>CM075779.1:71956924-72556924 GCA_037974665.1 Ehretia macrophylla | reverse complement strand
ATAAATAAAATAAAATAGATACTACATAATAAAGTGTGACTAGAAGAAAATAAAAATTATGGAGGATGAAGTATAACTATATGTGCCATATGTATTTGAACCGTAGTTCTTTCTTAAGAGCCCCAGGGATAGAGTTTCTTTGAATAAAATTTTAAGAACTCTTTAAACTAGTATAACATTCAATAATAATTACTTTACTCTAAGTGGTATGATTCATATTCAAAATAATTACTTTTTTACTTTTTAACATTTAATAAAAAGAAAGATGGGAGCGAATAAATAATCATAAAATTAGGTAGAATAAAGAAAATAAAATAGATACTACATAATAAAGTGTGACTAGAAGAAAATGAAAATTATGGAGGATGAAGTATAACTATATGTATCATATGTATTTGAACTGTAATTCTTTTTTCCTCATTGGATTGTTAATCCCACCAAATCAATCTTTTTTAAGAAGCTTCAAAATGGCGAAATAAATGATTTATTTTATTCATTAGTATCCTGTATGTTTCTATCTTCTGAATTAAGAGTTCCGGGAATAAAGTTTATTTGAAGAAAATTTTAAAAACTCTCTAAAATAATATAACATTTACTTAATAATCATTTTACTCTAAGTGGAATGATTCACATTCAAAATAATTATTTTTTCATTTTTTTATTAATAATGTGTTACTAATCAATTCTAAGTTGAAATTTAACTTATATCCTATATTCGTTGGAATTCTAACTTTCCTTTCATAAAACAAAAGTTTCATTAACCAAAAAAAATAAAAAAATAAAAAATAACCAAAAAATAAATTTCTCATTAGAAAACAATATATTAACTGATTTTGTTCATTGAAATTTATTATCTCTTAATATGCATTTTTACTAGTCTTATATTATTTAATAACTATTATAATTTTATTTTAATGTCAAATACCATTTTTTCTACTGCACCCTAAAAACCATTTCCCGCAAAAACTAATACATTACCTCATAAAACCACCCCAAAAATCATTTCCCACCAAAACAATTTCTTACCGCCCCTTGTTTCCTCATAAAACCTTTTATTTCCTCAATTCACATTTTCCTCAAAACTTTTGACAGAGAACTCATCTGGAAACCCAAACATCATCTCGTGTCAACATCGACGAAGCAACTCATCTCATCGAATCGAAGCCCAAACAACATCTCGCTTTTTTGTTGGTAATCTTTTTCTGTTCTTTTTGTTTCTTTCGAATTTTTTTTTTTGTTTCCAATCACCTGCTTCGACCGTTCTCATTGGCTGGGTTCAAATGATTTTTGTTGTAAGTCTATTATATATATATATACACACACACACACATATGTGTATGTATGTATGTTTGTATGTATATAAATAAGCATGCAGAGCTTCAATGTATGAGTAAGTGGTCGGTTTTCGCATGGTTCTTTAAACCCACAAACGGGTCTGGTAATTTTGTTTTTTTTTTTTTCAATATTTTGCTTTCAAATATCATTTGAATGTCTCTTTCTGTGTTTCGTGTGTGTATTGTGAAGGCTTGTTAATGGAGGCTTGATTTACTATAATATTTGAAGTCTTTATTGTGTGTGGTGTGTGTATTGTGTACTGGTTCAATCTAAAATAATTTGTCGCTATGGAGGTTGTGCTATTTGTAGAATGTAAAATAGCTAAATAATTAGGCGCGTCATAAGGATTTTCCTTGCGTCTCGGAAACTATCTTATTTGTCACTATAAAAGTTGTGTTTTCTATAAAATGTCGAAGAGCTTAATAATTTGATATGCTTCACCAAGTTAGAGGAAAGTGAGCTTTTACTCTGAGCTCTATCGTATGATCATGTTAAGCATGTTTCAGTTGATTGAAGAGCATTGAATACAAAAATTTACATTCCAAGTTCCAGTTTTTGTGATAAAACTACGACTTAATGTTAATCGAAACTATAGAATTCTCTATTGGTTAGGCTGCAGATTGACTTGGAGTTGGTACATTGCTTCATCCACTTTTATATTTTAGATATTCGACATGACTAGTACATTGAACGACATTTGGTGTAAACAATTAGTGTAATGCCTATAGTAAGCTTGTAGAAAACTCTGTTTTTTGGCAAATTATTAAATGGCATAGATTAGTCTAAGTCTAAGTGTGGGTATAATTATATTGATTTAAGCATTGCTGCATACTGCATAGATAATGGCCTCATGATCTTCAAGTGGCACAGGGACATTGGGATCCCAAAACACGAATTGAAAGAGGAAGACTAGAGGCAAAACATATTGCAGGATCGATGTGATGTCGCGTTGGAAGAAAAAAAAGCCGCAAATGAAGCTCTTGGAGATGATGGCAAAAACATAGATGAAATTGAGTTACAAAATATGATTTTTCGTGAGGTTTGTGGCACTGAACATCCGGGGCGCGTCAGATTGGGAGGGATGGGTCTTACCCCTTCAATGTTCTTTAGCCATAAAAGGCATAATACATCAGATGTACGACATTTGGAAGCTGAGTTAGCTGCCGAGCGTCGTGAGCGAGAGGCCCTTTTAACTGCTGAGCGTGCTGAGCGTGATGCCTTGTTGGCAGCTGAGCGGGCTAAGTGGGATAGACTATTAGCGGCTGAGCGTGCTGAGCGAGATAGCCTAATAGCAACTGAGCAGGCTGCGCGGGCCAAGTTGGAGGCTCGGCTCAATGAACTAACAGAAATGCTACTATCAGATAGGCGCAGGTATTTTCCACATAATTGTTTGTCGACATCTCCTCGAATCTGCACCTATGGAATGACCAATAAGCTGTTATAGTTGCCATTGACAGAAAAATTTAAGAAAAACAAATGGATCACATAGATGCACTCAATAATATATGTCTGTATGTGCGCACGTGAATTTGTACACATAGTAAATCAGGTCATACCCCATCTAAAGAAAAATCATCTACACTAGACACCTTACCAGCAATAAAATGATATCTTAATAGCAGTGCTAAAATAGAAAGGAAAGTAATTTGATCTGTACTCAATAAAGTGTAATATTGGAGTCTCCTTGTGGTTGCTGTAGTCAATCAGATTTTATTCGTCTATGAAACAATTTTTGGAAAGAAACATTAATTTTAAAGTCTCCAAAAATATGGCATTAGATGAGACAATTTCAAAAAACTTTGTATTGAGGAAAACATATAAATAGCTCAAAAAAGAAGGTGCCTCGAACATTTAAAATTCAATTGTGCATCTGAAAGCCAACTCTCATTTTGATTAGAAAAGTAATTTCTTTTCATATAAACCCCTTGCTTTTGCAATGACAGTGAGACTACATAGAGTTTTAGGAGAGGTGGCAATAAGTGGAGATGGAATGAGAAACAAGATAGAGAGAAAATAACATAGTTTTTAAACAACTAAATTCAGATTCATGCTTTTAACAATACATCAATGTTTAGATTAAACAACTAAATTCAGATTCATGCTTTAACAATAAATCAACAGTTAGATGTGCTATAGACATTCGATAGAAAGTAAGAGATAAGGTTCCATAATTGCCTATAGAAGTAAAACTTTGAATGCATACCACATATGTTGCATACATAAAATTAAAGAAATCAGATTTAAGAGAACATGACAGTAGCACATTCTGCTAATGAAAGTTGCAAAAGCATGTCCATTTAATTTGTTTCAGTATTGTTGGACAACTTTGTGTCCTTCAATTGATTAACTAAATTAAACTTTATATATGCATAATACCATATTCCTTGAAAGTTATTGTGTTGTTATGGATTGGAATAATTGAAAACTTTTTAGGCTGTGTTTGATGAAGATCTTATTTGATGCACTTTATATAAAAAAGCATATTTAGGTCCCTTAATATATTGTGGTCTTGCAATCAGTTCAATGCTAAAGTTGTATTTTTTAAGTCTAAAGTGCAACAGTTTATAAATTTTTGTTGTTGGTTATGACATGTTGTTTGTCTCTGATTTAGGTAAGTGTCAACTTGTTGAGAAGATGGCCATATTTTTTAGGCTAAGGTAGGTCCATTCTTTTACTCGTTAGTAATAAATGGTTTTGAGACTCTTCAGGGAATATGAATTGAGAGGGTGGGGGTGGATTGTATATGTTATGGTCTACAATTTTTCTGATTTAACCCACCCCTCCCTTATATTCCAATTAGACAGATTAGTTGATCTACCAGGAGGCTTAATTGACTTATGTTTTTTGATTATTTATTTCTTTCACTAGACATTTCAATATCAATTGGTTAACCATTATTGTCTTGCTCTCTTTAATTATCAATTTCTTCTAGTGGAGAATCCGTTATCAACTGATTACTAATGCGAATTATATAAAGGTATATATATCTTGTCCACTTCCAATCAAAACTTCTGTCACATATTATTTAGCGGCAAAAATCTTAAATTTGGAATAAGTTCAATGATATACAGAGCAATGAATTCACTTGAAGTCTAGAACTGAGCCGGGTTTGGTTGTGAATATTGTATCTTATTTATTTTTGTTTTGCGAACACATGATAATTGAGTATGAAAAAGTGAATACATATGGTTATAGCTTTTGGTTTGCATTATATTATTGGCTTAAATGGAGCGAAGATGTTTCTTATTTACTTTTGTACAATATATTATTGGTCTTTGTTGCAATTTGGAACATGCCATAAAAGTACTAATGCTAATGTCCTCTTTGTTTTATTTTCTTAAAGGTTTTGGAATCTTCTAGCATGCTGATAACAGGATTTTGTTGCTAAGGAAAAGAAGTCCACTTTGTAGCAAGAGCAAGCTATTAACTGTATTTTGCTACTAGGAGTTGTTCAGTTTGGAAGAACTTAAATTTGTAATTTTTCTTAGTTGAAGTGATGTGACATACACTTCTTTTGCAATATTGTTTAAATTTCTTTTGCTTCAATTTGTTAGATATAAGTTTATTGTAATCCGAATGCTTATGAATGGTGCTAAAACTATTAACATATGTTTTTCGATATATGTTGCTTTGCATTTTAGTTATCATGTCATTAGTTGATGTTGGTGCTACAATATTGGTATAGCATTATAATTTTATGGTATATATCTTGTACAAAAAAAAAAAAAAAATTCATGTGGCAGTTTCACAAAGAAATAAAACTCATATGTGGCAGTTTTACAAAAAAAAAAAAAAAAAACTCATGTGGCAGTTTCACAAACTGTCGTAAAATAATAAAAGTTGATATTATTGATACACGACGGTTAAACCTTTCAAAATATGCCTGAGGACATAGACAGCGGTTATAAAAATCGTCACTTATTAAGAACATACATGGCGGTTTATAACCACCACCTATTCCTGTGAAGCAAACGCGGCAGTTATCACGCTCGTCGTTAATTGCATCCGCGACACCATCTACCGCGACACATAAAGCGGCGTTTTGTAAACCGCCGTGAATATATAGACGGCGGTTTATAACCGCCGTATATAGTATTAAAAACCGCCGCCTATTTGCTTAAATTTTGTAATGTAATAGAATTAACTTAAAACATAGTCAAAATATTGAAGACTATCTGCGTAATTAATCTGAAAATTAATATATTTAGTTGAGTTGATCTTTTCATCCTGACGTCCATTTTGATAATTTTCATTTATTATTAACAACGAATACGTATTTTGAACAGTCAAGAATGATACGTATTATTTGTTTTAGAAGGTTGGGTATTTCATCAAATCAATGTCCATTCAGTCATCTCACATCAGGTGATACATCATTTGCCAAGACCTTCTTAGAAATTAGAAGGAACGATTTCTTGTTATAATAAGTACGTGTAATCATTGTTCACAAATTAAATTGCACCAATACTGGAGTTCATATAATATTTGAAGTTGCTCATAATAATACATTGATTTAGAATGTCTTCTACTTTAGCTTCTCTTGATAAATGTGAAAAATACAAAATGCATGACTATAATATTACGATAATCCAGAGCAAAGCACTCTTGGTTATCACTAAGAGATTCAAATGGAACTTAGATAAACTTCAGCAATTGATGATCCATATTTAAATTTAACCCCTAGAAACACAGTAGACGTTTAAAGTTGACTTTTAAAAAAAAAATATAAATTCAAGAGAGGATTAAATTGTACAATATATATTAAAATATGTCACCAATAAAAATTGATCTGCCCTCAAATTAATTGTAAAAGAGTCCTACAGCTCTTAGAATCATTTTTGTTCGGACGACTTTCTGTTTACTTATTTGCATGGAGGATCAAAATAAGAGAAGCAACGAAGGCGTAATCGAAGTTTGGAGACACGGTCACCATGAGCTTGTCCATGTCGAGCAACAAACTTTGAAGAGTGAGCTTTTTACGCATCTGCAAAACAAATATGCATTGAACCATTTAATGCATGCATGCACGAATTCACGGACAGCGTCAGCTTGGATCCTTTCATTTACGTTATAACATTATCGGAAAGAGTTTTCTAACGATGGTGAACTGTTCATATAATTATGATAAATAACTTAGACAATTCACCAGAATTATATCTCCCACCTAATTTATAATCTCATAACGTATAATGTATTGTATACAGAGAAAAAAATCTTTATCTTACTTGGGCAACTATGGTTGAAGATTCTCCTTTATAAATATCACATTTCCGTTCGAACCAGCTTCCCTTAACCTTGTAATCACACACATCCTTTGACGTTTTGTTCGCCAAGAACACCTTTAATGTTGTCCTAAATGGTTGAATCATTGAAGTCGCTTTGGCAGTGAAGATTAGATCTTTGGCATCTGTGCTTTTTCCCCTAAATGCTTTCCATGTATAATGTGTAGTCATTATCTACATCGCGATTTAGCATAGTTAACAAACTGAAATACTGAATAACAAAGCAAGAAACAAACAAAAGAAATAGTAATAACGCTATGTGATATATACATATGGATAGGATATATCTTTTTGAGCATTTGTTACATATCACATTTTCATCCTTTTTTAAAAAATAAAATTTTTAACATATACATCAACTATTGACAATCAATATATATTTACTTACTATAAAAAGGCCGAAGAGTGAACCGGTGAAATAAAATACTATTCTTTCTTAAAAAATGAAGTCGAAAATTAATCCCCTAAATTCTAAAATGCTTAAATTTTTTATGTTCATATGGACATGTATTTTACTAGGTCAAGTAAAATAACATGTACAAATCGAAAAATCTTGTTCTCGTTTTGTCATGCATGCAAGCATGGGCAGAGCAACTTTCACTTGAGTTGCAATCCTAATGAAAAGAAATACTTCCTGAAATTTTAAATCCTGTATTGAATAAAAATTAAGGATCCCTCGTGCATGTAAGGACATATAATTAACATATATAAGTGAATAAGATGTTAAATTACCTTGGGACGTAAAGTAACAATAGGGTTTCCATCAGCATCAGAGATAGTTTGCTTAAAACGAAGGCTAAACAAGTGGTTTTTAACCTTGAAGATCATTCCGTCTTCTTTTTTAACCACCAAGCCCCCGATAAACTTCCTGCAAATTGCAAGATCAAATGCACAAGGTGCACAAAAATCTGGACCAATCACTGGATAACTTGACTCGGTTATTTGTTGACGTTCCATTTTAGTGAAACTGTGTTCTTGATATCGATGCGATTCTGCTAGACCCATATATATACCCAATAACTTGGACGAAGTCAAGTGTGTAGTAAACTGTAGGGTTGAGCTGGTAGTTTCCAAGAAGATTAGAGATAAAATAGAAACAAAAATTTCATGCCTATTTTAGTTGACTTGCAGTGTTATAGTCCGTTTTCATCATTCTCATGCATGTAACTTATAAGAGGAAACAGATCCTCTCCTCGTACAATACGTTATCGTGGAAAATGTATAATAACTCAATCCTAAGAATGTAATAACTCAAATTTAAAGAGAAAGTCCAACTCAAAGACTAGTTTGTTAGGTAGGAGACCCATTCTACTTAAAAAACCACCCCTTGTAATAGTGAGATCTTAATGTGGGATCATTACAAAATGATATGAAAATTTTCCATTAGAATAGGCTATCGTGGAAATGATAGGCTCCCTTTCCCTTGTGGGAGCAGCAAGTCATGTTAATATTTTTACAGTACAATGCAGTCGAAATTATGGTTCGAATTTAGAACTTCTAATTTAAATTGCGGAGAAAAGTCTCCCTCCTTTAAAAAAAAAAAAGTCCCAATCATGCTTGACTAAGGTCAATTGAAACAGCCCACACCACAAAAGACGCTCTTGTGACATTGAAATTAATGTACTCGTAGACCCATTCTTTATGGTCACTTGTGACTAGCCACCGTAGACCCTAGGTCACAAGCTCATGACTTCCGGTCTTTTGCATATGTCCGAAAAGCTTTAATCATAGAAAGAGAGCTTTTTTACAGTCTTTTTGCACCATATGGTTTTTGTTTTTTTATTTATTTATTACCCACACACACATCATGTCTGAACTTTTGCACCATATGGTTGAGCCCCCCATTTTTTGGAAGATAAAACGATAAAATCAAAAACTAAAAATCATGTCTACGTTAAATGGTTTGCTATACATAGTCATTTGAAAATAGTAAATTATCTCAAAAGTGAGATTATCAATATAGCCTATAAGTGTAAATCCTATGATGAGCCTATATAAATATATCAATTACTCTTTTTTGCTTAATATATATCAATTACTCTTTGTTCTTATATTCTTCTAACTTCTTTTTTTTCCCCTTAATTTTTTTTTCCTTTTCCAATCATATCTTTATATCCTTATTGCACATAAAAAAAAAAAAAATTCTAACAAATTTCTTAGAATAATAAGATCCACATGATATAGTAGAGGATGGCTTGGTGCATGATGTTTAGCTTCTGAGGTGGTCCATGATATACAAAAATAATCACACAGACATGTTGAGAAAGATAATGATCAGCTTAATGTAAGGTAGTCGATCAATCAAGATTTGATTGAAAGTGGTACAAGACTTTAACAAGTGGAAATATATCTAATTGAGTTAGTTTCATTTCATTTACAATTAAGTAACAAGGAATATGTGTTTTTAACAGCTATATAAAAAATATAGAGTTGTATTTTTAAAATTAATCGTATTAGATTGAGTAGTCAATGATCTTATATCTTATTTTGAAAGGTTAGACTTATTCATGTGAAATCATATGATTCTCCAATAGTCCCTTCACGTTTGACCCATGATTGTTTGTAGATGGAATGGTGACATCGTGGTAGAATAAACTAAGAAGCGTATCAAATAGCAAGGCACGATGCAATGACGTGACATATGAAGCAGCTGCATACTATAGAGGTCAAAATCTGGCTTAGGCAAGGCCTAAATTTGTAGATAGTAGATTGATTTTGGGTTAATTTAAGTCCATGCGGCAATAGACCTAATTCGAATCACAAGTTAGAAAATTCCTCTAAATTGCCCTTTGATGACCATATTGAAGAGGCCTGAGTCAGATACAAACGCTAGCCTCTAGCTCTGTCATCTTTAGTCTTCTCTATATATGTTACCCTTCTCTATATAATAAAATTTCTAACAAAGATTTATTATTCAATATATGAATTTTTAGTGTACAAAAGCGGAAGGGATCACGTGAATGAGACAAAAGAAATATAATTGACAGACGCTCCTGCAAATCGTGGCATATATATTCGCCACGCGGATTTTCATCGTTTTATTGATTAGATACCTGCAAATTTTTGAATATATTTTCATTGGACAACTTTTTTACCATTAAATGTATCAAGGATCACAATAAGAGCATCAACGAAGGCATAATCGAAGTTTGGAAACATCGTCACCATAAACTTGTCCATGTTGAACAAGAAACTTTGAGGAGTTAACTTTTTACTCATCTGCAAAACAACATGCATCACACCATTTAATACACGAATTCACGTATTTGGAGTCTCTGCTAACATTATAATGTTACGAGGAAGTTCTAATGATAGTAAAATAGACTATGAAATAATCTAGATAAATAATTCATGACTATTAGATTTCTCTTGTAACATATACTGTATTAACATTATTATATACAGGAAAAATGATCTTTATCTCTTACTTGGGCAACTATGGTGGAAGATTCTCCTTGATAAACAACACATGACCATTCAAGCCAGCTTCCATTAACCTTGAAATCATAGACATCTTCTAATGTATTGTTTGCCAAGAACACATCTAATCTTGTCCTAATTGGTTGAATCATTGAAGTTGTTTTCTTAGTGAAGATTAAATCCTTGGCGTCTGTGCTTTTTCTTCTAAATGCTTCCCATCTATAATGTGCAGTCAGTATCTACATGGTGATTTAGCATAGTTAACAAACTGAATGATAAAGTAAAAAGCAAACAAAAGAAATATTACTAAGGCCATAAATGTGATACATATGGATTGATATATATTTTCTGAGTATTGTTATATATTATTTCTTCATCATTTTCAATAAAATAGAATTTTTTACATTTACATCAAAACTACAAATTTAGATCAAATTAGAACTAGTAACTAATTTTAACATGGAAATACTGAAAAAACTAATATAGGCAAAAAAATGTCAAATATCCTTGATCATGAGACATATAATTATCACTACATATAAGAATCATAACTCCAACAATACTGATTAATATTGACATAATAGAAAAAAGTGGCCACTACTAGAAAAATGGAAATGAGTGACGGATTTTAGCAACGGCAAAAAGTCCGTCGCTACTTAATTAGCGACGGATTTATCGACAGAAAATATTTAGTAACTAAATCATGACGAATTAACGACTACTTTGCAACGAAAAACTTTATAACTAAATTTCATCACTAATTCCTCGCAAAATCGTGACTACTATTTATTGCTGAATAGACAAATGAATACTATTTAGACAAATGAATAGGCAAAATCGTCGCAAAATCATGACTACTATTTATTGCTGAATAGAAAATATCCAGTCACTAATTCGGTACGATGTTGTAGCCAAATTTTAAAGAAAAAGCACTATCAATGATCCAAGACCATACATATTGATTGATAGAAGTACTACTATTTATTGCTGAATAGACAAATTGATTGAAAATGTCATAACTAATTAAAATTAACATGTATAGAAATAAAGAAAAATATTGTTTTCGTTATATCATGCAAAGGCATATAATTAACATTAGTTAAAGTGAAAATATAATAAATTACCTTGGCCCTTAAGGTAACAATAGGGTTTCTGTAACGCCCTGCATTTTTGGATTTAATTAAATTGTTTTATTTGTAGTGAGATTTGAAAATTAGAATTTTTTTTGAATTGTGCTTACCTCTTATTTAGTTGATAAGATATAACAACCAGATTTTGTAGATTTTAAACCCCATGATATAAGGGCATGTTAGCTAACTAAGTGGGTCAATTGGAACATGGGAGAAGTGGTCAGTGGCTTAGCTAGAGTTTAGGGGACTAATTGTTAATTATGAGAAAGTTGGTAGAAATTGGTTGAGTAACTTTCCTAAGGTACAAGGGAACCTTTTCTGGGAAAAAAGAGAAAAAGAAATCGTTTTTCTCCCGTTTTTCCCTACGGATTGTAACATCCAGTGGTGAAAAGAACAGACAAAAAAAAAAAAAAAAGATGATCACCACGAAAGAATTCCTGAATAGGGCCTCATGCAATGTGGAGATATTAGTTAGTACATGTAGGGCTTTGTGTAATACTTGGGGATTTTGATGTAGCAGGTAAGTAGGACAATCCTAAATTGTTTCTTTTAACACCCCTTTGATTGTTGTGAAAAGAAAAAGATACGTTATTATGTTCTTAGCATGTGTATTGTATTATTTATCTATGTGCTTCTGTATAAATGATTAAAGTGTCGATTCTTGTGCCAAGATACAAATCCATATATGTTATAATGTTCCGAGCATGCTTTTATCCTTAACTTATATTGTTTTGAAAAGTATGGGTTTAATTTGAATACCTATGACTTCTTAAGATTCTTACTGAATATACTACTATTTTGTATAACTTAATTTACCATGTATAATTAATAAAACAAAGAAAAAAAAAATATATATATATATATAAATATACATTGTGTGAACAGTGATTCTGCCACTATTCAACAGTGACGAAAATCATTGTTCCAACGGTTAACAAAAAAAAAAAAAATCTAAATATGTTTCAAAATATTGTTTTATATATTCTTAAGTGTATGAAAAAGTTTGTACATGTCTTATATTGTTTCAAAAGTATAAGAACCAGAGTTTGAAACCTATAATATATTCGTAATTATTGCACGATACTATATTGTTGTATTTATTGAATAACTCGAGCTCGAAAATTTCAGACCCTTATGCCATATATTTTGAGGCCGTGTCTTTGTGAGCCCTCGGTGGTGGGGATCGTATACCACTTTTTGGGTAGTGCACTACTGCTTCGTTGGGACTCTCGTTTGCTTTTGGTGGTATGTGCGACAACAAACCACTTTTCATCTTCGACCTGTACTACCAGGATTGTAGCCTCGGCCATCTACTTCTTTGAATTTTGACTACATTTGGTTATGGCATATCTTGGGTCATTTTGATCTTCGTTTCGTTTGATAAGTAGTAATATGTACTTTGTATCTTCGATAAGTAAGTAACAACATGATAAATTTTTTTTATAAGTGATAATTCGTATTTGTATATTTCGATAAGAAATCTTCCACACTTTATTACAATTTTATGAAAGTTTTCGAAAAGTGAATTAAAACCTCTTCCGTAAATATCACATTTATGTTTGTTAGCACTTTGTAATGTGTACGTGATATTTATTTTCAATAAAAGTGATACCTTATTATTTTAGGGGTCGTACTACTTTCTGGGATTAGTATCTCACTTTATAGTTTTGTATTTCTTGAAACTTATATTTTCGCAGATGGAGGACATACACGCTTGATTTGGGTTTGAAACTAGATGCTATCATGCAGTGCTGAATCTCTTAGAATCTTTGAACTATTTAGAAAATTAATTTATTATGGACTTAAGAAATTTCAGTCCTTCGAATTTATTTACATATTTCTAGTGGCATTATGTAGCATTTAGAGTTATCCTTTATTTATGGTGAAGACTTTGTACTACTAAATCCATATATGTATTTTGTGGTTAGATGCTCTGAACCTTGTCATCGTACTTATGGATTTTAGCTTACATAGTTCAGAGTCTTGCGGACTTAGGAGGATTTAACTTTCTAAGTTCGTGGCAGTCTCGCTCCCGAATTTTGCCTTAGATGAATTTTGGGGGCGTGACAGTTTCCAGCAGCATCAAGGATAGTTCTCTTATCATGAAGGCTAATTAAAGAGGCTCCTTCAACTTTGAAGATATTTCATCTTCTTTTTTAACCGCCAAGTCCTCGAAAAACTTCCTGCAAATTGCGAATTCAACTGCACAAGGTGCACAAAACTCCGGACCAATCACTGGAAAACTTGGCACCGTTATTTGTGGGTCTATTTTTAGTGAAATTGTGTTCTTGATATCAAGCTTTAATGTTCTTACGAAATAGAGCCTCTGCTACACCCTCAAAGTGCTTTTCAACTTCCTCGTCAAGTTCTTGCTCAGGTTCTAGCTTTGCTAAATAAACTGGCTCCTTCATAGTCTCAGGAGCTAAAACATTGCTAGTGTTTACTGTTGTTTTTCTCTTGGGTGACATTTCAATCATACCACAAGACGAAATTTAGTACTCGAATAACTAGAATATAAGTCAATAGAAACTACATACTACTGCAATCACTCATAATCCAAACCTAGGTCGATGTTGATCATAACCTAGGCTTTGATACTACTTTGTCATGCCCCGAGCCCAGACCCCTAGGCACGCAGGCGCGACTGGTATTGTACGCATAAGAAACAACTACTTGGACCTCTTTTCTACTGACCAAAAATGGTTAACCCAGATTATTCCTTATACTCACAACACTCATTTATAAACCATACAAATACACTATATTCTTCCAATATAGGATATTACATACACCCCCCGTTAAGGACCTGACGTCATCGTTAGAGGCACACATACCTAGGACCAACCAGGCAGTGAAAGATTCTAGAGGTGGCTTCCACCGGCCTCCTAGGTGTAGCACTTTTTCCCGCATAGCTCTTACATCCCGCACCAGCTAATGACCTACTCTGATACCATTTTGTCACACCCTCAAAAATCATCATAAACGAATCTCAAGGAACGTGATTTCCACAAACCTAAGAAGGGCACTTCTTCCTAAATTGCAAGGCACGAAGTACAAATATTTTATAACCACAAGCAAGAAAGGCAAGATTCAGAGCATCTAATTCCCAAAGACATAGATAAATGATCCACACCTCCTAGGAAACTTAAAACATCCTCAAAGATGACATTGTCCAAAATGAAAAGTCCAAATGCGCGAAATAAAAATGTTAAATAAGTTTAATGCAAGATAAACTCTTCATTATTTCAATGTACTAAAAGATCTAGCAACATAGGGTGTCCTTTAACCCAAGACCCAAGCAAAGCGATCTATTTCTCTCAATCTACGAAATAATATATTTTTCAAGAAAAACAAAACAACGTAATGAGATGATAATCTCAGTAATTAGTAGACCCTAAAACTAATAAAGGATTGTAGTTTTGCCAAAACAATATGAAACCATAAGCAGACGCTAACAATAGAGCACGCATTTAAATTGCATGCACCATTGCAAATAACTTTTGAAAAGAAAACATAAGGCCAAAACTCATACTTATTGACAAAACAAGGTACATAATACCCAAATTATGCCAACACAAATGAAGATGGATAGGAATCCAAGGAAAAGTAGTCAAAGAAAAAGAGTGGTTTTTTGTCGCACATATATACCACTAAAAGCAAGTGGGAGTCCTGACAATGCAGTAGTGCATTACCCAAAGAGTAGTGTATGATCCCCACCACTGAGGGCTAAATGAAGACACGACCTCAAAAGATATGGCATATAGGTCCAAAATTTTACCACAAGTATGCATTAAATGCGGTGTTGCAAAGTTGTGCAATGATTATAAACATATATGTATATAACTTCTTTTTAAAAAAATTATCATAAATTGGCATACAAAATTACAATAATCAACAACTTGGATACTATTGAAATATTTTGTGAAACAAATCAAGTTAAGTAAAAGACAATTAATCTCTATTATAAATATTTAGACCAAAACGTTTAGTAAAAGAAGAGTACTTAAAAAAAATGATGATGAATAAAGAATTTTAGGTATTTTTGAAACACTTAAGGAATTATTATCTAAACCAATAAAAGAAAATCATTTACTAACTACTACATAATTACATATAATAATCATAATACAAACAAAAGTAAATGTAAATTACAGAAAAGTAAAACCAATTAAATGAAATAAAAATAATAAAAAAAAAAAAAATAAATAAAATAAAACAAAGTCACTGTTGGAACCGTGACTAAGTCACCGACTAAGACAATATTCCAACGGTGACTTAGTCACTATTATGACAGTGACTCAGCCACTGTTTTAACAGTGACGAACCACTATTTAAAATAGGGATTTTGCCTAAAACATTAAAATTTATGAGAGAAAATTCTAAATAGCAGTTTCTCAAAAATTCATAAACCAAAGATATAAGAAAATTGTTAGCGTTCTGGACATAAATAGTTACATAGCATCACATATATATTAGTAAATGGACAATCTCTTTTTTTTTCCTCAATTCAACATAGATGAATAATTCAAATTAAATGCCATAAACATAGAGTGAATCTCTTTTATCATATACTGAAAGGGTATAAAAGAATTAGGGTCCTTCTATTTACCGTAATCTTGATAATATCACAAATCTATCTTAGGGATAAAACGTAACTCAAAGATCAAATCCTATTTCATAAGACAAGAAAAGATGATATTACTCTCTAACTTTCTCGCCCAACAATTTATCTATGTAATCTTGCAACCAAATTTAATTCGAGATGCTTTAAAGTACATACCTAAACGCGGAAAACACAAGAATTCCTATCGATCGCCTTTGCATGCTAGAGATTCACGTTCTTGCTCCTTTCTTGTATCTGTATGTATATAAAGTTTTCTGTTTAGTTTTGTAATAGTCGTTAGATGAAGATGTAGGAATTTTTTTTTTTAACATAAGAATTGTTTAGTGTAGTAGTGGAGTAATGGAATAGGACTTCTACTAGAGATAAACAAATTCCACAAAAGTTAAGGGCTATGCCAATGTTAAAATATCAACAACCTCTTTTTTTTTTTGTGCCAAAAGCCCTTATATTATGGAGGTCGTTACAATATGAATCGAAATTACGTCTATGTTAAATGGTTTGCAGTGTGTATGATCATTACTCATCGTTCTTATGCAACTTGGAGAAGTAATAAATCATGTTAATATCCATTTGGATTAATATTTTAGCAGCAAGTTCCAATCATTGTTCATGACGAGAAAAACAAAAGTTGCAACCCTGGTTGACTAATTAGGGATTGGCCAAGTAGAAAAGAGCATTGAATCCATTCATAGACCCGTTCCAGGGACTAAGTCAAGGACGTAGACGGTAGGGTCAAGCTCATTTTTTTTTCTTTTTTTTTTCTCTCTTTCTTTGAATACAATGGAAATCGAAATTGTGGTTTAAAGTCATATATTATAATTACCCGATAACTAGGATGAAGTCAAGTGTATAGTAAACTAAAGGGTTGAGCTGGTAGTTTCGAAGAATATTAAAGATAAAATTGAAACAAAAATTTTATGTCTATTTTAGTTGACTTGCAGTGTTATAGTCCGTTTTCATCATTCTCATGCATGTAACTTATAAGAGGAAACAGATCATCCCCACGTACAACAGGTTATCGAGGAAATTAATGATATGAAAATTTTCGATTACATTAGGCTATCGTGGAAATGATAGGCATCGTTTCTCTTGTGGGAGAACTAAGTCATGTCAATATTTTTACGACATAATACAAGTCGAAGTTATAGTTCGAATTCAAAACTTTTAATTATAATATGTCATTGTTGTCAGAATATAACACTTGTCTCATATTGAAAATCAAAAATTCTAACACCATCTTATAAGATCCTGAACTACTTTACTTGACACCAATTAGTTTCAAGATAGAACCCGTGATTCTTCAAATGTATTAATCAGGTCTACTTGTGTTCAATCTTTCACGTGTGTCATGTTCTATGCATCTTCAATCTACCACGTGTATTCAATCTTCCATATGTGACCCATCTCAAAAAAAATTGATTCACATGTATTCAATCTTCCAAGTGAGACCATCTCAAAATAAGGTTTATGCGTCAATCTTTCACGTATGTCATGTTCCATGCATTTTCAATCTCCCATATGTTATCTATCACATGTGTTCAATTTTTCATGTGTGACCCATCTCAAAAAAAATTAGTCCACATGTATTCGTTCTTCTAAGTTAGACCATCTCAAAATAAGGTTCATGCGTGTTCAATTTTCCATGTCCCATATCAAAGTAAAAAGACGATCTTGGGACATTGAAATCTACTTGTAGACCCGTTCTTTATAGTGACTTGTGACTAGCCACCGTACATCCTAGGTCACAAACTCATGACTTCCGGTCTTTTGCATATGTCTGAAAAGCTTTAATCATTGAAAAAGAGTCTTTTTTATAGTCTTTTGCACCAAATAATGGTTGAGCCCTTGATTTTTTAGAAGATAAACGACAAAATCAAAAATCATGCCTATGTTAAATGGTTTATTATACATATAGTCATTTGATAATGGAAAATCATCTCAAAAGTGAGATTGTCAATATAGACTACAAGTGTAAATCCTGTGATAAGCCTACATAAATATATCAATTACCCTTTGTTCTTATATTCTTTTAACTTCTTTTTTATCCCTTTAATTTTTTTTTTCCTTTTCCAATCAAATCTTTATATCCTTATTTCACATTAAAAAAAAAATTCTAACAAATTTCTTGGAATAATAAGATCCATGTGATATAGTAGAGGATAGCTTGGTGATGTTTAGCTTCTGAGGTGGTCCATGATATACACAAAATAATCACACAGACGTGGTTAGAAAGATAATGATCAGCTTACTGTAAGGTGGTGGATAGTCGATCAATCAAGATTTGATTGAAAATGATACAAGACTTTAACAAGTGGAAATATAACTAATTGAGTTGACCTCATCTTGGTACATCTTAGTTTCATTTCATTTACAATTAAGTAACAAGGAATATGTGTTTTTAAGAGCTATGATAAGAAATATAGAGTTGTATTTTTAAAATTAAACATGTTAGATTGAGTAGTCGATGGGCTTATATCTTATTTTGAAAGTTTGGATTTATTCATGTGAAATCATTTGATTCTCTAACAGTCCCTTCACGTTTGACCCATGATTGTTTGTAGATGGAATTATGACCTCGTGGTAGAATAAACTAAGAAGAATTGCGTATCAAATAGCAAGGCACGATGCAATGATGTGACATATGAAGCAGCTGCATACTATAGAGGTCAAAATCTGGCTTAGGCAAGGCCTAAATTTGTAGATAGTAGATTGATTTTGGGTTAACTTAAATCCATGCGGCAATAGACCCAATTCGAACTACAAGTTAGAAAATTCTTCTAAATTGCCCTTTGATGACCATACTGAAGAGGCCCAAGTCAGATACAAACGCTAGCTTCCAGCTCTGTTATCTTTCTATATATGTCACCCTTCTCTATATAACAAAGATTTATTATTCAATATATGAATTTTTAGTATACAAAAGCGGAGGGGATCATGTGAATGACACAAAAGAAATATAATTGACAAACGCTCCTACAAATCGTGGCATATATATTCGTCGTGCGGATTTTCATCGTTTTATTGATTAGATCCCAATAAATTTTTTAATATATTTTCCTTTTTTACCATTAACTGCATCAAGGATCACAATAAGAGCAACAACGAAGGCATAATCGAAGTTTGGAGACACAGTCACCATAAACTTGTTCATGTTGAGCAACAAACTTTGAGGAGTGAACTTTTTACTCATCTACAAAACAACCATGCATCGCACTATTTAATACACGAATTCACGTATTTGGAGTTTTTTCTTAACATTATAATGTTACGAGAAAGTTCTAATAATCGCAAAATAGACTATGAAGTAATCTAGATATATAATTCACAACTATTAGATGTCTCTCGTAACATACTGTATTAACATTATTATATACAGGGAAAATGATCTTTATCTCTTACTTGGGCAACTATGGTGTAAGATTCTCCTTGATAAACAACACATGACCATTCAATCCAGCTTCCCTTAACCTTGAAATCACAAACATCTTCTGATGTATTGTTTGCCAAGAACACGTCTAATTTTGTCCCAATTGGTTGAATCATTGAAGATGTTTTTGCAGTGAAGATTAAATCCTTGGCGTCTGTGCTTTTTCCTTTAAATGCTTCCCATCTAAAATGTGCAGTCAGTATTTACACAGTGATTTAATTTAGCATAGTTAACAAACTGAATAACAAAGGAAAACAAACAAATGAATTACTACACTAATTAAGGCTGTGTGATACATATGGATAGGATATAACTTTCCAAGCATTATTATATATTACCCCTTCACCCTTTCCTATAAAATTGAACTTCTAAAATATATGTTGACAATCAATATATGAAGAAATCTCAATAAAATGGAAATAGTCAAGCAATAAAACACTGTATATTGTATTTTACTCTTGAGCTAGTTGCTGAAATCATTGATACAATAAGACATATATACAATGATGATGTACAACGGCTATAATTCAAAAATGGATCAAAGATCTAAATGCAATTAAGCTGATTGAGTTGACTTCCTAAGATGAAACAAATTTGGTCTTGAAATTAGTCAATCCGTTAGCTATAGATTTGCATAGGACAAGATTATTCTCCAATGGTTTGAATTTGAATTTGCTTGAGTTGTTTCCATATGTGTTATGCAACAATATAGAAAGATTCTTGAGAACTTTCTTTGATTTCTCCTTGGCCAAATGTATCACATTGCTATCACCAGGATCTTTAATTTCAACTGCATGATTTGTGACTTGATTTTCTTGATTCAAAAGTTGATCTTTGTGCTTATTTTTATCACCATGATTTTTGATTCTGAAAGCTTGTATGCAGCTGTTATCCCACTTCCTCAAGTTGGAGAGTGGAATGATATGAACTCCCAACTTGTTTTTGAACTCAATGAAAGGACGCTTTGGAAATGGTTTAGTAAAGATGTCTGCTACTTGATGGGTAGACGGGACAAATTTTGTAAGTAAGGCTCCAACAGCAACTTTTTCGTGAACAAAGTAGTAGTCAATCTCAATGTGTTTTGTACGAGCATGAAACATTGGATTGACTATCATATGTAAAGCACTGATGTTATCACTGAAAAGTTATGAAGGTTAAGAAAGAAAAATTCCTATGTCTTGTAGAAGATATATAAGCCATGTTATTTTTGCAGTTGTTGACGCTAAGGCTTGATATTCCGCCTCAGTACTTGATCGTGATACTGTAGGTTGTTTCTTTGAAGACCAAGAGATGCAATTTGCACCAATGAAAACATAATATCATGTGGTGCTTCAACGGATAGTAGGATAACTTGCACAATCTACATCACAGAAAGCATTTAACATTAAAGTACTTTGTTTAATAAATCAAATACCATGATCTATTGTCCCTTTTAAATATCGCAGAATTCTTTTTACGGCACGAATGTGAACTAGCATAGGTGTTTGAAGATGCTGACAAACTCTATTTACAGCATGTGTTATATCAGGACGTGTGAACATGAGGTATTGAAGTGCACTGACAATGCTTTGGTATTCTGTTGGATAAACCAATTGATTATCATCAGCAAGAGTGTTTGGTTTGATTGCAATTGGGGTTGTCAGCTTTGATGCTTCTAGCATTTTCGTTTTTGTAAGAAGGTCCTTAATATATTTAGTTTGAGAAAGAAAGATACCTCCTATAAAATACTTGACTTCAATGCCCAAGAAGTATTGTAAAGTGCCTAAATCTTTTAGAGAAAACTCAGTTCCAAGTTTAGTGATCAAATTTTTTATAATCTCATTGTTACTACCAGTTATGATAATATCATCAACGTAAACCAAGATTAATGTAGTATGACCATTTTGAAAGCGAATAAATAGGGATGAATCAGCTTGGCTATTGTAAAATCCTAAAGTGATTAAATAAATAGATAACCTGTCATACCATGCACGAGGAGTCTATTTTAAACCGTAAAGAGACTTTTGAAGTAAACATACATGATGAGGGAGTTTAGGATTGATAAAACCTGGAGATTGTTCCATGTATACTATCTCTTTGAGAAATCCATGGTGGAAAGCATTTTTAACATCAAGTTGGTGCATGCTCCATTGAGAAGTGACTGCAATTGCAAGAATTGTTCGTATGGTAGTTGGTTTCATTACTGGACTGAAAGTTTCATAAAAATCCAAGCCCTCAACTTGGGTGAACCCACGAGCTACTAGTCTTGCTTTATATCGATCAATTGTCCCATCTTCCTTGTATTTGATTCGATAAATCCACTTTGCTCCAATGACATTTGTATTTGTTGGTCGAGGTACTAAGGTCTAAGTGTTATTTGCATAAAGTGCAACTAGTTCCTCTTTCATAGCATTGATCCACCTTGGCGATCTACGTGTTGTTCGTAGGGTATATGGTTCTTCAATCTGCGCTTTTTACTGCATTAAAAGTATTCATGTTAGTCCTCAATTGAGGGTTGTTTCTTACCATACTCCTTGTTATCATTGATGTTGTTGGTTGAGTAGAAGTTGTTGGATTTGTTTCTAAAGGAGGAAGTTCGATGAACAATTGATCGGTAAGATCATTTGATAGTTCATTTGATATTGTTGTTATTGGAGCAGGCGGTGAATTGGAAATTTCTTCATCATTTTGGTTGTTTGTTTCAGAGATAACATATGTGTTGTTGTTAGATGGAGATGACATTGTACTAGCATCCATTTGATGTTCCAAAGTGTTGTTTTCGGTTTCGCTAGCCAAAGAAGATGCGTTGTTGTTCATATTTTCTTCAAAACAACTTTGGCTTATTACTCGAAAGGGAGTAGTATTAATTGTTGCTCTTCCCCTAGGATGGCCATTGGACCCATCCCTTTCCTCAAGCTGAACTCGTGTTTCTTCTTCAGTAGTTTGTTCACAACAATTTTTGTTGAATTTCTTTGGCATATGTTTTTCCATTTGTTTCTCCCCCTCTAAAAAAAAATTTCGTCCTCAAAATTCTTATTTGCTGCTTGAAATAAATCTAGGTATTGTTGCTAAATTTGATCCTTTTTTTCCCAAGTAGCTTCTTCAATCCCGTGATGTTTCTACAATACTTTAACCATCGGAATCTTCTTCGACCTCAACTTCCGCTCCATCTGATCTAGAATGCGAATCGGTCATTCATCATAAGTTAGATTCTCACGAAGCCGTAACGACTTTGGTCCTAGAATATGAGAAAGATCTAGAAAATATTTCCTCAAAGTAGACGTGTGGAAAACATTATGAACATTAGAGAAGTTCTCCGGTAAAGCTAACCAATACGCTAACTTGCCAACCCTGCCGATAATCTCAAACGGCCTTCCAAACCTCGGACTCAGCTTACCACATTTACCATAACGAGCAAATCCCTTTCGAGGAGACAATTTCAAGAAAACTAGGTTCCCGACCACAAACTCCAATCCCGATAGCGCTTATTAGCATAACTCTTGTATCTGCTCTGCATTGTCACCATTCTCTACCTGATCAATTGTACATTCTCAATATTCTCTAGAAGTTCTGATATTATACTCGGATTAACAGCCTTCATCTCCCCTACCTTATTCTAATACAAAGGTGATTGGTACTTACGACCGTAGAGAGCTACATAAGGTGTCATCCCAATAGTCGCTTGATAACTATTGTAATAGACAAACTCGGCTAGCTGTAGATGTTTCTCCCAGTTCTTCCCAAAATCCAAAACACAAGCCCTGAGCATATCCTCCAGAATCTGAATAGTTCTCTCTGACTGACTGTCGGTCCGAGGATGATACGTTGTGCTAAAACTCAACTCAGTCCCCAAAGTTCCTAAAGTTTCTCCCATAACCGAGAAATAAACCGAGGATCTCGATCAGAAACAATACTAGCTGGAATTCCGTGAAGTTTAACAATCTGATCCAAATAAAGATCTGCCAACTTTGTAACTTCATATCCCATCCTCATCGGAATAAAATGAGTTGTCTTTATCCAATGATCCACAATAACCCATACCGCGTTGCAACCTCTCGGTGTTCTAGGCAAACTAGAGATGAAGTCCATCGTAACATGTTCCTATTTTCACTCTAGTATTGCCAACGACTGGAGTAACCCTGCAAGTCGTTGATGTTCTGCTTTCATTCGCTGACAAGTCAAACATCTGGATACAAACTGAGCAACCTCTCTTTTCATGTTGTTCTACCAGTAATGTTGTTTCAAGTCCTGGTATATCTTGTTTCCACCGGGATGAATGGTGTACTTAGAATTATGAGCCTCCTCCAAAATACCTCTCTTCAAGCCCGATTCATCGGGGATACACACCCTATTTCGAAATCGAAGAATACCATCCTTATGAAATTTGAAGTCAGACTGATCATCTATAATCTGGTCCTTGATCTTCTGAAGTTTTGTATCAAGTTGTTGAGCTTCTCTAATCTGAGACAGCAATAAAGGTTGAATGCGGAGATGTGAACACATCACCCCAACCTGAGTCAATTCCAATTTCTAATAACTGACTTCCTCAAGTACCTCCTACTTTTTGACAGCCAAACAAGCAACACTCGCCTTACGGCTAAGAGCATCTACTACAACATTCGCCTTCCCAAGCAGATAGTTAATATAATAGTTATAATCTCCGAGAAGTTCCATCCACCTCCATTGTCGCATATTCAACTCCTTCTGTGAGAACAAGTACTTCAGACTTTTGTGATCAGTGAAAATCTCGAACTTACTGCCCCACAAATAATGATGTTACCTTTTCAGTGCGAAAACAACTGCTGCTAACTCAAGATCATGAGTCGAATAGTTTACCTCATACGGTGTTAACTTCCTAGAAGCATAGGCGATAACCCGACTATTCTGTATAAGTACGCAACCCAAGCCCTCATTGGATACATTGCTGTAGATGACCATATTATCAGTTCCCTCTGGCAATGCAAGTACCGGAGCGGTAGTCAATCTCTTTTTCAACTCCTGAAACCCACTCTCACACTTCTCATCCCTAGTAAAGCTGGTTCGTTTATGAGTTAACTTAGAAAGTGGCCCCGTAATCTTAGAAAAGTCCTTCACAAACCAGCGGTAATAACCCGACAGACCTAGGAAGCTACGAACCTCCGAAACATTCTCTGGCCTTTTCTAAGACATCATTACTTCAATCTTAGTGGGATCTGCTGAAATACCATTATGAGTAATCACGTTGCCAAGAAAATATATTTGTTGTAGCCAAAATTCACATTTACTGAACTTCGCAAACAACTGATGCTCTTGCAGCTTATGTAGGATAAGTCATAGATGTTTGCTCGTTCTCTAATTCAGTCTTAGAATAAACCAAGATATCATCAATAAAGATTACCATGAATTGGTCCAAGTACGGCTGAAAGACTCGATGCATAAGATCCATGAATGCTGTTGGAATGTTGGTTAGTCCAAAGGGCATAACTACAAATTCATAATGCCTGTACCGAGTCTTGAAAGCAGACTTTGGAATATCCTCCGTACTGATCTGAAGCTAATAATACCCCTGCCTCAAGTCAAATTTAGAGTAGACTTTGGCTCCCTGAAGTTGATCAAACAACTCGTCAATCAATGGAAAAGGATACTTGTTCTTGATGGTCACTTGATTCAAACCATGATAGCCGATACATAATCTCAAGGTACCATCCTTCTTCTTCACAAATAAAATGGGTGCTCCCCACGGTGAAGAACTATGTTGAATGAAACCCTTCTCTAATAACTCCTGCAACTGAGTTTTCAACTTTTTAAGCTCAGTTGTGCTATCCGGTACGTTAATTTAGAAATAGGTTGAGTACCGGGAATTAGATTAATCACAAACTCAATATCTTTATCTGGCAGCAATCCTGGAAACTCCTCGGGAAATACATATTCCTGAATTATCGGAACTTCCTCTAACTTAAGCTTATCAGATGGCTTGTTGATCAAATAAACTAGATAACCTGAAAACCCCTTACTTACCAGCTTAATAGTTTTAACTGATAAGATAATGAAACCCGTCTTAGCATCCTAGTTCCCTGCTACCTCAACCACTGGCTGTTTTGGCGACCGAAACTGTACCACATTTGTTCTACAGTTTAATTGGGCATCAAACTTAGAAAGCCAGTCTATACCCAAGATAACATCATACCCCTAGATAGGAAATAAGATAAGGTTCGAAGGAAAATCCTAACCCTTAACATGTATTTTGCAATCTTTACATACTAAGCCGGTCACATATTTATTAGTCAAAGAAGTACTAATCTCAACCACATAAGGCAATCTTTCAGGTTCCATATTAACACGTTGCACACAGGTAGGTGTAATGAAAGAATGCGTAGCACCAGAATCAATCAATAATTTAACAAGTTGATCGAGTATAAGGAAGTTACCTTCCACAACCGCCGCTGCCTCAGGTATCTTCTCCAAGTCCACTGTGTAGGCCCGAGCCTGAACCCGCTGTTGCTGAGGTGCACTACCGGCAGGTCTACCTTGATAACCTTGGGTTGCTGGCCGACCCTCAGATTTTTGATATTTGGGATAATCCCTCGCCCTGTGTTGGTTGTTGCTGCAACCTAAGCATGTTCTTACCTTTATCTGACAATCGGCCTCCAAATGACCCTTACGTTTACAATAAACACAATACGGTGACGGAGCACTAACATTGCCGCCTGAAGAACCCGAAGCTAAATAAGCAGCTGTATCAGTCTGCTATTGAGGTCTCACAACATATGTCATGTACTGACCCTAAGACTGTGCTGGTATCGGCTGTGACTGCAACTGGTATGATCCCTGCTGAAACTGGGGCCTAAAAGAACCCTGCTGCCCCTGAGGTCTAAAAGAACCCTACTGCACTGGAGGTCTGTAAACACCTTGCTAGCCCCGAGGCTGAAACGACCTCTTACTAGCCTGACTAGAACCGGTCTGTTCCCCTTTCCTCTTTTCCAACCTAGAAGCCACACTAAAGGCCGCTAAAAACTCATCATACTGTATCAAGGCCATCATATCCTGAATCTTTGGCCTTAGACCCAAAATGAACCTCTAGGTATTTTGTTCTTGATCTGCCACAAACTCCGGTGTATACTGGGACAGCCTAGTAAAGTTGGCCTCATACTGAGCCACTGTGGAATTACCCTGAACCACAGATGTGAACTCATCCGCCCGTCATTCTCGGGCAATCCTCGGGATATATTTAGCCCGAAACTCCCTAAGAAAAGTATCCCAAACATAAGGAGTACCCCGAGCTTCCCAATCAAACCTCATCGTACGCCACCATTCCTCAACCTCATCTTCAAATAGATACACTGCAAAGGTAACCTTCCTCTCATTAGTGTAATCAAGGGGATCAAATATTTTCTCAATTTTTTTGATCCAAGCTTCGGCTTTTCGATCATCGGACTAACCCTGGAATCTCGATGGATAATAACCCAGAAATTCCTTCAACAAACTACATCCTTGATAACCACCTGGTGCATTCTGCATCTGTACCTAAACATTTTGTGCTTGAGCAGCCTGCCCCGCTAAAATCTGTGCCTGCCCTGCTATGACCTCCGTTATCCGGTCCACAGCCATTGCAAGACGACCATAACCCTGATCTCGGCCTGGTGCTGCATTACCCGGTGCCTCATTATCTTCTTGAGGCCTACCACGTGTTCTCGGACGTCCAGCCATTCTACTATCAAAGAGTTAGCACAGGTTATAACACATAGACAGGCTGTAGACAATTAATAGCACGTAGGCAACAAACTCATGTAAGGCAAGTAAGTCACTCAAGTATTAATCAAATAAACAAGTTGATCACATATTCACATAATCACATAATCATATTAACACATATTTCACTTTTCTTTTATTTCATACATACTTTCATGCTAAGACAACTACCCACATTCTGAGAATAACCCGGCTGACAACAAAACATGTGCTCTGATACCACTTAATGTCACGCCCCAACTCGACTCCACTTACAATAAGTCAGGACGCAACGGAATTCCGGCATTATAACTTCTGTAACATGAACATCAGGACTCTATCCAATCCTTTAAAAAAAAACATAATACAACCAACTCCAACATCCATTCAACCAATACAAATCCAATCATTTAACATCCATACAACATTCCAACATAAGTCAAAAGCCTCTGTTTCAACATACTATATTATATAAACGTCCGCCCCTAGCCTAGCACCTGGGTGGACTTCTCTCTCTGTCTCTATGATTTTGACTCCGGGTCGGCTGTTGGTCTATGTACCTCTGGAGGTGACCTCAAGCTATTAGTGCTTCGATTTCCTGTTTCAAATCTTTACAGTCCTCGGTGGTGTGGCCGTAATCCATATGGTAGCGGCAATACTTGGACTTATTACGCTTTTGAGGTCAGCCTTTCATCCTCGGCACTAGAGGCAAGTGGTTGTGGTGTTGGATCTCCATTAAGATCTGCTCTCTTGAGGTGTTGAGGGGAGTTAACATAGTGAACCGGGGGTTCTACTTTGGTTGCTGAGGCTGCTTGCCTCGGTCATTTTGGATCTTACTCCCAAGTTGGGCTCGGGAAGTCTTTCATTTCTTTCCAGCTTCCTTCTCCTTGTCATCATCCCTCTTCGCCTGATGGATTTCTTCCGAGTGTATGTACCCTTCTGCCAATACCATCAACTCGGCTACGGTATCCACAGGGTCGATGGCCAAAGAGGATGTAAGGGGGCCCGACCTGAGCCCACTTTGGTAAGCCATTAATGCCATGGAATCCTCAAGGTTGGGTATTCTGAGGGTCTCCTCATTGAACCGGACTGTGTAAACCCTTAGACTTTCTCCTCTATACTGCTTCACCAATAGCAATGATGAAGTGTGGCGGGTCGCATGCCAACTTCCAGCGAAACGGGATAAAAAAGCCTCAGCCAGCTAATGAAAACTTGCAATAGAGCCGGGACAAAGTTTTTGGAACCAGTCTAAGGCATTGCCAACCAGAGTGGTCAGGAATGTCTTCGTCTTCATAAGGCGGGTCATATCATGCAGAGTCATGTGGTAATCAAAATTGAGCAGGTGGCTGGCCGGGTCTCCGTCCCCATTGTAGACAGCCAGGTTAGGCAACCGATTGCCGGTGGAAAATGGCGTTGCCAGTACCTCAGGTGAGAGTGGGCTTATGCCGAGCTGGTTAATAACCTTGGCTATTGCAGCCACAGTCTTGGCCTGCTCTGGGTAGGCATGGGCCGCCCTCTTGCCTCTCGCCTCCACGGGTCTCGCCTCCGGCTCCAAGAAACCTTTTCCGTCTTGTGCTCGGGTTCGCCCAGGGGCTGGAATGCAGAATTGTGGACGCATTGGCCGTGGGGTAGCTGCTTATGGAACTAGGGATTCCGCAACTAGTCGGGCTACCTGCTCCTTTAGCTCCTGAAACATCTTAAGCATCATCCTCATCTCTAGCGACAGGCTGAAGTTGAGGTTTCCATATGTAGAGGGGTTCGTTTATAAGGCTAAGTGTATACGTTGGCTCGTTCCAACGTTGGTTTGGGTTGGATCTTGGCTAGACACCTGCGTGGTTTCAAGGTCCTTGTCCGAGTTGGGTGAGTCCTCTACCGGTGCGCTGTGGCTTCTAGTTTGTACCATGATGGTTTCTCAATGAGTGTTGAGAAGAGTGATAGAAAGAACTCCTTCCCACAAACGGTACCAAACTATTGAGGTCGAAAACCTCGCAGTTGAGGTTGGACGGCTACGCTTGCCAAACTGAACTTTCAAGTTGACCTCCGAATTGAACTTTCAGGTCAGCCACTTAATCTGCACAAGGAAAGGGAAGGAAAAGGCGGGGTGATGACCCGAATTTTTCCCTCGGGCATGCGAATGATTAGTATGTCCGAGCTGACAAGGTAGCTGAGTGCAATAATGATATGAAATGAAGGGGTGAAGCTCTATTTATACTAAATTCAGAGCCAACAACATTTAATGTTGTGTAGCTTTATGTCCCATCAAGACAGTTGACACTGAGGTCGGGGTTTTTCGGGGTCTGGGTGAGGTTGGATCAGTATTCAGGTTGGGCATGAGCTGAATATGCTCGGCTTGGCTCGAATTAGCCCGCCTCAGCTCGGCGTGGGCATCTTACCTCAGCTCGGGATCCCCCTCGTCAATTTTGAATCAAATCCATTTGCATTCACTTGGCTATTTCATCACTAAATAGTGAAGGATTAGATACATAATTTTTTTGAATTTTTTTTCCATCACCTTCTCTTAACTACTTAACAATGAAATATTTTCTGTCCTATTTGGCAACTATTTTAGTCATTAAAATCCGTATTTGTGTCTGTTTTTCTTGTAATGAGCATGTTGAACCCAACACATGATCGGGAGATGCATGGCCCAGATAGTCATACATAAGTTCTACGAGATTGGGCTCCAAAAAAATTAATTTTCTAGCTTATTGAATCGAAAAGTCTAGGCATGCTCCACCAAGGGCGGAGTCAGGATTTTAAAATTTGGGAGTCAAAATTCAAATCCCTTGGACTTAACAATTTATGTTCTTGTTTTTAGTTTTTTGTTGTGTTTAAAGATTTCTTACTGGGGATTTTTTATATATATATTGTAATATCTATATGAAACTTAGATATTTCTGGTTATTGATTTCTAGTTGATGTGCAGAGTCCTAAGTATTTTCATTATTTTTTGAAATTGGTTATAGTTTTAGTCATGCTTTTTAATTTGCTTACTTCCAAACAGACTTGGAGATTTATCTTGATGATTACCCTTTTTGAATAATTTTATTACTTACTAAATATTGTTAAAGAACATATGTGATGAACCTCTATTGCATTCTATCTTATCGTTTTCCATTCTGTTCAACGAGATTTGAACATCACCATCATCTCTGCCAAAAACAGCAGCAGCTTCTAAATCTGAAATGTCAGATTTGGTGGGAGATGAAAAACTAATGAAGTCATGATATGCATTGATGTTTCACTTTGTTGCCTGGTAAGGGCAAATGCATCAGAAACATAGTATAGCCATCAAGCTTCGGTAATCCCAGCAATGTCGTATGACTTCGACTCGATATTCTTCAGAGATTAGTCTTCTATGGTCTTTAATTACATTTTGCTTTCCAAAATTCATCGTTTGCTTGTATCTACTTTGCAAAACGTTTTAGGCATTAACATCATACTGGGAGCCGTTGAGTTGCATTGAAGCGGCTTCCCAACTCTGGCAAACTTAGGAAATGAATTTTCATCAAAGACAACATGTCTTGAGATATATACCCTATTTGTAGAGGGATCTATGCAACGATATCCTTTATGAATAAGGCTATATCCCAAGAAAACACATGAATTTCTTGGAAATTTTGTTTTTAGCATGATGTTTCAAATAAGGAAAGCATTTGCACCCAAAAACTCGTAAACCATTATAAATTGCATGCCTTTGAAAAAGTTTAAAATATGGTGTCTCAAATTTTAAAGAGGATGATGGTAATCGATTAATAAGAAAAGTGGCGGTTAAAAAGGCATCAACCCAGAATCGTAATTGTACATTCAAATTTTAGTCTTTTAATTATTTTTAGACTATTATTTTTTTTTTGTAGTATATTTTTAGTTGACAACAAATTTTACATGCATACATTTACACACAACTCGGGTAAAAACTCAATTTTTTGCAAAAAAAGGTGTAAAATCCTTTTTAAATTCCTAACCCGTTTTAAAATCCATTTTAATCAAACACGGGTCTATTAATATCCGAGAACTAGGTTTTGAAGGGTTAAAAAGACCAGTTTTAAAATTATAACGGACGTGTTTCAAAAATACTATTCACAAAACTTGACGATAAATTTTTAAATACCGATTTTTATGAAAATATGTGCAGGAATAACTATAGGGAGTCGGGACGTACCTACCGCTCTAATTGTCGAAGATGACACAATCTAATTGCCTTCGACCTAATTGGCTCCGAGTTAATGGATTCCAAGCTGAATACCCCGAGAAGATATTTGCCGAGCTAAAAGTGTCCGACCGCTCTGGTTGCCAACCTGAAAGCTCCAAATTTCGTAAGCAAAGTGTGAAATGAATCTCAGATGTCAAGGCCCTATTTATAAGCAACTCTGGTAACCGCCTCGGGAATCCCAAACATCGCATCTTGTCATAACTGCCGGGTGACGTGTCAGCCATCTGAAGGGTATGCATCGCTGATGTGGCCATCCTCACTCTACCAGGGTCAAGCACCTCCAGCTCGGGAACAACTCCCAAGTCGAGATCAAAAGCTCCCAAATCCAGATCTCACCCTTTCGATCTCGACTTGGGAGGGAAGGGAAAATTGACGAGGAGGATCCCAAGCTGAGGTAAAACGCCTACCCCGAGCTGAGGCAGGCTAATCCGAGCCAAGCTTAGCATTTTCAACTAATGCCCAACCTGGATACTGATCTAACCTCACCCCAACCCGGGAAAACCCCGACCTTAGTGCCAACTGTCTTGATGGGATATAAAGCTGCACTGCATTAAATGCTGTCAGCTCTGAATTTAGTATAAATAGAGCTCCACCCCTTCATTTCAGAGGTAACTCATCATTATTACACTCAGCTACCTTGCCAGCTCAGACATACTAATCATTCGCATGCTCGAGGGGAAAATTCGGGTCATTACCCCGCCTTTTTCTTCCCTTTCCATGTGCAGGTTAAGTGGCCGACCTGAAAGTTCAACTTAGACGCCAACCTAAAAGTTCGACTTGACAAGCGTAGCTGTCCAACCTCAACTGCGATGTTTCTGACCTCGACAAAAATAATACAAGACTATTACAAGTCGATATTAAGGCTTAATAGAATACATGTTAAGATTATTAGAAATAGTCAAATTAGTCCCTATCTTGAAAAATTCTGGTGTTAACGACAATAGAGAATATGCGAAATGACATTGTTACACTTACATAATTATGAAAGACGTTTTCAATTTTGTTACTTTAGTAAAGTAATTAGTCCCTTATATTGTTCTAAAAAGTTCAAAATAGACCATAAAAATTATAGGAAGTGGTCAAATTAGGATCTTCTATTAATGGATTTTGATGCATTTTTTCGCAAATATTAGAGATCATTTTATATATTTTTAAAAACATTCGAAACTCAAATGACCACTTTAGATTATTTTAATTTTACCCTCTGAAAAGTTCATACATGAACATTTTTTTTAAAATGTTAACTAGTTCTTTTTTTTTTGTTTTTTTAACGCAAGGGACAAAGTTGATCACTTTGCAAACTTTAGAAATTAAGTTTGAATTGTTTAAAATAACACTACAAAAAAACGCATACATACACTGCTGTTCATATGCAGCGGTTCCCTTAACCGCCACCTATTATGATTTTAGTTTCTATTATTTGCGACGGTCAAGACAACCGCCGTCTATGGTGACGGCGGTTTTATGGTAAAACCGCCGTATATGTCGCATATTGGCGCGAAACATTTCGCGCCTAATTGTGCTTATTAGCGGCGGTTGCGATTAATGCCGTAAATGAAATTTTTTTTCAAGCGGCGGTTCCTAACCGCCGCATATGATCCTCTACTATAGGCGGCGGTTATTGGAACCTCCGCCTATGCTCTTTTAGTATAGGCGGCGATTGTGGAAACCGCCACCTATTGTCCAGCCCTAAAACTTCTTCCCCACAGCGCCCAATTCTGTTTTTCCCCAACTGTCTTACTTTATCTCTCTTCTATTGCAGCTCCATTGGAAATTTTCCCTCAAGGTGCCTTCTTTGTCTTGTCTCCTTGAATATTTTACATAATGAACTCAATTTGCAACTCCATTTGTGGTAGTTTTCCGTACTTTGCATCTCCATTTGTTATATTTTTCTTATTTTGTTAATTTTTCAGTTAGTTTTGTGATTTTATATTTGTTTGATCTGAATAGCTTTTGTGTTTATAATGAATTTGTGAAATTTTCTTTGATAGTTATGTATGTTAAAGCATAAGCTTGGTGTAATAAAGAATGCTAATTGTACTGGTTATGTTTCGTGCACCTTTTGATTATGTATAATTATTCAAAGTTACATATATCGCTACTTGTGTATATGGTTTTGACTTGCATCAACTTCAGTTTCAATAATCTTGATATGGTTCGTGTTCTCATAAGACCTGTAAACTAGATAAAATTATAATGTTATGAAGGAAGATATTATAATATTATAACGTTATGAATAAAATAAATGGAGGTAATATATTAACAGTACTATTACATACAATAATAGTGCTTTTGTTTGTGCATGAGTTATAGTTGTCTACTTTGATAGTTCCAATTAGCATTAAGAGTTCTTCTATATAGTGGATTGTTTAGAAGCAAGTTGGTGATTTATTTAATAAATTAGAGGGTTGATATCTTTATACTCAATTGGAAATTTTAATGCCAACCAGCTATTGTTCAATATTGTTTTATTTGTTTGATAATGTGTTTGCAAAGGGATAATTTTTCTTGAGAATATGTTTGCAAAGGGATAACTTTGCTTGATAATTTTACTTGCAGTTATGCCTTTTACTTTATTGGTTTTGTTATTATAGATATACCAATGAATAAAAGTTGGATGACAAAGCCACGATATAGCAATCAATACCTTATTGGTTTGGAGAAATTTTTAGATTTCGCATTCAATCATACTGGTACACCTAGTGGGAATATTTTGTGCCCTTGTGTTAGGTGTGCCAATCGTTTACGGAAAAATCGTGATGATGTGATGGATCATGTAGTTTCCAAAGGGATGACTAAGGGGTATACAGGTGGGTTTGTCATGGAGAAGATTTTGTTAATGATGATGATGATGTAGACCCATCACACGATAGTCCACTTGAAGAGCATAACACGACTTAGTGAGGGATGCATTCGGGATTCATGACATATCAAATGCAATAAACGAAACTGTAGAGGGTGAAGAAAGTATTGAGGTTGATGGTAATTGTGATCCTAATGTTGAGCCTCACATTCAAACTGAAGATGGTCCTCATGAAGAATCTACGAGATTCTTTAAATTCTTCCAAGAAGGTAATTAGGAACTTTATCCAGGATCCAAATCAACTATATTATCATTTACAATCCAACTTATGCACCTAAAATCCAACTACAAATGGAGTGAAAAATCCGTCAACATGCTTCTTAAATTCTTGAAACAACAATTTCCAGAATCGAGTATTCCTAAGACTTTATATGAAGCGAAGAAGATAACAAATGCTTTGGGTTTGGGATATGAAAAGATTGATGTATGCCCGAATAATTGTATGTTGTACCAGGGTCATAAAGTAGCGCAACAATCCTGTCATTTTTGTAATTGTTCTCGTTGGGCACAGGACCATGATGTTAGTGGCGAAAAACACATAAAGAAGAAGACTGCTTGTAAAGTTATGAGATACTTTCCGGTAATCCCGAGGTTACAAAGATTGTATATGTGATCAAAGACATCTTCTTCAATGATATGGCATGACAAAGGTCGCACAAAGGACGAACTTTTAAGGCATCCTGCTGATTCATATGCGTGGAAGGCATTTGATCAAAGATATCCTGATTTTGCTAGTGATCCTCGTAATGTTAGACTTGCATTTGCCAGTGATGGTTTTAATCTATTCGGTTTGATGAGCAATGCACATAGCATATGGCCTGTTGTTCTGATGGTGTACAATTTACCCTCGTGGATGTGTATGAAACAATCTTCATTAATTTTATCGATGATCATACCGAGAAAAGAGGCCCCAAGAGATAAAATAGATATTTTTCTTCAACCACTTATAGATGAGTTACTACAATTGTGGGAAGCCGTCCAAACATATGATGCAGCAAGTAAACAATATTTTACAATGCAAGCAAACTTAATGTGGATGATTATTGATTTTCCTGCAAATGCCTATTTATCAGGTTGGAGCACTAGAGGGAGAGAGGCGTGTCCATGTTGTGCAAATATGACAGAATCAAGATAGTTACATAATAGGCACAAGTATTGTTATTTAGGGCATCGTAGATGGTTGAGTGAATCACACAAGTTTCGAGCACAAAAGAATCAGTTTGACGGGACTGAGGAATGAAGGACAGCACCAAAGACATTTTCAAGGTCAGGTGCGTTAAGACAGTTGCAAGGAGTTAGTTATATTGACGACTCCATAATGAATACGAAAAATGCGGCAAGCACTTCTAAAAGGAAGAGAACAAGAGTTATAAGTACCGTAGATAAGTCTTTTGAAGAGGCAGAAATTGAAGAAAATGATCAGGTTTCTGAGGAGTCAATTTCATGGAAAAAAAGAGCATTTTCTTTAAATTGCCTTATTGGGAGTTCAATATAATGCGTCATAATCTTGACGTCATGCATATCGAGAAAAACGTATGTGAAAATGTGCTTGGAACATTGTTGAATATTAAAGGAAAGAGCAAAGATGATCCAAAGGCACGCTATGACTTGGAACGTATGGAAATACGACATAAACTTCTTCCTGTACAGCTACCCAATGGAAGAGTATTTTTTCCTCCTGCTTCTTACTCAATGACTAGAAAAGAGAAAGAAGTATTTCTCAATGTGTTGAAAAATGTCAAAGTACTTGATGGTTATGCATCACAGATATCAAGGGGTATCAATGTTAAGGATAGAAAACTACAATCCCTTAAGACCCATGATTATCACATACTAATGCACGATCTACTTCCTATTGCGTTGCGCTTTTCTATGAATAAACAAGTTACAAAGCTCATAATTGAATTGAGTAGCATTTTTAAGGCTATATGTTGTAAGACACTCAATGTTGATGAGTTGAATATGTTGAAGTCTCGTGCAGCATTAGTATTGTGTCACATGGAGAGATATTTTCCTCCTTATTTTTTCACTATAATGGTATACTTAGTCATTCACCTTGCAGACGAGGCAAAAGTTGTGGGACCAGTTCGATATAGATGGATGCATCCAATTGAGAGGTACTATTATAATTATATATATTTATTTACAATTATACTATTAATTGATTATTTCTAATATTGTATGATTTGACTTAATTTTAATATTAGGTGCTTGAAAGTATTCAAAAAATATGTTGGTAATAGAGCTCATCCAGAAGATTCAATTGCTGAGGGTTATGTTGTAGAAGAGTGTCATAAAGGTCAACCTATTGGAGCAGGACGGGTTAAATTAGAAAGTGGTTGTAGAGTGGTTGCTCGAATGGGCAACTATTGTTCACTAATTCACAAGAATTGGTCGAAAGTTTCTAAGCCTATGAAGAGAGAAATTATGAAATACATGAAGGTTAATACTAAATTATGCTTTTATATATGTTTGTCTGTTTTCTATACTTTTAGATGTTTTAGATTTTGTTGATGCTCTTCTTATACTTATAACTCTTTTGTGTTAGGAACGTTACATTTTGCTTACTGACAAAGAAACGTATGAAAGATATGTGTTGATGTCTATTGGACGCAAGTGGAAAGACCACAAACATGATTTAAGGAACGTGTTGTATGAACGTTTAAAAATAGAATCCCTAGAACAGATTAATGTTAAAGCTCCAGATAGGGTTGATGCTGGTCAGTGGATACATTTGGTAAATTTCTTTTTATCTGACGAAGGGATTGTAAGTGCCATACCCATTGATTTTGATATGTATTCACAATGTATCATAGTTGTGTTCATTTAGTTAGTGTATTGATCCAATTTTGATGTTTATATTGACAGAAAGCATCAAATAATGCTAAAAATTATAGGAGTCAAACATATGTACAAAGGGGCGGAAACAAAGGCTTCGCCCAAATAAGACTAGATATGGTACTCGAAAATGGAGTTCTTACAATTGTTATGATATTACAATAAATTGTTAACCTTACTACTTTTTTTTTCATTTACAGGAAGAAAAAAATGGTGGTCCAATAAGTGACATCGCTTTTTTTCGTGCTGTATACATGAAATAAGATGAGCAAGTAGATGATGGAGTTCAGGAGATTTTGGTACTTTATGTTTTTTGCTTATCTTATAGTATCTTCATTGATGGTTGAAATTCTTGTAGGCAATACTTTGAATAGTTAGAGTATGCAATGGTAGATAATCATAATTGTGTATTTGAATTGCTGGAACTCTCCTATTTCATGCCTAACCTTATGTGTTTGCTATCTAATTCTTTGCTTCGCCCAAATCATATATTCTTCCTTTTAACTCTTTTCCATTTGTATGTGTAGGATCGATGTGATGTCACGTTGGAGGAAAAAAAAATCCGCAAATGAAGCTCTTGGAGATGATGGCGATAACATAGATGAAGTTGAGTTACAAATTATGGTTTTTCGTAAGGTTTGTGGCGCTGAACATCCGGGGCCCGTCAACTTGGGAGGGATGGGTCTTACCCCTTCAATGTTCTTTAGCCATAAAAGGTATAATACATCAGATGTACGACATTTGGAAGCTGAGTTAGTTGCCGAGCGTCGTGAGCAAGAGGCCCTTTTAACTGCTGAGCGTGCTGAGCGTGATGCCTTGTTGGCAGCTGAGCGGGCTAAGTGGGATAGACTATTAGCGGCCGAGCGTGCTGAGCGAGATAGCCTAATAGCGACTGAGCAGGCTACGCGGGCCAAGTTGGAGGCTCGGCTCAATGAACTAACAGAAATGCTACTATCAGATAGGCGCAGGTATTTTCCACATAATTGTTTGTCGACATCTCCTCGAATATGCACATATGGAATAACCAATAAGCTGTTATAGTTGCCATTGACAGAAAAATTTAAGAAAAACAAATGGATCACATAGATGCACTCAATAATATATGTATGTATGTGCGCACGTGAATTTGTACACATAGTAAATCAGGTCATACCCCATTTATGGTCTTGCAATCAGTTCCCTTAATATTAGGCTGTGTTTGATAAAGATCTTATTTGATGCACTTTATATAAAAAAGCATATTTAGGTCCCTTAATATATTGTGGTCTTGCAATCAGTTCAATGATAAAGTTGTATTTTTTAAGTCTAAAGTGCAACAGTTTATAAATTTTTGTTGTTGGTTATGACATGTTGTTTGTCTCTGATTTAGGTAAGTGTCAACTTGTTGAGAAGATGGCCATATTTTTTAGGCTAAGGTAGGTCCATTCTTTTACTCGTTAGTAATAAATGGTTTTGAGACTCTTCAGGGAATATGAATTGAGAGGGTGGGGGTGGATTGTATATGTTATGATCTACAAATTTTCTGATTTAACCCACCCCTCCCTTATATTCCAATTAGACAGATTAGTTGATCTACCAGGAGGCTTAATTGACTTATGTTTTTTGATTATTTATTTCTTTCACTAGACAATTCAATATCAATTGGTTAACCATTATTGTCTTGCTCTCTTTAATTATCAATTTCTTCTAGTAGAGAATTCATTGTCAACTGATTACTAATGCGAATTATATAAAGGTATATATATCTTGTCCACTTCCAATCAAAACTTCTGTCACATATTATGTAGCGGCAAAAATCTTAAATTTGGAATAAGTTCAATGATATACAGAGCAATGAATTCACTTGAAGTCTAGAACTGAACCGGGTTTGGCTGTGAATATTGTATCTTATTTATTTTTGTTTTGCGAACACATGATAATTGAGTATGAAAAAGTGAATACATATGGTTATGGCTTTTGGTTTGCATTATATTATTGGCTTAAATGGAGCGAAGAAGTATCTTATTTACTTTTGTACAATATATTATTGGTCTTTGTTGCAATTTGGAACATGCCATAAAAGTACTAATGCTAATGTCCTCTTTGTTTATTTTCTTAAAGGTTTTGGAATCTTCTAGCATGCTAATAACAGGATTTTGTTGCTAAGGAAAAGAAGTCCACTTTGTAGCAAGAGCAAGCTATTAACTGTATTTTGCTACTAGGAGTTGTTCAATTTGGAAGAATTTAAATTTGTAATTTTTCTTAGTTGAAGTGATGTGACAGACACTTCTTTTGCAATATTGTTTAAATTTCTTTTGCTTCAATTTGTTAGATATAAGTTTATTGTAATCCAAATGCTTATGAATAGTGCTAAAACTATTAACATATGTTTTTCGATATATGTTGCTTTGCATTTCAGTTATCATGTCATTAGTTGATGTTGGTGCTACAATATTGGTATAGCATTATAATTTTATGGTATATATCTTGTACAAAAAAAAAAAAGAAATTCATGTGGCAGCTTCACAAAGAAATAAAACTCATGTGGCAGTTTTATAAAAAAAAAAAAAAAAAAACTCAAGTGGCAGTTTCACAAACTGCCGTAAAATAATAAAAGTTGATATTATTGATACACGACGGTTAAACCTTCCAAAATATGTCTGAGAACATAGACGGCGGTTATTATAACCGCCGCTTATTAAGAACATACACGGCAGTTTATAACCGTCGCCTATTCCTGTGAAGCAAACGCTGCAGTTACCACGCTCGTCGTCAATTGCATCCGCGACACCGCCTACCGTGACACATAACGCGGCGTTTTGTAAACCGCCGTAAATATATAGACGGCGGTTTATAACTGCCGTATATAGTATTAAAAACCGCCGCCTATTTGCTTAAATTTTGTAGTGTAATAGAATTAACTTAAAACATAGTCAAAATATTGAAGACTATCTGCGTAATTAATCTGAAAATTAATATATTTAGTTGAGTTGATCTTTTCATCCTGACGTCCATTTTGATAATTTTCATTTATTATTAACAACGAATACGTATTTTGAACAGCAAGAATGATACGTATTATTTGTTTTAGAAGAGTTGGGTATTTCATCAAATCAATGTCCATTCAGTCATCTCACATCAGGTGATACATCATTTGCAAAGACCTTCTTTGAAATTAGAAGGAACGATATCTTGTTATAATAAGTACGTGTCATCATTGTTCACAAATTAAATTGCACCAATACTGGAGTTCATATAATATTTGAAGTTGCTCATAATAATACATTGATTTAGAATGTCTTCTACTTTAGCTTCTCTTGATAAATGTGAAAAATACAAAATGCATGGCTATAATATTACGATAATCCAGAGCAAAGCACTCTTGGTTATCACTAACAGATTCAAATGGAACTTAGATAAACTTCAGCAATTGTTGATCCATATTTAAATTTAACCCCTAGAAACACAGTAGACGTTTAAAGTTGACTTTTTTTAAAAAAATATAAATTTAAGAGAGGACTAAGTCGTAAAATATATATTAAAATATATCACTAATGAGAATTGATCTGCACTCAAATTAATTGTAAAAGAGTCCTACAGCTCTTAGAATCTTTTTTATTCGGACGACTTTGTGTTTACTTATTACATCGAGGATCAAAATAAGAGAAGCAACGAAGGCGTAATCGAAGTTTGGAGACACGGTCACCATGAGCTTGTCCATGTCGAGCAACAAACTTTGAAGAGTGAGCATTTTACGCATCTGCAAAACAATTATGCATTGAACCATTTAATGCATGCATGTACGAATTCACGGACAGCTTGCAATGGCGGAGGTACATTGGAGCCAGTGGGGGCTGTAGCCCCTACTGATTCATAAAAATTGTTAAAATTTTTATGTATTTTTTTTAAAAAAATTACATATCTATGTATTTTTAGTTAAAAAAAATTAATTAGGCCCCACTGAAAAATAAAAGTACTAGTATAATTCAAAAATTATGAATTTTAGCTCCCACTGGCCCATAAAAACGTTAAAATTTTTATATATTTTTTGAAAAAAAATTAGATATCTCTGTATTTTTAGTAAAAAAAAATTAATTAGCCCCCACTGAAAAATAAAAATACTCGTATAGGTCAAAAATTATAGATTTTAGCCCCTACTAACCCATAAAAATGTTAAAATGTTATGTATTTTTTGAAAAAAAAATACTCGTATAATTCAAAAATTATAAATTTTAGCCCTCACTGACAAAAATTCTTAGCTCCGCCCCTGACAACTTGGATCCTTTCATTTACGTTATAACATTATCGGAGAGAGTTTTCAAATGATGGTGAACTGTTCATATAATTATGATAAATAACTTAGACAATTCACCAGAATTATATCTCCCACCTAATTTATAATCTCATAACGTATAATGTATTGTATGCAGAGAAAAAAATCTTTATCTTACTTGGGCAACTATGGTTGAAGATTCTCCTTTATAAATATCACATTTCCGTTCGAACCAGCTTCCCTTAACCTTGTAATCACACACATCCTTTGACGTTTTGTTCGCCAAGAACACCTTTAATGTTGTCCTAAATGGTTGAATCATTGAAGTCGCTTTGGCAGTGAAGATTAGATCTTTGGCATCTGTGCTTTTTCCCCTAAATGCTTTCCATGTATAATGTGTAGTCATTATCTACATCGCGATTTAGCATAGTTAACAAACTGAAATACTGAATAACAAAGCAAGAAACAAACAAAAGAAATAGTAATAACGCTATGTGATATATACATATGGATAGGATATATCTTTTTGAGCATTTGTTACATATCACATTTTCATCCTTTTTTAAAAAATAAAATTTTTAACATATACATCAACTATTGACAATCAATATATATTTACTTACTATAAAAAGGCCGAAGAGTGAACCGGTGAAATAAAATACTATTCTTTCTTAAAAAATGAAGTCGAAAATTAATCCCCTAAATTCTAAAATGCTTAAATTTTTTATGTTCATATGGACATGTATTTTACTAGGTCAAGTAAAATAACATGTACAAATCGAAAAATCTTGTTCTCGTTTTGTCATGCATGCAAGCATGGGCAGAGCAACTTTCACTTGAGTTGCAATCCTAATGAAAAGAAATACTTCCTGAAATTTTAAATCCTGTATTGAATAAAAATTAAGGATCCCTCGTGCATGTAAGGACATATAATTAACATATATAAGTGAATAAGATGTTAAATTACCTTGGGACGTAAAGTAACAATAGGGTTTCCATCAGCATCAGAGATAGTTTGCTTAAAACGAAGGCTAAACAAGTGGTTTTTAACCTTGAAGATCATTCCGTCTTCTTTTTTAACCACCAAGCCCCCGATAAACTTCCTGCAAATTGCAAGATCAAATGCACAAGGTGCACAAAAATCTGGACCAATCACTGGATAACTTGACTCGGTTATTTGTTGACGTTCCATTTTAGTGAAACTGTGTTCTTGATATCGATGCGATTCTGCTAGACCCATATATATACCCAATAACTTGGACGAAGTCAAGTGTGTAGTAAACTGTAGGGTTGAGCTGGTAGTTTCCAAGAAGATTAGAGATAAAATAGAAACAAAAATTTCATGCCTATTTTAGTTGACTTGCAGTGTTATAGTCCGTTTTCATCATTCTCATGCATGTAACTTATAAGAGGAAACAGATCCTCTCCTCGTACAATACGTTATCGTGGAAAATGTATAATAACTCAATCCTAAGAATGTAATAACTCAAATTTAAAGAGAAAGTCCAACTCAAAGACTAGTTTGTTAGGTAGGAGACCCATTCTACTTAAAAAACCACCCCTTGTAATAGTGAGATCTTAATGTGGGATCATTACAAAATGATATGAAAATTTTCCATTAGAATAGGCTATCGTGGAAATGATAGGCTCCCTTTCCCTTGTGGGAGCAGCAAGTCATGTTAATATTTTTACAGTACAATGCAGTCGAAATTATGGTTCGAATTTAGAACTTCTAATTTAAATTACGGAGAAAAGTCTCCCTCCTTTAAAAAAAAAAAGTCCCAATCATGCTTGACTAAGGTCAATTGAAACAGCCCACACCACAAAAGACGCTCTTGTGACATTGAAATTAATGTACTCGTAGACCCATTCTTTATGGTCACTTGTGACTAGCCACCGTAGACCCTAGGTCACAAGCTCATGACTTCCGGTCTTTTGCATATGTCCGAAAAGCTTTAATCATAGAAAGAGAGCTTTTTTACAGTCTTTTTGCACCATATGGTTTTTGTTTTTTTATTTATTTATTACCCACACACACATCATGTCTGAACTTTTGCACCATATGGTTGAGCCCCCCATTTTTTGGAAGATAAAACTATAAAATCAAAAACTAAAAATCATGTCTACGTTAAATGGTTTGCTATACATAGTCATTTGAAAATAGTAAATTATCTCAAAAGTGAGATTATCAATATAGCCTATAAGTGTAAATCCTATGATGAGCCTATATAAATATATCAATTACTCTTTTTTGCTTAATATATATCAATTACTCTTTGTTCTTATATTCTTCTAACTTCTTTTTTATCCCCTTAATTTTTTTTTCCTTTTCCAATCATATCTTTATATCCTTATTGCACATAAAAAAAAAAAAAAATTCTAACAAATTTCTTAGAATAATAAGATCCACATGATATAGTAGAGGATGGCTTGGTGCATGATGTTTAGCTTCTGAGGTGGTCCATGATATACAAAAATAATCACACAGACATGTTGAGAAAGATAATGATCAGCTTAATGTAAGGTAGTCGATCAATCAAGATTTGATTGAAAATGGTACAAGACTTTAACAAGTGGAAATATATCTAATTGAGGTAGTTTCATTTCATTTACAATTAAGTAACAAGGAATATGTGTTTTTAACAGCTATATAAAAAATATAGAGTTGTATTTTTAAAATTAATCGTATTAGATTGAGTAGTCAATGATTTTATATCTTATTTTGAAAGGTTAGACCTATTCATGTGAAATCATATGATTCTCCAATAGTCCCTTCACGTTTGACCCATGATTGTTTGTAGATGGAATGGTGACATCGTGGTAGAATAAACTAAGAAGCGTATCAAATAGCAAGGCACGATGCAATGACGTGACATATGAAGCAGCTGCATACTATAGAGGTCAAAATCTGGCTTAGGCAAGGCCTAAATTTGTAGATAGTAGATTGATTTTGGGTTAATTTAAGTCCATGCGGCAATAGACCTAATTCGAATCACAAGTTAGAAAATTCCTCTAAATTGCCCTTTGATGACCATACTGAAGAGGCCTGAGTCAGATACAAACGCTAGCCTCTAGCTCTGTCATCTTTAGTCTTCTCTATATATGTTACCCTTCTCTATATAATAAAATTTCTAACAAAGATTTATTATTCAATATATGAATTTTTAGTGTACAAAAGCGGAAGGGATCACGTGAATGAGACAAAAGAAATATAATTGACAGACGCTCCTGCAAATCGTGGCATATATATTCGCCACGCGGATTTTCATCGTTTTATTGATTAGATACCTGCAAATTTTTGAATATATTTTCATTGGACAACTTTTTTACCATTAAATGTATCAAGGATCACAATAAGAGCATCAACGAAGGCATAATCGAAGTTTGGAAACATCGTCACCATAAACTTGTCCATGTTGAACAAGAAACTTTGAGGAGTTAACTTTTTACTCATCTGCAAAACAACATGCATCACACCATTTAATACACGAATTCACGTATTTGGAGTCTCTGCTAACATTATAATGTTACGAGGAAGTTCTAATGATAGTAAAATAGACTATGAAATAATCTAGATAAATAATTCATGACTATTAGATTTCTCTTGTAACATATACTGTATTAACATTATTATATACAAGAAAAATGATCTTTATCTCTTACTTGGGCAACTATGGTGGAAGATTCTCCTTGATAAACAACACATGACCATTCAAGCCAGCTTCCCTTAACCTTGAAATCATAGACATCTTCTAATGTATTGTTTGCCAAGAACACATCTAATCTTGTCCTAATTGGTTGAATCATTGAAGTTGTTTTCTTAGTGAAGATTAAATCCTTGGCGTCTGTGCTTTTTCCTCTAAATGCTTCCCATCTATAATGTGCAGTCAGTATCTACATGGTGATTTAGCATAGTTAACAAACTAAATGATAAAGTAAAAAGCAAACAAAAGAAATATTACTAAGGCCATATATGTGATACATATGGATTGATATATATTTTATGAGTATTGTTATATATTATTTCTTCATCTTTTTCAATAAAATAGAATTTTTTACATTTATATCAAAACTACAAATTTAGATCAAATTAGAACTAGTAACTAATTTTAACATGGAAATACTGAAAAAACTAATATAGGCAAAAAAATGTCAAATATCCTTGATCATGAGACATATAATTATCACTACATATAAGAATCATAACTCCAACAATACTGATTAATATTGACATAATAGAAAAAAGTGGCCACTACTAGAAAAATGGAAATGAGTGACGGATTTTAGCAACGGCAAAAAGTCCGTCGCTACTTAATTAGCGACGGATTTATCGACAGAAAATATTTAGTAACTAAATCGTGACGAATTAATGACTACTTTGCAACGAAAAACTTTATAACTAAATTTCATCACTAATTCCTCGCAAAATCGTGACTACTATTTATTGCTGAATAGACAAATGAATACTATTTAGACAAATGAATAGGCAAAATCGTCGCAAAATCATGACTACTATTTATTGCTGAATAGAAAATATCCAGTCACTAATTCGGTACGATGTTGTAGCCAAATTTTAAAGAAAAAACACTATCAATGATCCAAGACCATACATATTGATTGATAGAAGTACTACTATTTATTGCTGAATAGACAAATTGATTGAAAATGTCATAACTAATTAAAATTAACATGTATAGAAATAAAGAAAAATATTGTTTTCGTTATATCATGCAAAGGCATATAATTAACATTAGTTAAAGTGAAAATATAATAAATTACCTTGGCCCTTAAGGTAACAATAGGGTTTCTGTAACGCCCTGCATTTTTGGATTTAATTAAATTGTTTTATTTGTAGTGAGATTTGAAAATTAGAATTTTTTTTGAATTGTGCTTACCTCTTATTTAGTTGATAAGATATAACAACCAGATTTTGTAGATTTTAAACCCCATGATATAAGGGCATGTTAGCTAACTAAGTGGGTCAATTGGAACATGGGAGAAGTGGTCAGTGGCTTAGCTAGAGTTTAGGGGACTAATTGTTAATTATGAGAAATTTGGTAGAAATTGGTTGAGTAACTTTCCTAAGGTACAAGGGAACCTTTTCTGGGAAAAAAGAGAAAAAGAAATCGTTTTTCTCCCGTTTTTCCCTACGGATTGTAACATCCAGTGGTGAAAAGAACAGACAAAAAAAAAAAAAGATGATCACCACGAAAGAATTCCTGAATAGGGCCTCATGCAATGTGGAGATATTAGTTAGTACATGTAGGGCTTTGTGTAATACTTGGGGATTTTGATGTAGCAGGTAAGTAGGACAATCCTAAATTGTTTCTTTTAACACCCCTTTGATTGTTGTGAAAAGAAAAGATACGTTATTATGTTCTTAGCATGTGTATTGTATTATTTATCTATGTGCTTCTGTATAAATGATTAAAGTGTCGATTCTTGTGCCAAGATACAAATCCATATATGTTATAATGTTCCGAGCATGCTTTTATCCTTAACTTATATTGTTTTGAAAAGTATGGGTTTAATTTGAATACCTATGACTTCTTAAGATTCTTACTGAATATACTACTATTTTGTATAACTTAATTTACCATGTATAATTAATAAAACAAAGAAAATATATATATATATATATATATATATATATATAAATATACATTGTGTGAACAGTGATTCTGCCACTGTTCAATAGTGACGAAAATCATTGTTCCAACGGTTAACAAAAAAAAAAAATCTAAATATGTTTCAAAATATTGTTTTATATATTCTTAAGTGTATGAAAAAGTTTGTACATGTCTTATATTGTTTCAAAAGTATAAGAACCAGAGTTTGAAACCTTATAATATATTCGTAATTATTGCACGATACTATATTGTTGTATTTATTGAATAACTCGAGCTCGAAAATTTCAGACCCTTATGCCATATATTTTGAGGCCGTGTCTTTGTGAGCCCTCGGTGGTGGGGATCGTATACCACTTTTTGGGTAGTGCACTACTGCTTCGTTGGGACTCTCGTTTGCTTTTGGTGGTATGTGCGACAACAAACCACTTTTCATCTTCGACCTGTACTACCAGGATTGTAGCCTCGGCCATCTACTTCTTTGAATTTTGACTACATTTGGTTATGGCATATCTTGGGTCATTTTGATCTTCGTTTCGTTTGATAAGTAGTAATATGTACTTTGTATCTTCGATAAGTAAGTAACAACATGATAAATTTTTTTTATAAGTGATAATTCGTATTTGTATATTTCGATAAGAAATCTTCCACACTTTATTACAATTTTATGAAAGTTTTCGAAAAGTGAATTAAAACCTCTTCCGTAAATATCACATTTATGTTTGTTAGCACTTTGTAATGTGTTCGTGATATTTATTTTCAATAAAAGTGATACCTTATTATTTTAGGGGTCGTACTACTTACTAAGATTATTATCTCACTTTATAATTTCGTATTTCTTGAAACCTATATTTTCGCAGATGGAGGACATAAACGCTTGATTTGGGTTTGAAACTAGATGCTATCATGCATTGCTGAATCTCTTAGAATCTTTGAACTATTTAGAAAATTAATTTATTATGGACTTAAGAAATTTCAGTCCTTTGAATTTATTTACATATTTCTAGTGGCATTATGTAGCATTTAGAGTTATCCTTTATTTATGGTGAAGACTTTGTACTACTAAATCCATATATGTATTTTGTGGTTAGATGCTCTGAACCTTGTCATCGTACTTATGGATTTTAGCTTACATAGTTCAGAGTCTTGCGGACTTAGGAGGATTTAACTTTCTAAGTTCGTGGCAGTCTCGCTCCCGAATTTTGCCTTAGATGAATTTTGGGGGCGTGACAGTTTCCAGCAGCATCAAGGATAGTTCTCTTATCATGAAGGCTAATTAAAGAGGCTCCTTCAACTTTGAAGATATTTCATCTTCTTTTTTAACCGCCAAGTCCTCGAAAAACTTCCTGCAAATTGCGAATTCAACTGCACAAGGTGCACAAAACTCCGGACCAATCACTGGAAAACTTGGCACCGTTATTTGTGGGTCTATTTTTAGTGAAATTGTGTTCTTGATATCAAGCTTTAATGTTCTTACGAAATAGAGCCTCTGCTACACCCTCAAAGTGCTTTTCAACTTCCTCGTCAAGTTCTTGCTCAGGTTCTAGCTTTGCTAAATAAACTGGCTCCTTCATAGTCTCAGGAGCTAAAACATTGCTAGTGTTTACTGTTGTTTTTCTCTTGGGTGACATTTCAATCATACCACAAGACGAAATTTAGTACTCGAATAACTAGAATATAAGTCAATAGAAACTACATACTACTGCAATCACTCATAATCCAAACCTAGGTCGATGTTGATCATAACCTAGGCTTTGATACTACTTTGTCATGCCCCGAGCCCAGACCCCTAGGCACGCAGGCGCGACTGGTATTGTACGCATAAGAAACAACTACTTGGACCTCTTTTCTACTGACCAAAAATGGTTAACCCAGATTATTCCTTATACTCACAACACTCATTTATAAACCATACAAATACACTATATTCTTCCAATATAGGATATTACATACACCCCCCGTTAAGGACCTGACATCATCGTTAGAGGCACACATACCTAGGACCAACCAGGTAGTGAAAGATTCTAGAGGTGGCTTCCACCGGCCTCCTAGGTGTAGCACTTTGTCCCGCATAGCTCTTACATCCCGCACCAGCTAATGACCTACTCTGATACCATTTTGTCACACCCTCAAAAATCATCATAAACGAATCTCAAGGAACGTGATTTCCACAAACCTAAGAAGGGCACTTCTTCCTAAATTGCAAGGCACGAAGTACAAATATTTTATAACCACAAGCAAGAAAGGCAAGATTCAGAGCATCTAATTCCCAAAGACATAGATAAATGATCCACACCTCCTAGGAAACTTAAAACATCCTCAAAGATGACATTGTCCAAAATGAAAAGTCCAAATGCGCGAAATAAAAATGTTAAATAAGTTTAATGCAAGATAAACTCTTCATTATTTCAATGTACTAAAAGATCTAGCAACATAGGGTGTCCTTTAACCCAAGACCCAAGCAAAGCGATCTATTTCTCTCAATCTACGAAATAATATATTTTTCAAGAAAAACAAAACAACGTAATGAGATGATAATCTCAGTAATTAGTAGACCCTAAAACTAATAAAGGATTGTAGTTTTGCCAAAACAATATGAAACCATAAGAAGACGCTAACAATAGAGCACGCATTTAAATTGCATGCACCATTGCAAATAACTTTTGAAAAGAAAACATAAGGCCAAAACTCATACTTATTGACAAAACAAGGTACATAATACCCAAATTATGCCAACACAAATGAAGATGGATAGGAATCCAAGGAAAAGTAGTCAAAGAAAAAGAGTGGTTTTTTGTCGCACATATATACCACTAAAAGCAAGTGGGAGTCCTGACAATGCAGTAGTGCATTACCCAAAGAGTAGTGTATGATCCCCACCACTGAGGGCTAAATGAAGACACGACCTCAAAAGATATGGCATATAGGTCCAAAATTTTACCACAAGTATGCATTAAATGCGGTGTTGCAAAGTTGTGCAATGATTATAAACATATATGTATATAACTTCTTTTTAAAAAAATTATCATAAATTGGCATACAAAATTACAATAATCAACAACTTGGATACTATTGAAATATTTTGTGAAACAAATCAACTTAAGTAAAAGACAATTAATCTCTATTATAAATATTTAGACCAAAACGGTTAGTAAAAGAAGAGTACATTAAAAAAAATGATGATGAATAAAGAATTTTAGGTATTTTTGAAACACTTAAGGAATTATTATCTAAACCAATAAAAGAAAATCATTTACTAACTACTACATAATTACATATAATAATCATAATACAAACAAAAGTAAATGTAAATTACAGAAAAGTGAAACCAATTAAATGACATAAAAATAATAATAAATAAATAAATAAATAAAGTAAACCAAAGTCACTGTTGGAACCGTGACTAAGTCACCGACTAAGACAATATTCCAACGGTGACTTAGTCACTATTATGACAGTGACTCAGCCACTGTTTTAACAGTGACGAACCACTATTTAAAATAGGGATTTTGCCTAAAACATTAAAATTTATGAGAGAAAATTCTAAATAGCAGTTTCTCAAAAATTCATAAACCAAAGATATAAGAAAATTGTTAGCGTTCTGGACATAAATAGTTACATAGCATCACATATATATTAGTAAATGGACAATCTCTTTTTTTTTCCTCAATTCAACATAGATGAATAATTCAAATTAAATGCCATAAACATAGAGTGAATCTCTTTTATCATATACTGAAAGGGTATAAAAGAATTAGGGTCCTTCTATTTACCGTAATCTTGATAATATCACAAATCTATCTTAGGGATAAAACGTAACTCAAAGATCAAATCCTATTTCATAAGACAAGAAAAGATGATATTACTCTCTAACTTTCTCGCCCAACAATTTATCTATGTAATCTTGCAACCAAATTTAATTCGAGATGCTTTAAAGTACATACCTAAACGCGGAAAACACAAGAATTCCTATCGATCGCCTTTGCATGCTAGAGATTCACGTTCTTGCTCCTTTCTTGTATCTGTATGTATATAAAGTTTTCTGTTTAGTTTTGTAATAGTCGTTAGATGAAGATGTAGGAATTTATTTTTTTTTTAACATAAGAATTGTTTAGTGTAGTAGTGGAGTAATGGAATAGGACTTCTACTAGAGATAAACAAATTCCACAAAAGTTAAGGGCTATGCCAATGTTAAAATCTCAACAACCTCTTTTTTTTTGTGTGCCAAAAGCCCTTATATTATGGAGGTCGTTACAATATGAATCGAAATCACGTCTATGTTAAATGGTTTGCAGTGTGTATGATCATTACTCATCGTTCTTATGCAACTTGGAGAAGTAATAAATCATGTTAATATCCATTTGGATTAATATTTTAGCAGCAAGTTCCAATCATTGTTCATGACGAGAAAAACAAAAGTTGCAACCCTGGTTGACTAATTAGGGATTGGCCAAGTATAAAAGAGCATTGAATCCATTCATAGACCCGTTCCAGGGACTAAGTCAAGGACGTAGACGGTAGGGTCAAGCTCATTTTTTTTTCTTTTTTTTTTCTCTCTTTCTTTGAATACAATGGAAATCGAAATTGTGGTTTAAAGTCATATATTATAATTACCCGATAACTAGGATGAAGTCAAGTGTATAGTAAACTAAAGGGTTGAGCTGGTAGTTTCGAAGAATATTAAAGATAAAATTGAAACAAAAATTTCATGTCTATTTTAGTTGACTTGCAGTGTTATAGTCCGTTTTCATCATTCTCATGCATGTAACTTGTAAGAGGAAACAGATCATCCCCACGTACAACAGGTTATCGAGGAAATTAATGATATGAAAATTTTCGATTAAATTAGGCTATCGTGGAACTGATAGGCATCGTTTCTCTTGTGGGAGAACTAAGTCATGTCAATATTTTTACGACATAATACAAGTCGAAGTTATAGTTCGAATTCAAAACTTTTAATTATAATATGTCATTGTTGTTAGAATATAACACTTGTCTCATATTGAAAAATCAAAAATTCTAACACCATCTTATAAGATCCTGGACTACTTCACTTGACACCAATTAGTTTCAAGATAGAACCCGTGATTCTTCAAATGTATTAATCAGGTCTACTTGTGTTCAATCTTTCACGTGTGTCATGTTCTATGCATCTTCAATCTACCACGTATATTCAATCTTCCATATGTGACCCATCTCAAAAAAAATTGATTCATATGTATTCAATCTTCCAAGTGAGACCATCTCAAAATAAGGTTTATGCGTCAATCTTTCACGTATGTCATGTTCCATGCATTTTCAATCTCCCATATGTTATCTACCACATGTGTTCAATTTTTCATGTGTGACCCATCTCAAAAAAAATTGGTCCACATGTATTCGTTCTTCTAAGTTAGACCATCTCAAAATAAGGTTCATGCATGTTCAATTTTCCATGTCCCATATCAAAGTAAAAAGACGATCTTGTGACATTGAAATCTACTTGTAGACCCGTTCTTGATAGTGACTTGTGACTGGCCACCGTACATCCTAGGTCACAAACTCATGACTTCCGGTCTTTTGCATATGTCTAAAAAGCTTTAATCATAGAAAAAGAGTTCTTTTTTATAGTCTTTTGCACCAAATAATGGTTGAGCCCTTGATTTTTTAGAAGATTAAACGACAAAATCAAAAATCATGCCTATGTTAAATGGTTTATTATACATATAGTCATTTGATAATGGAAAATCATCTCAAAAGTGAGATTGTCAATATAGACTATAAGTGTAAATCCTGTGATAAGCCTATATAAATATATCAATTACCCTTTGTTCTTATATTCCTTTAACTTCTTTTTTATCCCTTTAATTTTTTTTTTCCTTTTCCAATCAAATCTTTATATCCTTATTTCACATTAAAAAAAAAATTCTAACAAATTTCTTGGAATAATAAGATCCACGTGATATAGTAGAGGATAGCTTGGTGCATGATGTTTAGCTTCTGAGGTGGTCCATTATATACTCAAAATAATCACACAGACGTGGTTAGAAAGATAATGATCAGCTTACTGTAAGGTGGTGGATAGTCGATCAATCAAGATTTGATTGAAAATGATACAAGACTTTAACAAGTGGAAATATATCTAATTGAGTTGACCTCATCTTGGTACATCTTAGTTTCATTTCATTTACAATTAAGTAACAAGGAATATGTGTTTTTAAGAGCTATGATAAGAAATATAGAGTTGTATTTTTAAAATTAAACATGTTAGATTGAGTAGTCGATGGTCTTATATCTTATTTTGAAAGTTTGGATTTATTCATGTAAAATCATTTGATTCTCTAACAGTCCCTTCACGTTTGACCCATGATTGTTTGTAGATGGAATTATGACCTCGTGGTAGAATAAACTAAGAAGAATTGCGTATCAAATAGCAAGGCACGATGCAATGACGTGACATATGAAGCAGCTGCATACTATAGAGGTCAAAATCTGGCTTAGGCAAGGCCTAAATTTGTAGATAGTAGATTGATTTTGGGTTAACTTAAATCCATGCGGCAATAGACCCAATTCGAACTACAAGTTAGAAAATTCTTCTAAATTGCCCTTTGATGACCATACTGAAGAGGCCCAAGTCAGATACAAACGCTAGCTTCCAACTCTGTTATCTTTCTATATATGTCACCCTTCTCTATATAACAAAGATTTATTATTCAATATATGAATTTTTAGTATACAAAAGCGGAGGGGATCACGTGAATGACACAAAAGAAATATAATTGACAAACGCTCCTACAAATCGTGGCATATATATTCGCCGTGCGGATTTTCATCGTTTTATTGATTAGATCCCAATAAATTTTTTAATATATTTTCCTTTTTTACCATTAACTGCATCAAGGATCACAATAAGAGCAACAACGAAGGCATAATCGAAGTTTGGAGACACAGTCACCATAAACTTGTTCATGTTGAGCAACAAACTTTGAGGAGTGAACTTTTTACTCATCTACAAAACAACTATGCATCGCACTATTTAATACATGAATTCACGTATTTGGAGTTTTTTCTTAACATTATAATGTTACGAGAAAGTTCTAATAATGGTAAAATAGACAATGAAGTAATCTAGATATATAATTCACAACTATTAGATTTCTCTCGTAACATACTGTATTAACATTATTATATACAGGGAAAATGATCTTTATCTCTTACTTGGGCAACTATGGTGTAAGATTCTCCTTGATAAACAGCACATGACCATTCAAGCCAGCTTCCCTTAACCTTGAAATCACAAACATCTTCTGATGTATTGTTTGCCAAGAACACGTCTAATTTTGTCCCAATTGGTTGAATCATTGAAGATGTTTTTGCAGTGAAGATTAAATCCTTGGCGTCTGTGCTTTTTCCTTTAAATGCTTCCCATCTAAAATGTGCAGTCAGTATCTACACAGTGATTTAATTTAGCATAGTTAACAAACTAAATAACAAAGGAAAACAAACAAACGAATTACTATACTAATTAAGGCTGTGTGATACATATGGATAGGATATAACTTTCCAAGCATTATTATATATTACCCCTTCACCCTTTCCTATAAAATTGAACTTCTAAAATATATGTTGACAATCAATATATGAAAAAATCTCAATAAAATGGAAATAGTCAAGCAATAAAACACTGTATATTGTATTTTACTCTTGAGCTAGTTGCTGAAATCATTGATACAATAAGACATATATACAATGATGATGTACAACGGCTATAATTCAAAAATGGATCAAAGATCTAAATGCAATTAAGCTGATTGAGTTGACTTCCTAAGATGAAACAAATTTGGTCTTGAAATTAGTCAATCCGTTAGCTATAGATTTGCATAGGACAAGATTATTCTCCAATGGTTTGAATTTGAATTTGCTTGAGTTGTTTCCATATGTGTTATGCAACAATATAGAAAGATTCTTGGGAACTTTCTTTGATTTCTCCTTGGCCAAATGTATCACATTGCTATCCCCAGGATCTTTAATTTCAACGGAATGATTTGTGACTTGATTTTCTTGATTCAAAAGTTGATCTTTGTGCTTATTTTTATCACCATGATTTTTTATTCTGAAAGCTTGTATGCAGCTGTTATCCCACTTCCTCAAGTTGGAGAGTGGAATGATATGAACTCCCAACTTGTTTTTGAACTCAATGAAAGGACGCTTTGGAAATGGTTTAGTAAAGATGTCTGCTACTTGATGGGTAGACGGGACAAATTTTGTAAGTAAGGCTCCAACAGCAACTTTTTCGTGAACAAAGTAGTAGTCAATCTCAATGTGTTTTGTACGAGCATGAAACATTGGATTGACTGTCATATGTAAAGCACTGATGTTATCACTGAAAAGTTATGAAGGTTAAGAAAGAAAAATTCCTATGTCTTGTAGAAGATATATAAGCCATGTTATTTTTGCAGTTGTTGACGCTAAGGCTTGATATTCCGCCTCAGTACTTGATCGTGATACTGTAGGTTGTTTCTTTGAAGACCAAGAGATGCAATTTGCACCAATGAAAACATAATATCCTGTGGTGCTTCAACGGATAGTAGGACAACTTGCACAATCTACATCACAGAAAGCATTTAACATTAAAGTACTTTGTTTAATAAATCAAATACCATGATCTATTGTCCCTTTTAAATATCGCAGAATTCTTTTTACGGCACGAATGTGAACTAGCATAGGTGTTTGAAGATGCTGACAAACTCTATTTACAGCATGTGTTATATCAGGACGTGTGAACATGAGGTATTGAAGTGCACTGACAATGCTTTGGTATTCTGTTGGATAAACCAATTGATTATCATCAGCAAGAGTGTTTGGTTTGATTGCAATTGGGGTTGTCAGCTTTGATGCTTCTAGCATTTTCGTTTTTGTAAGAAGGTCCTTAATATATTTAGTTTGAGAAAGAAATATACCTCCTGTAAAATACTTGACTTCGATGCCCAAGAAGTATTGTAAAGTGCCTAAATCTTTTAGAGAAAACTCAGTTCCAAGTTTAGTGATCAAATTTTTTATAATCTCATTGTTACTACCAGTTATGATAATATCATCAACGTAAACCAAGATTAATGTAGTATGACCATTTTGAAAGTGAATAAATAGGGATGAATCAGCTTGGCTATTGTAAAATCCTAAAGTGATTAAATAAATAGATAACCTGTCATACCATGCACGAGGAGTCTATTTTAAACCGTAAAGAGACTTTTGAAGTAAACATACATGATGAGGGAGTTTAGGATTGATAAAACCTGGAGGTTGTTCCATGTATACTATCTCTTTGAGAAATCCATGGAGGAAAGCATTTTTAACATCAAGTTGGTGCATGCTCCATTGAGAAATGACTGCAATTGCAAGAATTGTTCGTATGGTAGTTGGTTTCACTACTGGACTGAAAGTTTCATAAAAATCCAAGCCCTCAACTTGGGTGAACCCACGAGCTACTAGTCTTGCTTTATATCGATCAATTGTCCCATCTTCCTTGTATTTGATTCGATAAATCCACTTTGCTCCAATGACATTTGTATTTGTTGGTCGAGGTACTAAGGTCTAAGTGTTATTTGCATAAAGTGCAACTAGTTCCTCTTTCATAGCATTGATCCACCTTGGCGATCTACGTGTTGTTCGTAGGGTATATGGTTCTTCAATCTGCGCTTTTTACTGGATTAAAAGTATTCATGTTAGTCCTCAATTGAGGGTTGTTTCTTACCATACTCCTTGTTATCATTGATGTTGTTGGTTGAGTAGAAGTTGTTGGATTTGTTTCTAAAGGATGAAGTTCGATGAACAATTGACCGGTAAGATCATTTGATAGTTCATTTGATATTGTTGCTGTTGGAGCAGGCGATGAATTGGAAATTTCTTCATTATTTTGGTTGTTTGTTTCAGAGATAACATTTGTGTTGTTAGATGGAGATGACATTGTACTAACATCCATTTGATGTTCCAAAGTATTGTTTTCGGTTTCGCTAACCAAAGAAGATGCGCTGTTGTTCTTATTTTCTTCAAAACAACTTTGGCTTATTACTTAAAGAGGAGTAGTATTAATTGCTGTCCTAGGATGGCCATTGGACCCATCCCCTTCCTCAAGCTAAACTCGTGTTTCTTCTTCAGTAATTTGTTCACAACAATTTTTGTTGAATTTCTTTGGCATATGTTTTTTCATTTGTTTCTCCCCCTCTAAAAAAAAATTTCGTCCTCAAAATTCTTATTTGCTGCTTGAAATAAATCTAGGTATTGTTGCTAAATTTGATCATTTCTTTCCCAAGTAGCTTCTTCAATCCCGTGATGTTTCTACAATACTTTAACCATCGGAATCTTCTTCGACCTCAACTTCCGCTCCATCTGATCTAGAATGAGAATCGGTCATTCATCATAAGTTAGATTCTCACGAAGCCGTAACGACTTTGGTCCTAGAATATGAGAAAGATCTAGAAAATATTTCCTCAAAGTAGACGTGTGGAAAACATTATGAACATTAGAGAAGTTCTCCGGTAAAGCTAACCAATACGCTAACTTGCCAACCCTGCCGATAATCTCAAACGGCCTTCCAAACCTCGGACTCAGCTTACCACATTTACCATAACGAGCAAATCCCTTTCGAGGAGACAATTTCAAGAAAACTAGGTTCCCGACCACAAACTCCAATCCCGATAGCGCTTATTAACATAACTCTTGTATCTGCTCTGCATTGTCACCATTCTCTACCTGATCAATTGTACATTCTCAATATTCTCTAGAAGTTCTGATATTATACTCGGATTAACAGCCTTCATCTCCCCTACCTTATTCTAATACAAAGGTGATTGGTACTTACGACCGTAGAGAGCTACATAAGGTGTCGTCCCAATAGTCGCTTGATAACTATTGTAATAGACAAACTCGGCTAGTTGTAGATGTTTCTCCCAGTTCTTCCCAAAATCCAAAACACAAGCCCTGAGCATATCCTCCAGAATCTGAATAGTTCTCTCTGACTGACTGTCGGTCCGAGGATGATACGTTGTGCTAAAACTCAACTCAGTCCCCAAAGTTCCTAAAGTTTCTCCCATAACCGATAAATAAACCGAGGATCTCGATCAGAAACAATACTAGCTGGAATTCCGTGAAGTTTAACAATCTGATCCAAATAAAGATCTGCCAACTTTGCAACTTCATATCCCATCCTCATCGGAATAAAATGAGTTGTCTTTATCCAATGATCCACAATAACCCATACCGCGTTGCAACCTCTCGGTGTTCTAGGCAAACTAGAGATGAAGTCCATCGTAACATGTTCCCATTTTCACTCTAGTATTGCCAATGACTGGAGTAACCCTGCAAGTCGTTGATGTTCTGCTTTCATTCGCTGACAAGTCAAACATCTGGATACAAACTGAGCAACCTCTCTTTTCATGTTGTTCTACCAGTAATGTTGTTTCAAGTCCTGGTATATCTTGTTTCCACCGGGATGAATGGTGTACTTAGAATTATGAGCCTCCTCCAAAATACCTATCTTCAAGCCCGATTCATCGGGGATACACACCCTATTCCGAAACCGAAGAATACCATCCTTATGCAATTTGAAGTCAGACTGATCATCTATAATCTGGTCCTTGATCTTCTGAAGTTTTGTATCAAGTTGTTGAGCTTCTCTAATCTGAGACAGCAATAAAGGTTGAATGCGGAGATGTGAACACATCACCCCAACCTGAGTCAATTCCGATTTCTAATAACTGACTTCCTCAAGTACCTCCTACTTTTTGACAGCCAAACAAGCAACACTCGCCTTACGGCTAAGAGCATCTACTACAACATTCGCCTTCCCAAGCAGATAGTTAATAGAATAGTTATAATCTCCGAGAAGTTCCATCCACCTCCATTGTCGCATATTCAACTCCTTCTGTGAGAACAAGTACTTCAGACTTTTGTGATCAGTGAAAATCTCGAACTTACTGCCCCACAAATAATGATGTTACCTTTTCAGTGCGAAAACAACGGCTACTAACTCAAGATCATGAGTCGAATAGTTTACCTCATACGGTGTTAACTTCCTAGAAGCATAGGGGATAACCCGACTATTCTGTATAAGTACGCAACCCAAGCCCTCATTGGATACATTGCTGTAGATGACCATATTATCAGTTCCCTCTAGCAATGCAAATACCGGAGCGGTAGTCAATCTCTTTTTCAACTCCTGAAACCCACTCTCATACTTCTCATCCCTAGTAAAGCTGGTTCGTTTATGAGTTAACTTAGAAAGTGGCCCCGTAATCTTAGAAAAGTCCTTCATAAACCAGCGGTAATAACCCGATAGACCTAGGAAGCTACGAACCTCCGAAAAATTCTCTGGCTTTTTCTAAGACATCACCACTTCAATCTTAGTGGGATCTGCTGAAATACCATTATGAGTAATCACGTCGCCAAGAAAATATATTTGTTGTAGCCAAAATTCACATTTATTGAACTTCGCAAACAACTGATGCTCCTGCAGCTTATGTAGGATAAGTCATAGATGTTTGCTCGTTCTCCAATTCAGTCTTAGAATAAACCAAGATATCATCAATAAAGATTACCATGAATTGGTCCAAGTACGGCTGAAAGACTCGATGCATAAGATCCATGAATGCTGTTGGAATGTTAGTTAGTCCAAGGGGCATAACTACAAATTCATAATGCCTGTACCGAGTCTTGAAAGCAGACTTTGGAATATCCTCCGTACTGATCCGAAGCTAATAATACCCCTGCCTCAAGTCAAATTTAGAGTAGACTTTGGCTCCCTGAAGTTGATCAAACAACTCGTCAATCAATGGCAAAGGATACTTGTTCTTGATGGTCACTTGATTCAAACCATGATAGCCGATACATAATCTCAATGTACCATCCTTCTTCTTCACAAATAAAATGGGTGCTCCCCACGGTGAAGAACTATGTTGAATGAAACCCTTCTCTAATAACTCCTGCAACTGAGTTTTCAACTTTTTAAGCTCAGTTGTGCTATCCGGTACGTTAATTTAGAAATAGGTTGAGTACCGGGAATTAGATTAATCACAAACTCAATATCTTTATCTGGCAGCAATCCTGGCAACTCCTCGGGAAATACATATTCCTGAATTATCGGAACTTCCTCTAACTTAAGCTTATCAGATGGCTTGTTGATCAAATAAACTAGATAACCTGAAAACCCCTTACTTACCAGCTTAATAGCTTTAACTGATAAGATAATGAAACCCGTCTTAGCATCCTAGTTCCCTGCTACCTCAACCACTGGCTGTTTTGGCGACCGAAACTGTACCACATTTGTTCTACAGTTTAATTGGGCATCAAACTTAGAAAGCCAGTCTATACCCAAGATAACATCATACCCCTAGATAGGAAATAAGATAAGGTCCGAAGGAAAATCCTAACCCTTAACATGTATTTTGCAATCTTTACATACTAAGCCGGTCACATATTTATTAGTCAAAGAAGTACTAATCTCAACCACATAAGGCAATCTTTTAGGTTCCATATTAACACGTTGCACACAGGTAGGTGTAATGAAAGAATGCGTAGCACCAGAATCAATCAATAATTTAACAAGTTGATCGAGTATAAGGAAGTTACCTTCCACAACCGCCGCTGCCTCAGGTATCTTCTCCAAGTCCACTGTGTAGGCCCGAGCCTGAACCCGCTGTTGCTGAGGTGCACTACCGGCAGGTCTACCTTGATAACTTTGGGTTGCTGGCCGACCCTCAGATTTTTGATATTTGGGATAATCCCTCGCCCTGTGTTGGTTGTTGCTGCAACCTAAGCATGTCCTTACCTTCATCTGACAATCGGCCTCCAAATGACCCTTACGTTTACAATAAACACAATACGGTGACGGAGCACTAACATTGCCGCCTGAAGAACCCGAAGCTAAATAAGCAGCTGTATCAGCCTGCTATTGAGGTCTCACAACATATGTCATGTACTGACCCTAAGACTGTGCTGGTATCGGCTGTGACTGCATCTGGTAGGATCTCTGCTGAAACTGGGGCCTAAAGGAACCCTGCTGCCCCTGAGGTCTAAAAGAACCCTACTGCACTGGAGGTCTATAAACACCTTGCTGGCCCCGAGGCTGAAACGACCTCTTACTAGCCTGACTAGAACCGATCTGTTCCCCTTTCCTATTTTTCAACCTAGAAGCCATACTAAAGGCCGCTAAAAACTCATCATACTGTATCAAGGCCATCGCATCCTGAATCTTTGGCCTTAGACCCAAAATGAACCTCTAGGTATTTCGTTCTTGATCTGCCACAAACTCCGGTGCATACTGGGACAGCCTAGTAAAGTTGGCCTCATACTGAGCCACTGTGGAATTACCCTGAACCACAGATGTGAACTCATCCTCCCGTCATTCTCGGGCAATCCTCGGGATATATTTAGCCCGAAACTCCCTAAGAAAAGTATCCCAAACATAAGGAGTACCCTGAGCTTCCCAATCAAACCTCATCGTACGCCACCATTCCTCAACCTCATCTTCAAATAGATACACTGCAAAGGTAACCTTCCTCTCATTAGTGTAATCAAGGGGATCAAATATTTTCTCAATTTTTCTGATCCAAGCTTCGGCTTTTCGATCGTTGGACTAACCCTGGAATCTCGATGGATAATAACCCAGAAATTCCTTCAACAAACTACATCCTTGATAACCACCTGGTGCATTCTGCATCTGTACCTAAACATTTTGTGCTTGAGCAGCCTGCCCCGCTAAAATCTGTGACTGCCCTGCTATGACCTCCGTTATCCGGTCTACAGCCATTGCAAGAAGACCATAACCCTGATCTCGGCCTGGTGCTGCATTACCCGGTGCCTCATTATCTTCTTGAGGCCTACCACGTGTTCTCGGACGTCCAGCCATTCTACTATCAAAGAGTTAGCACAGGTTATAACACATAGACAGGCTGTAGACAATTAATAGCACGTAGGCAACAAACTCATGTAAGGCAAGTAAGTCACTCAAGTATTAATCAAATAAACAAGTTGATCACATATTCACATAATCATATAATCATATTAACACATATTTCACTTTTCTTTTATTTCATACATACTTTCATGCTAAGACAACTACCCACATTCTGAGAATAACCCGGTTGACAACAAAACATGTGCTCTGATACCACTTAATGTCACGCCCCAACTCGACTCCACTTACAATAAGTCAGGACGCAACGGAATTCCGGTATTATAACGTCTGTAACATGAACATCAGGACTCTATCCAATCCTTTAAAAAAAAACATAATACAACCAACTCCAACATCCATTCAACCAATACAAATCCAATCATTTAACATCCATACAACATTCCAACATAAGTCAAAAGCCTCTGTTTCAACATACTATATTATATAAACGTCCGCCCCTAGCCTAGCACCTGGGTGGACTTCTCTCTCTGTCTCTATGATTTTGACTCCGGGTCGGCTGTTGGTCTATGTACCTCCGGAGGTGACCTCAAGCTATTAGTGCTTCGATTTCCTGTTTCAAATCTTTACACTCCTCAGTGGTGTGGCCGTAATCCATATGGTAGCGGCAATACTTGGTCTTATTACGCTTTTGAGGTCAGCCTTTCATCCTCGGCACTAGAGGCAAGTGGTTGTGGTGTTGGATCTCCATTAAGATCTGCTCTCTTGAGGTGTTGAGGGGAGTTAACATAGTGAACCGGGGGTTCTGCTTTGGTTGCTGAGGCTGCTTGCCTCGGTCATTTTGGATCTTACTCCCAAGTTGGGCTCAAGAAGTCTTTCCTTTCTTTCCAGCTTCCTTCTCCTTGTCATCATCCCTCTTCGCCTGATGGATTTCTTTCGAGTGTATGTACCCTTCTGCCAATACCATCAACTCGGCTACGGTATCCACAGGGTCGATGGCCAAAGAGGATGTAAGGGGGCCCGACCTGAGCCCACTTTGGTAAGCCATTAATGCCATGGAATCCTCAAGGTTGGGTATTCTGAGGGTCTCCTCATTGAACCGGACTGTGTAAACCCTTAGACTTTCTCCTCTATACTGCTTCACCAATAGCAATGATGAAGTGTGGCGGGTCGCATGCCAACTTCCAGCGAAACGGGACAAGAAAGCCTCAGCCAGCTAATGAAAACTTGCAATAGAGCCGAGATAAAGTTTTTGGAACCAGTCCAAGGCATTGCCAACCAGGGTGGTCGGGAATGTCTTCGTCTTCATGAGGTTAGTCATATCATGCAGAGTCATATGGTGATCAAAGTTAAGCAGGTAGCTGGCTGGGTCTCCGTCCCCATTATAGATAGCCAGGTTGGACATTCGGTTGCCGGTGGGCAATGGCGTTGCCAGTACCTCAGGTGAGAGTGGGCTTATGCCGAGCTGGTTAATGACCTTGGCTATAGCAGCCACGGTCTTGGCCTGCTCGGGGTCAGCATGGGCCGCCCTTTTGCCTCTTGCCTCCACGGGTCTCGCCTCCGGCTCCAAGAAACCTTTTCTGTCTTGTGCTCGGGTTCGCCCAGGGGCTGGAATGCAGAATTGTGGACGCATTGGCCGTGGGGTAGTTGCTTGTGGAACTAGGGATTCCGCAACTAGTCGGGCTACCTGCTCCTTTAGCTCCTGAAATATCTTAAGCATCATCCTCATCTCTAGCGACAGGCTGAAGTTGAGGTTTCCATATGTAGAGGGGTTTGTTTATAAGGCTAAGTGTATACGTTGGCTCGTTCCAACGTTGGTTTGGGTTGGATCTTGGCTAGACACCTGCGTGGTTTCAAGGTCCTTGTCCGAGTTGGGTGAGTCCTCTACCGGTGCGCTGTGGCTTCTAGTTTGTACCATGATGGTTTCTCAATGAGTGTTGAGAAGAGTGATAGAAAGAACTCCTTCCCACAAACGGTGCCAAACTATTGAGGTCGAAAACCTCGCAGTTGAGGTTTGACGACTACGCTTGCCAAACTGAACTTTCAGGTTGACCTCCGAATTGAACTTTCAGGTCAGCCACTTAATCTGCACAAGGAAAGGGAAGGAAAAGGCGGGGTGATGACCCGAATTTTTCCCTCGGGCATGCGAATGATTATTATGTCCGAGCTGACAAGGTAGCTGAGTGCAATAATGATATGAAATGAAGGGGTGGAGCTCTATTTATACTAAATTCAGAGCCAACAACATTTAATGTTGTGTAGCTTTATGTCCCATCAAGACAGTTGACACTGAGGTCGGGGTTTTTCGGGGTCTGGGTGAGGTTGGATCAGTATTCAGGTTGGGCATGAGATGAATATGCTCGGCTTGGCTCAAATTAGCCCGCCTCAGCTCAGCGTGGGCATCTTACCTCAGCTCGGGATCCCCCTCGTCAATTTTCAATCAAATCCATTTGCATTCACCTGGCTATTTCATCACTAAATAGTGAAGGATTAGATACATAATTTTTTTGAATTTTTTTTCCATCGCCTTCTCTTAACTACTTAACAATGAAATATTTTCTGTCCTATTTGGCAACTATTTTAGTCATTAAAATCCGTATTTGTGTCTGTTTTTCTTGTAATGGGCATGTTGAACCCAACACATGATCGGGAGATGCATGGCCCAGATAGTCATACATAAGTTCTACGAGATTGGGCTCCAAAAAAATTAATTTTCTAGCTTATTGAATCGAAAAGTCTAGGCATGCTCCACCAAGGGCGGAGTCAGGATTTTAAAATTTGGGAGTCAAAATTCAAATCCCTTGGACTTAACAATTTATGTTCTTGTTTTTAGTTTTTTGTTGTGTTTAAAGATTTCTTACTGGGGATTTTTTATATATATATTGTAATATCTATATGAAACTTAGATATTTCTGGTTATTGATTTCTAGTTGATGTGCAGAGTCCTAAGTATTTTCATTATTTTTTGAAATTGGTTATGGTTTTAGTCATGCTTTTTAATTTGCTTACTTCCAAACAGACTTGGAGATTTATCTTGATGATTACCCTTTTTGAATAATTTTATTACTTACTAAATATTGTTAAAGAACATATGTGATGAACCTCTATTGCATTCTATCTTATCGTTTTCCATTCTGTTCAACGAGATTTGAACATCACCATCATCTCTGCCAAAAACAGCAGCAGCTTCTAAATCTGAAATGTCAGATTTGGTGGGAGATGAAAAACTAATGAAGTCATGATATGCATTGATGTTTCACTTTGTTGCCTGGTAAGGGAAAATGCATCAGAAACATAGTATAGCCATCAAGCTTCGGTAATCCCAGCAATGTCATATGACTTTGACTCGATATTCTTCAGAGATTAGTCTTCTATGGTCTTTAATTACATTTTGCTTTCCAAAATTCATCGTTTGCTTGTATCTACTTTGCAAAACGTTTTAGGCATTAACATCATACTGGGAGCCGTTGAGTTGCATTGAAGCGGCTTCCCAACTCTGGAAAACTTAGGAAATGAATTTTCATCAAAGACAACATGTCTTGAGATATATACCCTATTTGTAGAGGGATCTATGCAACGATATCCTTTATGAATAAGGCTATATCCCAAGAAAACACATGGATTTCTTGGAAATTTTGTTTTTAGCATGATGTTTCAAATAAGGAAAGCATTTGCACCCAAAAACTCGTAAACCATTATAAATTGCATGCCTTTGAAAAATTTTAAAATATGGTGTCTCAAATTTTAAAGAGGATGATGGTAATCGATTAATAAGAAAGTGGCGGTTAAAAAGGCATCAACCCAGAATCGTAATTGTACATTCAACTTTTAGTCTTTTAATTATTTTTAGTCTATTATTTTTTTTTTTTGTAGTATATTTTTAGTTGACAACAAATTTTACATGCATACATTTACACACAACTCGGGTAAAAACTCAATTTTTTGCAAAAAAAAGGTGTAAAATCCTTTTTAAATTCCTAACCCGTTTTAAAATCCATTTTAATCAAACACGGGTCTATTAATATCCGAGAACTAGGTTTTGAAGGGTTAAAAAGACCAGTTTTAAAATTATAACGGACGTGTTTCAAAAATACTATTCACAAAACTTGACGATAAATTTTTAAATACCGATTTTTTTGAAAATATGTGTAGGAATAACTATAGGGAGTCGGGAAGTACCTACCGCTCTAATTGTCGAAGATGACCCAATCTAATTGCCTTCGACCTTATTGGCTCCGAGTTAATGGATTCCAAGCTGAATACCCCGAGAAGATATTTGCCGAGCTAAAAGTGTCCGACCGCTCTGGTTGCCGACCTGAAAGCTCCAAATTTCGTAAGCAAAGTGTGAAATGAATCTCAGATGTCAAGGCCTTATTTATAAGCAACTCTGGTAACCGCCTCGGGAATCCCAAACATCGCATCTTGTCATAACTGCCGGGTGACGTGTCAGCCATCAGAAGGGTATGCATCGCTGATGTGGCCATCCCCACTCTACCGGGGTCAAGCACCTCCAGCTCGGGAACAACTCCCAAGTCGAGATCAAAAGCTCCCAAATCCAGATCTCACCCTTTCGATCTCGACTTGGGAGGGAGGGGAAAATTGACGAGGAGGATCCCAAGCTGAGGTAAAACGCCTACCCCGAGCTGAGGCAGGCTAATCCGAGCCAAGCTTAGCATTTTCAACTAATGCCCAACCTGGATACTGATCTAACCTCACCCTAACCCGGGAAAACCCCGACCTTAGTGCCAACTGTCTTGATGGGATATAAAGCTGCACTGCATTAAATGCTGTCAGCTTTGAATTTAGTATCAATAGAGCTCCACCCCTTCATTTCAGAGGTAACTCATCATTATTACACTCAGCTACCTTGCCAGCTCAGACATACTAATCATTCGCATGCTCGAGGGGAAAATTCGGGTCATTACCCTGCCTTTTTCTTCCCTTTCCTTGTGCAGGTTAAGTGGCCGACCTGAAAGTTCAAGTCAGACGCCAACCTAAAAGTTCGACTTGACAAGCGTAGCTGTCCAACCTCAACTGCGAGGTTTCTGACCTCGACAAAAATAATACAAGACTATTACAAGTCGATATTAAGGCTTAATAGAATACATGTTAAGTTTATTAGAAATAGTCAAATTAGTCCCTATCTTGAAAAATTCTGGTGTTAACGACAATAGAGAATATGCGAAATGACATTGTTACACTTACATAATTATGAAAGACGTTTTCAATGTTGTTACTTTAGTAAAGTAATTAGTCCCTTATATTGTTCTAAAAAGTTCAAAATAGACCATAAAAATTATAGGAAGTGGTCAAATTAGGATCTTCTATTAATGGATTTTGATGCATTTTTTCGCAAATATTAGAGATCATTTTATATATTTTTAAAAACATTCAAAACTCAAATGACCACTTTAGATTATTTTAATTTTACCCTCTGAAAAGTTCATACATGAACATTTTTTTTTAAATGTTAACTAGTTCTTTTTTTTTTTGTTTTTTTAACGCAAGGGACAAAGTTGATCACTTTGCAAACTTTAGAAATTAAGTTTGAATTGTTTAAAATAACACTACAAAAAAACGCATACATACACTGCTGTTCATATGCAGCGGTTCCCTTAACCGCCACCTATTATGATTTTAGTTTCTATTATTTGCGACGGTCAAGACAACCGCCGTCTATGGTGACGGCGGTTTTATGGTAAAACCGCCGTATATGTCGCATATTGGCGCGAAACATTTCGCGCCTAATTGTGCTTATTAGCGGCGGTTGCGATTAATGCCGTAAATGAAATTTTTTTTCAAGCGAGGGTTCCTAACCCCCGCATATGATCCTCTACTATAGGCGGCGGTTATTGGAACCGCCGCCTATGCTCTTTTAGTATAGGCGGCGATTGTGGAAACCGCCACCTATTGTCCAGCACTAAAACTTCTTCCCCACAGCGCCCAATTCTGTTTTTCCCCAACTGTCTTACTTTATCTCTCTTCTATTGCAGCTCCATTGGAAATTTTCCCTCAAGGTGCCTTCTTTGTCTTGTCTCCTTGAATATTTTACATAATGAACTCAATTTGCAACTCCATTTGTGGTAGTTTTCCGTACTTTGCATCTCCATTTGTTATATTTTTCTTATTTTGTTAATTTTTCAGTTAGTTTTGTGATTTTATATTTGTTTGATCTGAATAGCTTTTGTGTTTATAATGAATTTGTGAAATTTGCTTTGATAGTTATGTATGCTAAAGCATAAGCTTGGTGTAATAAAGAATGCTAATTGTACTGGTTATGTTTCGTGCACCTTTTGATTATGTATAATTATTCAAAGTTACATATATCGCTACTTGTGTATATGGTTTTGACTTGCATCAACTTCAGTTTCAATAATCTTGATATTGTTCGTGTTCTCATAAGACCTGTAAACTAGATAAAATTATAATGTTATGAAGGAATATATTATAATATTATAACGTTATGAATAAAATAAATGGTGGTAATATATTAACAGTACTATTACATACAATAATAATGTTTTTGTTTGTGCATGAGTTATAGTTGTCTACTTTGATAGTTCCAATTAGCATTAAGAGTTCTTCTATATAGTGGATTGTTTAGAAGCAAGTTGGTGATTTATTTAATAAATTAGAGGGTTGATATCTTTATACTCAATTGGAAATTTTAATGCCAACCAGCTATTGTTCAATATTGTTTTATTTGTTTGATAATGTGTTTGCAAAGGGATAATTTTTCTTGAGAATATGTTTGCAAAGGGATAATTTTGCTTGATAATTTTACTTGCAGTTATGCCTTTTACTTTATTGGTTTTGTTATTATAGATATACCAATGAATAAAAGTTGGATGACAAAGCCACGATATAGCAATCAATACCTTATTGGTTTGGAGAAATTTTTAGATTTCGCATTCAATCATACTGGTACACCTAGTGGGAATATTTTGTGCCCTTGTGTTAGGTGTGCCAATCGTTTACGGAAAAATCGTGATGATGTGAGGGATCATGTAGTTTGCAAAGGGATGACTAAGGGGTATACAGGTGGGTTTGTCATGGAGAAGATTTTGTTAATGATGATGATGATGTAGACCCATCACACGATAGTCCACTTGAAGAGCATAACACGACTTAGTGAGGGATGCATTCGGGATTCATGACATATCAAATGCAATAAACGAAACTGTAGAGGGTGAAGAAAGTATTGAGGTTGATGGTAATTGTGATCCTAATGTTGAGCCTCACATTCAAACTGAAGATGGTCCTCATGAAGAATCTACGAGATTCTTTAAATTCTTCCAAGAAGGTAATTAGGAACTTTATCCAGGATCCAAATCAACTATATTATCATTTACAATCCAACTTATGCACCTAAAATCCTACTACAAATGGAGTGAAAAATCCGTCAACATGCTTCTTACATTCTTGAAACAACAATTTCCAGAATCGAGTATTCCTAAGACTTTATATGAAGCGAAGAAGATAACAATTGCTTTGGGTTTGGGATATGAAAAGATTGATGTATGCCCGAATAATTATATGTTGTACCAGGGTCATAAAGTAGCGCAACAATCCTGTCATTTTTGTAATTGTTCTCGTTGGGCACAGGACCATGATGTTAGTGGCGGAAAACACATAAAGAAGAAGACTGCTTGTAAAGTTATGAGATACTTTCCGGTAATCCCGAGGTTACAAAGATTGTATATGTCATCAAAGACATCTTCTTCAATGATATGGCATGACAAAGGTCGCACAAAGGACGAACTTTTAAGGCATCCTGCTGATTCATATGCGTGGAAGGCATTTGATCAAAGATATCCTGATTTTGCTAGTGATCCTCGTAATGTTAGACTTGCATTTGCCAGTGATGGTTTTAATCTATTCGGTTTGATGAGCAATGCACATAGCATATGGCCTGTTGTTCTGATGGTGTACAATTTACCCTCGTGGATGTGTATGAAACAATCTTCATTAATTTTATCGATGATCATACCGAGAAAAGAGGCCCCAGGAGATAAAATAGATATTTTTCTTCAACCACTTATAGATGAGTTACTACAATTGTGGGAAGGCGTCCAAACATATGATGCAGCAAGTAAACAATATTTTACAATGCAAGCAAACTTAATGTGGATGATTAATGATTTTCTTGCAAATGCCTATTTATCAGGTTGGAGCACTAGAGGGAGAGAAGCGTGTCCATGTTGTGCAAATATGACAGAATCAAGATGGTTACATAATAGGCACAAGTATTGTTATTTAGGGCATCGTAGATGGTTGAGTGAATCACACAAGGTTCGAGCACAAAAGAATCAGTTTGACGGGACTGAGGAATGAAGGACAGCACCAAAGACATTTTCAAGGTCAGGTGCGTTAAGACAGTTGCAAGGAGTTAGTTATATTGACGACTCCATAATGAATACGAAAAATGCGGCAAGCACTTCTAAAAGGAAGAGAACAAGAGTTATAAGTACCGTAGATAAGTCTTTTGAAGAGGCAGAAATTGAAGAAAATGATCAGGTTTCTGAGGAGTCAATTTCATGGAAAAAAAAGAGCATTTTCTTTAAATTGCCTTATTGGGAGTTCAATATAATGCGTCATAATCTTGACGTCATGCATATCGAGAAAAACGTATGTGAAAATGTGCTTGGAACATTGTTGAATATTAAAGGAAAGAGCAAAGATGATCCAAAGGCACGCTATGACTTGGAACGTATGGAAATACGACATAAACTTCTTCCTGTACAGCTACCCAATGGAAGAGTATTTTTTCCTCCTGCTTCTTACTCAATGACTAGAAAAGAGAAAGAAGTATTTCTCAATGTGTTGAAAAATGTCAAAGTACCTGATGGTTATGCATCACAGATATCAAGGGGTATCAACGTTAAGGATAGAAAACTACAATCCCTTAAGACCCATGATTATCACATACTAATGCACGATCTACTTCCTATTGCGTTGCGCTTTTCTATGAATAAACAAGTTACAAAGCTCATAATTGAATTGAGTAGCATTTTTAAGGCTATATGTTGTAAGACACTCAATGTTGATGAGTTGAATATGTTGAAGTCTCGTGCAGCATTAGTATTGTGTCACATGGAGAGATGTTTTCCTCCTTATTTTTTCACTATAATGGTACACTTAGTCATTCACCTTGCAGACGAGGCAAAAGTTGCGGGTCCAGTTCGATATAGATGGATGCATCCAATTGAGAGGTACTATTATAATTATATATATTTATTTACAATTATACTATTAATTGATTATTTCTAATATTGTATGATTTGACTTAATTTTACTATTAGGTGCTTGAAAGTATTCAAAAAATATGTTGGTAATAGAGCTCATCCAGAAGGTTCAATTGCTGAGGGTTATGTTGTAGAAGAGTGTCATACTTTTTGCTCGAGATATTTTGATGGGATCGAGACAATTTTTAATCGGCCACATGGGAATAATGACATCGATCCAATAGAAGGAGATAAGTATTTGTTTTCTAGTGGTGGTATATTTAAGAGAGCAAATAAGGTTAAAGTGTTGGATGATTTATCACTAGCTCAAGCACACAGATATGTATTGCTACATCTTGATGAAATAAAGCCATATGTTGAGTAAGTTGTTTAATCTACATTTATTCCTAATTTTATATAATGAAATATTCATGATGATCATTTTTATGTGATATCTAAAAATTTGTTGATGAATTAACTACAGAGAATTTAAAAGGTACAAGATTCAAAATTTCCGCAATAGAAGAAATGGCATTAATCCAAGCACATTGCAACGGTTGGTAGTGGAGGAATTTCATGCATGGTTTAGAGCCCATGTGAGTATGATGAATATTTTTTTTTCTTTTTTCAATCATGATTTCATGTATTGCAACCGAAATCTTCTTAGCTGAAAATACTTATTCTTCATAATATAGGTATCAAATATAGGTAATAAGAATGTGGCGGAGAGGATAAGATGGCTTTTGATGGGTCCTTCAGAAATTGTAAACACTTTTAAAGGCTTCATTTTCAATGGAATTCACTTTCGTACTAAGGAAGGAAATAGGGGGAAACGATCCCAAAATTGTAGAGTGGTTGTAACATCGACAACTCCAAGTGTCGCTTCATCTCGAGATCCAAATCTTGTAGACGGAGAAATTGAGTACTTTGGTGAGCTTACAGAGATAATTGAATTAAACTATAGTGGAAAATATAAGGTGGTGTTATTTCATTGTGATTGGGCTGATACAACAAGGGACAGAGGTGTTAAAAAAGATGAATATGGGTTTACACTTATGAATTTCACACGGTTGTCACATACCGGTTGAGCGCATTACGCATGAGCCATTTGTTATACCGTCTCAAGTCCAACAAGCTTTTTATGTGCATGATCCTTTGTGTCCTCCATGGCATGTTGTGATAAAAACAACCCCTAGGGATGTATTTGATCTTGGCATAGAGGTTGAACTTACCATTGATGATAATGCTATTGAAGATAGTAGCACTAGTTTTGCAAGGAGTGTTCCTTACGAATGTCAAGAGTTAGAAGAAAGTGATTGGGTTTGGGATGACGTTGAAGAAGATTTGTTATGTGATGTCATACAACAATCATAGGTTAGCTTCAACATATCTTGGTAAATGAGGCCCTTGACTATTTTAATGAAACATCACTTTACTTACAATGATCAATTTTGTGCCAGCAGATTACTTAAAGAAAAACAATATTGTTATTGTGAAACTATTAATTGATTTTTCTAGTGAAACAATGATTGCTCACTCCCCTTTTCCTAACCATTTCAGGATTCGCCTTCTTCAGAGTTTGAGAGAAAGAAGGCTCAAGAGTTTTCTTGCGCCGTTGTGCTAGCTTGACTACTTGTAGATCAAGGTGGATGTTGTGTAATTTATGTGTTGGAATTTGTATCTATTTTAGGGCCTTAGTGCCTCGTATGCTTCAGTGATTGTGTTGTATGTATGGAGTTGTTGTTGGCTTGTTTCAAATTGAAGTTAAGTTGTTGGTTTGTATAAGTTTAAATTAAGTTCTCGTTAGTTGTAATGGTTTGAATGGAGTTAGCTTGTGGATGCTTGGAAGGAACATAATTTCTAAGTTAAATAAGTAGGAAATATTAGAATGGTAAGATAAGCGGAATTATTGTTATAACTTGCTAGTAACTATAGTGATAATGCATGTATGTTTGCTTTTGCTAAGTAGACAGGCTCAGAAGAACTTAGGAACTTGAGGATATTACCATATGAATGTTATATTATGTTTTGTGGTTCATTTATTATGAGTGCAGGTATGTGGTTTGGCCTAGAAATAGGGGAGACTCTGTCCATTTTTTCTCGTATTTCATGCCCAAGGTTAGAATCGGGTTGAGTTTAGTGGAATTAATAGGGAATCCTTCAAAATGCTTAACTAGAAATATCTAGATCTCAAGGAATTGCTCGTTATTTAGATTTTTTCCTAGTTCCGTTGTCTCATAGTAATTAGAAATGAGATTAAGATTGTACAATATTATAAGATTAAATCTTAATAATTTAATTTTAAAACTCTAATTTCATCAACTCGGGAAACTAAACTATAAGCATTTAAAATATTACAACTACAAATCAGAGCACTTGATGTATGTGGAGGGATTAATTTTGGAAAAAGCAAAATAAAAAGGTATTTTATGTTGAAGATTATCATCACTCAAAAAAAAAATGAAAAAAATTAAAATGCGTGTGTGTATGTTATATTATAGATAGATTTCTTCTATATTATGACTGTCAATCAAGAACTCTCTAAATAATTACTTTTAAATGAGTGGTACAGTTCACATTCAAAATAATTATTTTTTCACTTTTTAACATTCAAGAAAAAAAAAGACGGAAGCGATCAAATAATCATAAAATTAGGTAGAATAAATAAAATAAAATAGATACTACATAATAAAGTGTGACTAGAAGAAAATGAAAATTATGGAAGATGAAGTATAATTATATGTGTCATATGTATTTGAATCGTAGTTCTTTCTTAAGAGCCCCAGGGATAGAGTTTTCTTTGAATAAAATTTTAAGAACTCTTTAAACTAGTATAACATTCAATAATAATTACTTTACTCTAAGTGGTATGATTCATATTCAAAATAATTACTTTTTTACTTTTTAACATTTAATAAAAAGAAAGATGGTGGCGAATAAATAATCATAAAATTAGGTAGAATAAAGAAAATAAAATAGATACTACATAATAAAGTGTGACTAGAAGAAAATGAAAATTATGGAGGATGAAGTCTAACTCTATGTGTCATATGTATTTGAACTGTAATTCTGTTTTCCTCATTGGATTGTTAATCCCACCGAATCAATCTTTTTAAGAAGCTTCAAAATGGCGAAATAAATGATTTATTTTATTCATTAGTATCCTGTATGTTTCTATCTTCTGAATTAAGAGCCCCGGGAATAAAGTTCATTTGAAGAAAATTTTAAAAACTCTCTAAACTAATATAACATTTACTTAATAATCACTTTACTCTAAGTGGAATGATTCACATTCAAAATAATTACTTTTTCATTTTTTTTATTAATAATGTGTTACTAATCAATTCTATGTTGAAATTTAACTTATATACTATATTCGTTGGAATTCTAACTTTCCTTTCATAAAACAAAAGTTTCATTAACCAAAAAAAATAAAAAAATAAAAAATAACCAAAAAATAAATTTCTCATTAGAAAACAATATATTAACTGATTTTGTTCATTGAAATTTATTATCTCTTAATATGCATTTTTGCTAGTCTTATATTATTTAATAACTATTATAATTTTATTTTAATGTCAAATACCATTTTTTCTATTGCACCCTAAAAACCATTTCCCGCAAAAACTAATACATTACCTCATAAAACCACCCCAAAAATCATTTCCCACCAAAACAATTTCTTACCGCCCTTTGTTTCCTTATAAAACCTTTTATTTCCTCAATTCACATTTTCCTCAAAACTTTTGACAGAGAACTCATCTGGAAACCCAAACATCATCTCGTGTCAACATCAACGAAGCAACTCATCGAATCGAATCGAAGCCCAAACATCATCTCGCTTTTTTGTTGGTAATCTTTTTTTGTTCTTTTTGTTTCTTTTGAAATTTTGTTTTTTGTTTCCAATCACCTGCTTCGACCGTTCTCATTGGCTGGGTTCAAATGATTTTTGTTGTAAGTCTATTATCTATATATATATATATTACACACACACACATATGTGCATGTATGTATGTTTGTATGTATATAAATAAGCATGCGGAGGTTGAATGTATGAGTAAGTGGGGGGGTGTCGGATGGTTCTTAAAACCCACAAACGGGTCGGGTGATTTTGTTTTTTTTTTTTCAATATTTTGCTTTCAAATATCAGTTGAATGTCTCTTTCTGTGTTTCATGTATGTATTGTGAAGGCTTGTTAATGTAGGCTTGATTTACTATAATATTTGAAGTCTTTATTGTGTGTGGTGTGTGTATTGTGTACTGGTTCAATCTAAAATAATTTGTCGCTATGGAGGTTGTGCTATTTGTAGAATGTAAAATAGCTAAATAATTAGGCGCGTCATGAGGATTTTCCTTGCGTCTCGGAAACTATCTTATTTGTCACTATAAAAGTTGTATTTTCTATAAAATGTCGAAGAGCTTAATAATTTGATATGCTCCACCAAGTCAGAGGAAAGTGAGCTTTTACTCTGAGCTCTATCGTATGATCATGTTAAGCATGTTTCAGTTGATTGAAGAGCATTGAATACAAAAATTTACATTCCAAGTTCCAGTTTTTGTGATAAAACTACGACTTAATGTTAATGGAACTATAGAATTCTCTCTTGGTTAGGCTACAGATTGACTTGGAGTTGGTACATTGCTTCATCCACTTTTATATTTTAGATATTCGACATGACTGGTACATTGAACGACATTTGGTGTAAACAATTAGTGTAATGCCTATAGTAAGCTTGTAGAAAACTCTGTTTTTTGGCAAATTATTAAATGGCATAGATTAGTCTAAGTCTAAGTGTGGGTGTAATTATATTGATTTAAGCATTGCTGCATACTGCACAGATAATGGCCTCATGATCTTCAAGTGGCACTTGGACATTGGGATCCCAAAACACGAATCGAAAGAGGAAGACTAGAGGCAAAACATATTGCAGGGACCCATGGCATCGAGATCCTAAAAAACGTTTTAAAGTGGACTTTAATGATAAAGGTCAACCTATTGGAGCAGGACGGGTTAAATTAGCAAGTGGTTGTAGAGTGGTTGCTCGAATGGGCAACTATTGTTCACTAATTCACAAGAATTGGTCGAAAGTTTCTAAGCCTATGAAGAGAGAAATTATGAAATACATGAAGGTTAATACTAAATTATGCTTTTATATATGTTTGTCTGTTTTCTATGCTTTTAGATGTTTTAGATTTTGTTGATGCTCTTCTTATACTTATAACTCTTATGTGTTAGGAACGTTACATTTTTCTTACTGACAAAGAAACGTATGAAAGATATGTGTTGATGTCTATTGGACGCAAGTGGAAAGACCACAAACATGATTTAAGGAACGTGTTGTATGAACGTTTAAAAACAGAATCCCTAGAACAGATTAATGCTAAAGCTCCAGATGGGGTTGATGCTGGTCAGTGGATACATTTGGTAAATTTCTTTTTATCTGACGAAGGGATTGTAAGTGCCATACCCATTGATTTTTATATGTATTCACAATGTATCATAGTTGTGTTCATTTAGTTAGTGTATTGATCCAATTTTGATGTTTATATTGACAGAAAGCATCAAATAATGCTAAAAATTATAAGAGTCAACAAACATATGTACAAAGGGGCGGAAACAAAGGCTTCGCCCAAATAAGACTAGATATGGTACTCGAAAATGGAGTTCTTACAATTGTTATGATATTACAATAAATTGTTAACCTTACTACTTTTTTTTTCATTTACAGGAAGAAAAAAATGGTGGTCCAATAAGTGACATCGCTTTTTTTCATGCTGTATACATGAAATAAGATGAAGAAGTAGATGATGGAGTTCAGGAGATTTTGGTAATTTCTCTTTTTTGCTTATCTCATAGTATCTTCATTGATGGTTGAAATTCTTGTATGCAATACTTTGAATAGTTGAGTATGCAATGGTAGATAATCATAATTGTGTATTTGAATTGCTGGAACTCTTCTATTTCATGCCCAACCTTATGTGTTTGCTATATAATTCTTTGCTTCGCCCAAATAATATATTCTTCCTTTTAACTCTTTTCCACTTGTATGTGTAGGATCGATGTGATGTCACGTTGGAAGAAAAAAAAATCCGCAACTGAAGCTCTTGGAGATGATGGCGAAAACATAGATGAAATTGAGTTACAAAATATGGTTTTTCGTGAGGTTTGTGGCGCTGAACATCCGGGGCCCGTCAGCTTGGGAGGGATGGGTCTTACCCCTTCAATGTTCTTTAGCCATAAAAGGCATAATACATTAGATGTACGACATTTGGAAGCTGAGTTAGTTGCCGAGTGTCGTGAGCGAGAGGCCCTTTTAACTGCTGAGCGTGCTGAGCGTGATGCCTTGGTAGCTGAGCGGGCTAAGTGGGATAGACTATTAGCGGCCGAGCGTGCTGAGTGAGATAGCCTAATAGCGACTGAGCAGGCTGCGCGGGCCAAGTTGGAGGCTCGGCTCAATGAACTAACAGAAATGCTACTATCAGATAGGCGCATGTATTTTCCACATAATTGTTTGTCGACATCTCCTCGAATATGCACATATGGAATGACCAATAAGCTATTATAGTTGCCATTGACAGAAAAATTTAAGAAAAACAAATGGATCACATAGATGCACTCAATAATATTTTCTGTATGTGCGCACGTGAATTTGTACACATAGTAAATCAGGTCATACCCCATCTAAAGAAAAATCATCTACACTTGACACCTTACCAGCAATAAAATGATATCTTAATAGCAGTGCTAAAATAGAAAGGAAAAATAATTTGATCTGTACTCATTAAAGTGTAATATTGGAGTCTCCTTATGGCTGCTGTAGTCAATCAGATTTTATTCGTCTATGAAACAATTTTTGGAAAGAAACATTAATTTTAAAGTCTCCAAAAATATGGCATCATATGAGACAATTTAAAAAAACTTTGTATTGAGGAAAACATATAAATAGCTCAAAAAAGAAGGTGCCTCGAACATTTAAAATTCAATTGTGCATCTGAAAGCCAACTCTCATTTTGATTAGAAAAGTAATTTCTTTTCATATAAACCCCTTGCTTTTGCAATGATAGTGAGACTACATAGAGTTTTAGGAGAGGTGGCAATAAGTGGAGATGGAATGAGAAACAAGATAGAGAGAAAATAACATAGTTTTTAAACAACTAAATTCAGATTCATGCTTTTAACAATACATCAATGTTTAGATTAAACAACTAAATTCAGATTCATGCTTTTAACAATAAATCAACAGTTAGATGTGCTATAGACATTAGATAGAATGTAAGAGATAAGGTTCCATAATTGCCTATAGAAGTAAAACTTTGAATGCATACCACATATGTTGCATACATAAAATTAAAGAAATTAGATTTAAGAGAACATGACAGTAGCACATTCTGCTAATGAAAGTTGCAAAAGCATGTCCATTTAATTTGTTTCAGTATTGTTGGACAACTTTGTGTCCTTCAATTGATTAACTAAATTAAACTTTATATATGCATAATACCATACTCCTTGAAAGTTATTGTGTTGTTATGGATTGGAATAATTGAAGACTTTCTAGGCTGTGTTTGATGAAGATCTTATTTGATGCACTTTATATAAAAAAGCATATTTAGGTCCTTTAATATATTGTGGTCTTGCTATTAGTTCAATGCTAAAGTTGTATTTTTTAAGTCTAAAGTGCAACAGTTTATAAATTTTTGTTGTTGGTTATGACATGTTGTTTGTCTCTGATTTAGGTAAGTGTCAACTTGTTGAGAAGATGGCCATATTTTTTAGGCTAAGGTAGGTCCATTCTTTTACTCGTTAGTAATAAATGGTTTTGAGACTCTTCAGGGAATATGAATTGAGAGGGTGGGGGTGGATTGTATATGTTATGATCTACCATTTTTCTGATTTAACCCACCCCTCCCTTATATTCCAATTAGACAGATTGGTTGATCTACCAGGAGGCTTAATTGACTTATGTTTTTTGATTATTTATTTCTTTCACTAGACAATTCAATATCAATTGGTTAACCATTATTGTCTTGCTTTCTTTAATTATCAATTTCTTCTAGTAGAGAATCCGTTGTCAACTGATTACTAATGCGAATTATATAAAGGTATATATATCTTGTCAACTTCCAATCAAAACTTATGTCACATATTATTTAGCGGCAAAAATCTTAAATTTGGAATAAGTTCAATGATATACAGAGCAATGAATTCATTTGAAGTCTAGAACTGAACCGGGTTTGGCTGTGAATATTGTATCTTATTTATTTTTGTTTTGCGAACACATGATAATTGAGTATGAAAAAGTGAATACATATGGTTATAGCTTTTGGTTTGCATTATATTATTGTCTTAAATGGAGCGAAGAAGTATCTTATTTACTTTTGTACAATATATTATTGGTCTTTGTTGCAATTTGGAACATGCCATAAAAGTACTAATGCTAATGTCCTCTGTTTTTTATTTTCTTAAAGGTTTTGGAATCTTCTAGCATGCTAATAATAGGATTTTGTTGCTAAGGAAAAGAAGTCCACTTTGTAGCAAGAGCAAGCTGTTAACTGTATTTTGCTACTAGGAGTTGTTCAGTTTGGAAGAACTTAAATTTGTAATTTTTCTTAGTTGAAGTGATGTGACAGACACTTCTTTTGCAATATTGTTTAAATTTCTTTTGCTTCAATTTGTTAGATATAAGTTTATTGTAATCCGAATGCTTATGAATAGTGCTAAAACTATTAACATATGTTTTTCGATATATGTTGCTTTGCATTTTAGTTATCATGCCATTAGTTGATGTTGGTGCTACAATATTGGTATAGCATTATAATTTTATGGTATATATCTTGTACAAAAAAAAAAAAAGAAGAAATTCATGTGGCAGTTTCACAAAGAAATAAAACTCATATGTGGCAGTTTTACAAAAAAAAAAAACTCATGTGGCAGTTTCACAAACTGCCGTAAAATAATAAAAGTTGATATTATTGATACACGACGGTTAAACCTTCCAAAATATGCCTGAGAACATAGACGGCGGTTATTATAACCGCCGCCTATTAAGAACATACACGGCAGTTTATAATCGTCGCCTATTCCTGTGAAGCAAACGCGGCAGTTACCACGCTCGTCGTCAATTGCATCCGCGACACCATCTTCTGCGACACATAACGCGGCGTTTTGTAAACCGCCGTGAATATATAGACGGCGGTTTATAACCGCCGTATATAGTATTAAAAACCGCCGCCTATTTGCTTAAATTTTGTAGTGTAATAGAATTAACTTAAAACATAGTCAAAATATTGAAGACTATCTGCGTAATTAATCTGAAAATTAATATATTTAGTTGAGTTGATCTTTTCATCCTGATGTCCATTTTGATAATTTTCATTTATTATTAACAACGAATACGTATTTTGAACAGCAAGAATGATACGTATTATTTGTTTTAGAAGAGTTGGGTATTTCATCAAATCAATGTCCATTCAGTCATCTCACATCAGGTGATACATCATTTGCAAAGACCTTCTTTGAAATTAGAAGGAACGATTTCTTGTTATAATAAGTACGTGTAATCATTGTTCACAAATTAAATTGCACCAATACTGGAGTTCATATAATATTTGAAGTTGCTCATAATAATACATTGATTTAGAATGTCTTCTACTTTAGCTTCTCTTGATAAATGTGAAAAATACAAAATGCATGGCTATAATATTACGATAATCCAGAGCAAAGCACTCTTGGTTATCACTAAGAGATTCAAATGGAACTTAGATAAACTTCAGCAATTGATGATCCATATTTAAATTTAACCCCTAGAAACGCAGTAGACGTTTAAAGTTGACTTTTTTTTTAAAAATATAAATTTAAGAGAGGACTAAGTCATACAATATATATTAAAATATATCACTAATGAGAATTGATCTGCACTCAAATTAATTGTAAAAGAGTCCTACAGCTCTTAGAATCTTTTTTATTCGGACGACTTTGTGTTTACTTATTACATCGAGGATCAAAATAAGAGAAGCAACGAAGGCGTAATCGAAGTTTGGAGACACGGTCACCATGAGCTTGTCCATGTCGAGCAACAAACTTTGAAGAGTGAGCATTTTACGCATCTGCAAAACAATTATGCATTGAACCATTTAATGCATGCATGTACGAATTCACGGACAGCTTGCAATGGCGGAGGCACATTGGAGCCAGTGGGGGCTGTAGCCCCTACTGATTCATAAAAACCGTTAAAATTTTTATGTATTTTAAAAAAAAAAATTAGATATCTATGTATTTTTAGTTAAAAAAAATTAATTAGGCGCCACTGAAAAATAAAAGTACTAGTATAATTCAAAAATTATGAATTTTAGCTCCTACTAGCCCATAAAAATGTTAAAATTTCTATATATTTTTTGAAAAAAAATTAGATATTTATGTATTTTTAGTTAAAAAAAATTAATTAGCCCCCACTGAAAAATAAAAATAATTGTATAGTTCAAAAATTATAGATTTTAGCCTCCACTGACCCATAAAAATGTTAAAATTCTATGTATTTTTTGAAAAAAAAATACTCGTATAGTTCAAAAATTATAAATTTTAGCCCTCACTAACAAAAATTCCTGGCTCCGCCCCTGACAGCTTGGATCCTTTCATTTACGTTATAACATTATCGGAAAGAGTTTTCTAACGATGGTGAACTGTTCATATAATTATGATAAATAACTTAGACAATTCACCAGAATTATATCTCCCACCTAATTTATAATCTCATAACGTATAATGTATTGTATACAGAGAAAAAAATCTTTATCTTACTTGGGCAACTATGGTTGAAGATTCTCCTTTATAAATATCACATTTCCGTTCGAACCAGCTTCCCTTAACCTTGTAATCACACACATCCTTTGACGTTTTGTTCGCCAAGAACACCTTTAATGTTGTCCTAAATGGTTGAATCATTGAAGTCGCTTTGGCAGTGAAGATTAGATCTTTGGCATCTGTGCTTTTTCCCCTAAATGCTTTCCATGTATAATGTGTAGTCATTATCTACATCGCGATTTAGCATAGTTAACAAACTGAAATACTGAATAACAAAGCAAGAAACAAACAAAAGAAATAGTAATAACGCTATGTGATATATACATATGGATAGGATATATCTTTTTGAGCATTTGTTACATATCACATTTTCATCCTTTTTTAAAAAATAAAATTTTTAACATATACATCAACTATTGACAATCAATATATATTTACTTACTATAAAAAGGCCGAAGAGTGAACCGGTGAAATAAAATACTATTCTTTCTTAAAAAATGAAGTCGAAAATTAATCCCCTAAATTCTAAAATGCTTAAATTTTTTATGTTCATATGGACATGTATTTTACTAGGTCAAGTAAAATAACATGTACAAATCGAAAAATCTTGTTCTCGTTTTGTCATGCATGCAAGCATGGGCAGAGCAACTTTCACTTGAGTTGCAATCCTAATGAAAAGAAATACTTCCTGAAATTTTAAATCCTGTATTGAATAAAAATTAAGGATCCCTCGTGCATGTAAGGACATATAATTAACATATATAAGTGAATAAGATGTTAAATTACCTTGGGACGTAAAGTAACAATAGGGTTTCCATCAGCATCAGAGATAGTTTGCTTAAAACGAAGGCTAAACAAGTGGTTTTTAACCTTGAAGATCATTCCGTCTTCTTTTTTAACCACCAAGCCCCCGATAAACTTCCTGCAAATTGCAAGATCAAATGCACAAGGTGCACAAAAATCTGGACCAATCACTGGATAACTTGACTCGGTTATTTGTTGACGTTCCATTTTAGTGAAACTGTGTTCTTGATATCGATGCGATTCTGCTAGACCCATATATATACCCAATAACTTGGACGAAGTCAAGTGTGTAGTAAACTGTAGGGTTGAGCTGGTAGTTTCCAAGAAGATTAGAGATAAAATAGAAACAAAAATTTCATGCCTATTTTAGTTGACTTGCAGTGTTATAGTCCGTTTTCATCATTCTCATGCATGTAACTTATAAGAGGAAACAGATCCTCTCCTCGTACAATACGTTATCGTCGAAAATGTATAATAACTCAAACCTAAGAATGTAATAACTCAAATTTAAAGAGAAAGTCCAACTCAAAGACTAGTTTGTTAGGTAGGAGACCCATTCTACTTAAAAAACCACCCCTTGTAATAGTGAGATCTTAATGTGGGATCATTACAAAATGATATGAAAATTTTCCATTAGAATAGGCTATCGTGGAAATGATAGGCTCCCTTTCCCTTGTGGGAGCAGCAAGTCATGTTAATATTTTTACAGTACAATGCAGTCGAAATTATGGTTCGAATTTAGAACTTCTAATTTAAATTACGGAGAAAAGTCTCCCTCCTTTAAAAAAAAAAAGTCCCAATCATGCTTGACTAAGGTCAATTGAAACAGCCCACACCACAAAAGACGCTCTTGTGACATTGAAATTAATGTACTCGTAGACCCATTCTTTATGGTCACTTGTGACTAGCCACCGTAGACCCTAGGTCACAAGCTCATGACTTCCGGTCTTTTGCATATGTCCGAAAAGCTTTAATCATAGAAAGAGAGCTTTTTTACAGTCTTTTTGCACCATATGGTTTTTGTTTTTTTATTTATTTATTACCCACACACACATCATGTCTGAACTTTTGCACCATATGGTTGAGCCCCCCATTTTTTGGAAGATAAAACTATAAAATCAAAAACTAAAAATCATGTCTACGTTAAATGGTTTGCTATACATAGTCATTTGAAAATAGTAAATTATCTCAAAAGTGAGATTATCAATATAGCCTATAAGTGTAAATCCTATGATGAGCCTATATAAATATATCAATTACTCTTTTTTGCTTAATATATATCAATTACTCTTTGTTCTTATATTCTTCTAACTTCTTTTTTATCCCCTTAATTTTTTTTTCCTTTTCCAATCATATCTTTATATCCTTATTGCACATAAAAAAAAAAAAAAATTCTAACAAATTTCTTAGAATAATAAGATCCACATGATATAGTAGAGGATGGCTTGGTGCATGATGTTTAGCTTCTGAGGTGGTCCATGATATACAAAAATAATCACACAGACATGTTGAGAAAGATAATGATCAGCTTAATGTAAGGTAGTCGATCAATCAAGATTTGATTGAAAATGGTACAAGACTTTAACAAGTGGAAATATATCTAATTGAGTTAGTTTCATTTCATTTACAATTAAGTAACAAGGAATATGTGTTTTTAACAGCTATATAAAAAATATAGAGTTGTATTTTTAAAATTAATCGTATTAGATTGAGTAGTCAATGATCTTATATCTTATTTTGAAAGGTTAGACTTATTCATGTGAAATCATATGATTCTCCAATAGTCCCTTCACGTTTGACCCATGATTGTTTGTAGATGGAATGGTGACATCGTGGTAGAATAAACTAAGAAGCGTATCAAATAGCAAGGCACGATGCAATGACGTGACATATGAAGCAGCTGCATACTATAGAGGTCAAAATCTGGCTTAGGCAAGGCCTAAATTTGTAGATAGTAGATTGATTTTGGGTTAATTTAAGTCCATGCGGCAATAGACCTAATTCGAATCACAAGTTAGAAAATTCCTCTAAATTGCCCTTTGATGACCATACTGAAGAGGCCTGAGTCAGATACAAACGCTAGCCTCTAGCTCTGTCATCTTTAGTCTTCTCTATATATGTTACCCTTCTCTATATAATAAAATTTCTAACAAAGATTTATTATTCAATATATGAATTTTTAGTGTACAAAAGCGGAAGGGATCACGTGAATGAGACAAAAGAAATATAATTGACAGACGCTCCTGCAAATCGTGGCATATATATTCGCCACGCGGATTTTCATCGTTTTATTGATTAGATACCTGCAAATTTTTGAATATATTTTCATTGGACAACTTTTTTACCATTAAATGTATCAAGGATCACAATAAGAGCATCAACGAAGGCATAATCGAAGTTTGGAAACATCATCACCATAACCTTGTCTATGTTGACCAAGAAACTTTGAGGACTTAACTTTTTACTCATCTGCAAAACAACATGCATCACACCATTTAATACACGAATTCACGTATTTGGAGTCTCTGCTAACATTATAATGTTACGAGGAAGTTCTAATGATAGTAAAATAGACTATGAAATAATCTAGATAAATAATTCATGACTATTAGATTTCTCTTGTAACATATACTGTATTAACATTATTATATACAGGAAAAATGATCTTTATCTCTTACTTGGGCAACTATGGTGGAAGATTCTCCTTGATAAACAACACATGACCATTCAAGCCAGCTTCCATTAACCTTGAAATCATAGACATCTTCTAATGTATTGTTTGCCAAGAACACATCTAATCTTGTCCTAATTGGTTGAATCATTGAAGTTGTTTTCTTAGTGAAGATTAAATCCTTGGCGTCTGTGCTTTTTCCTCTAAATGCTTCCCATCTATAATGTGCAGTCAGTATCTACATGGTGATTTAGCATAGTTAACAAACTGAATGATAAAGTAAAAAGCAAACAAAAGAAATATTACTAAGTCCATATATGTGATACATATGGATTGATATATATTTTCTGAGTATTGTTATATATTATTTCTTCATCTTTTTCAATAAAATAGAATTTTTTACATTTACATCAAAACTACAAATTTAGATCAAATTAGAACTAGTAACTAATTTTAACATGGAAATACTGAAAAAACTAATATAGGCAAAAAAATGTCAAATATCCTTGATCATGAGACATATAATTATCACTACATATAAGAATCATAACTCCAACAATACTGATTAATATTGACATAATAGAAAAAAGTGGCCACTACTAGAAAAATGGAAATGAGTGACGGATTTTAGCAACGGCAAAAAGTCCATCGCTACTTAATTAGCGACGGATTTATCGACAGAAAATATTTAGTAACTAAATCATGACGAATTAACGACTACTTTGCAACGAAAAACTTTATAACTAAATTTCATCACTAATTCCTCGCAAAATCGTGACTACTATTTATTGCTGAATAGACAAATGAATACTATTTAGACAAATGAATAGGCAAAATCGTCGCAAAATCATGACTACTATTTATTGCTGAATAGAAAATATCCAGTCACTAATTCGGTACGATGTTGTAGCCAAATTTTAAAGAAAAAGCACTATCAATGATCCAAGACCATACATATTGATTGATAGAAGTACTACTATTTATTGCTGAATAGACAAATTGATTGAAAATGTCATAACTAATTAAAATTAACATGTATAGAAATAAAGAAAAATATTGTTTTCGTTATATCATGCAAAGGCATATAATTAACATTAGTTAAAGTGAAAATATAATAAATTACCTTGGCCCTTAAGGTAACAATAGGGTTTCTGTAACGCCCTGCATTTTTGGATTTAATTAAATTGTTTTATTTGTAGTGAGATTTGAAAATTAGAATTTTTTTTGAATTGTGCTTACCTCTTATTTAGTTGATAAGATATAACAACCAGATTTTGTAGATTTTAAACCCCATGATATAAGGGCATGTTAGCTAACTAAGTGGGTCAATTGGAACATGGGAGAAGTGGTCAGTGGCTTAGCTAGAGTTTAGGGGACTAATTGTTAATTATGAGAAATTTGGTAGAAATTGGTTGAGTAACTTTCCTAAGGTACAAGGGAACCTTTTCTGGGAAAAAAGAGAAAAAGAAATCGTTTTTCTCCCGTTTTTCCCTACGGATTGTAACATCCAGTGGTGAAAAGAAAAGACAAAAAAAAAAAAAAAAAAGATGATCACCACGAAAGAATTCCTGAATGGGGCCTCATGCAATGTGGAGATATTAGTTAGTACATGTAGGGCTTTGTGTAATACTTGGGGATTTTGATGTAGCAGGTAAGTAGGACAATCCTAAATTGTTTCTTTTAACACCCCTTTGATTGTTGTGAAAAGAAAAAGATACGTTATTATGTTCTTAGCATGTGAATTGTATTATTTATCTATGTGCTTCTGTATAAATGATTAAAGTGTCGATTCTTGTGTCAAGATACAAATCCATATATGTTATAATGTTCCGAGCATGCTTTTATCCTTAACTTATATTGTTTTGAAAAGTATGGGTTTAATTTGAATACCTATGACTTCTTAAGATTCTTACTGAACATACTACTATTTTGTATAACTTAATTTACCATGTATAATTAATAAAACAAAGAAAAAATATATATATATATATAAATATACATTGTGTGAACAGTGATTCTGCCACTGTTCAACAGTGACGAAAATCATTGTTCCAACGGTTAACCAAAAAAAAAAAATCTAAATATGTTTCAAAATATTGTTTTATATATTCTTAAGTGTATGAAAAAGTTTGTACATGTCTTATATTGTTTCAAAAGTATAAGAACCAGAGTTTGAAACCTATAATATATTCGTAATTATTGCACGATACTATATTGTTGTATTTATTGAATAACTCGAGCTCGAAAATTTCAGACCCTTATGCCATATATTTTGAGGCCGTGTCTTTGTGAGCCCTCGGTGGTGGGGATCGTATACCACTTTTTGGGTAGTGCACTACTGCTTCGTTGGGACTCTCGTTTGCTTTTGGTGGTATGTGCGACAACAAACCACTTTTCATCTTCGACCTGTACTACCAGGATTGTAGCCTCGGCCATCTACTTCTTTGAATTTTGACTACATTTGGTTATGGCATATCTTGGGTCATTTTGATCTTCGTTTCGTTTGATAAGTAGTAATATGTACTTTGTATCTTCGATAAGTAAGTAACAACATGATAAATTTTTTTTATAAGTGATAATTCGTATTTGTATATTTCGATAAGAAATCTTCCACACTTTATTACAATTTTATGAAAGTTTTCGAAAAGTGAATTAAAACCTCTTCCGTAAATATCACATTTATGTTTGTTAGCACTTTGTAATGTGTACGTGATATTTATTTTCAATAAAAGTGATACCTTATTATTTTAGGGGTCGTACTACTTACTGAGATTATTATCTCACTTTATAGTTTTGTATTTCTTGAAACCTATATTTTCGCAGATGGAGGACATAAACGCTTGATTTGGGTTTGAAACTAGATGCTATCATGCAGTGCTGAATCTCTTAGAATCTTTGAACTATTTAGAAAATTAATTTATTATGGACTTAAGAAATTTCAGTCCTTCGAATTTATTTACATATTTCTAGTGGCATTATGTAGCATTTAGAGTTATCCTTTATTTATGGTGAAGACTTTGTACTACTAAATCCATATATGTATTTTGTGGTTAGATGCTCTGAACCTTGTCATCGTACTTATGGATTTTAGCTTACATAGTTCAGAGTCTTGCGGACTTAGGAGGATTTAACTTTCTAAGTTCGTGGCAGTCTCGCTCCCGAATTTTGCCTTAGATGAATTTTGGGGGCGTGACAGTTTCCAGCAGCATCAAGGATAGTTCTCTTATCATGAAGGCTAATTAAAGAGGCTCCTTCAACTTTGAAGATATTTCATCTTCTTTTTTAACCGCCAAGTCCTCGAAAAACTTCCTGCAAATTGCGAATTCAACTGCACAAGGTGCACAAAACTCCGGACCAATCACTGGAAAACTTGGCACCGTTATTTGTGGGTCTATTTTTAGTGAAATTGTGTTCTTGATATCAAGCTTTAATGTTCTTACGAAATAGAGCCTCTGCTACACCCTCAAAGTGCTTTTCAACTTCCTCGTCAAGTTCTTGCTCAGGTTCTAGCTTTGCTAAATAAACTGGCTCCTTCATAGTCTCAGGAGCTAAAACATTGCTAGTGTTTACTGTTGTTTTTCTCTTGGGTGACATTTCAATCATACCACAAGACGAAATTTAGTACTCGAATAACTAGAATATAAGTCAATAGAAACTACATACTACTGCAATCACTCATAATCCAAACCTAGGTCGATGTTGATCATAACCTAGGCTTTGATACTACTTTGTCATGCCCCGAGCCCAGACCCCTAGGCACGCAGGCGCGACTGGTATTGTACGCATAAGAAACAACTACTTGGACCTCTTTTCTACTGACCAAAAATGGTTAACCCAGATTATTCCTTATACTCACAACACTCATTTATAAACCATACAAATACACTATATTCTTCCAATATAGGATATTACATACACCCCCCGTTAAGGACCTGACGTCATCGTTAGAGGCACACATACCTAGGACCAACCAGGCAGTGAAAGATTCTAGAGGTGGCTTCCACCGGCCTCCTAGGTGTAGCACTTTTTCCCGCATAGCTCTTACATCCCGCACCAGCTAATGACCTACTCTGATACCATTTTGTCACACCCTCAAAAATCATCATAAACGAATCTCAAGGAACGTGATTTCCACAAACCTAAGAAGGGCACTTCTTCCTAAATTGCAAGGCACGAAGTACAAATATTTTATAACCACAAGCAAGAAAGGCAAGATTCAGAACATCTAATTCCCAAAGACATAGATAAATGATCCACACCTCCTAGGAAACTTAAAACGTCCTCAAAGATGACATTGTCCAAAATGAAAAGTCCAAATGCGCGAAAAAAAAATGATAAATAAGTTTAATGCAAGATAAACTCTTCATTATTACAATGTACTAAAAGATCTAGCAACATAGGGTGTCCTTTAACCCAAGACCCAAGCAAAGCGATCTATTTCTCTCAATCTACGAAATAATATATTTTTCAAGAAAAACAAAACAACGTAATGAGATGATAATCTCAGTAATTAGTAGACCCTAAAACTAATAAAGGATTGTAGTTTTGCCAAAACAATATGAAACCATAAGCAGACGCTAACAATAGAGCACGCATTTAAATTGCATGCACCATTGCAAATAACTTTTGAAAAGAAAACATAAGGCCAAAACTCATACTTATTGACAAAACAAGGTACATAATACCCAAATTATACCACCCCAAATGAAGATGGATAGGAATCCAAGGAAAAGTAGTCAAAGAAAAACAGTGGTTTTTTGTCGCACATATATATCACTAAAAGCAAGTGGGAGTCCTGACAATGCAGTAGTGCATTACCCAAAGAGTAGTGTATGATCCCCACCACTGAGGGCTAAATGAAGACACGACCTCAAAAGATATGGCATATAGGTCCAAAATTTTACCACAAGTATGCATTAAATGCGGTGTTGCAAAGTTGTGCAATGATTATAAACATATATGTATATAACTTCTTTTTAAAAAAATTATCATAAATTGGCATACAAAATTACAATAATCAACAACTTGGATACTATTGAAATATTTTGTGAAACAAATCAACTTAAGTAAAAGACAATTAATCTCTATTATAAATATTTAGACCAAAACGTTTAGTAAAAGAAGAGTACTTAAAAAAAATGATGATGAATAAAGAATTTTAGGTATTTTTGAAACACTTAAGGAATTATTATCTAAACCAATAAAAGAAAATCATTTACTAACTACTACATAATTACATATAATAATCATAATACAAACAAAAGTAAATGTAAATTACAGAAAAGTGAAACCAATTAAATGACATAAAAATAATAATAAATAAATAAATAAATAAAGTAAACCAAAGTCACTGTTGGAACCGTGAGTAAGTCACCGACTAAGACAATATTCCAACGGTGACTTAGTCACTATTATGACAGTGACTCAGCCATTGTTTTAACAGTGACGAACCACTATTTAAAATAGGGATTTTGCCTAAAACATTAAAATTTATGAGAGAAAATTCTAAATAGCAGTTTCTCAAAAAATCATAAACCAAAGATATAAGAAAATTGTTAGCGTTCTGGACATAAATAGTTACATAGCATCACATATATATTAGTAAATGGACAATCTCTTTTTTTTTCCTCAATTCAACATAGATGAATAATTCAAATTAAATGCCATAAACATAGAGTGAATCTCTTTTATCATATACTGAAAGGGTATAAAAGAATTAGGGTCCTTCTATTTACCGTAATCTTGATAATATCACAAATCTATCTTAGGGATAAAACGTAACTCAAAGATCAAATCCTATTTCATAAGACAAGAAAAGATGATATTACTCTCTAACTTTCTCGCCCAACAATTTATCTATGTAATCTTGCAACCAAATTTAATTCGAGATGCTTTAAAGTACATACCTAAACGCGGAAAACACAAGAATTCCTATCGATCGCCTTTGCATGCTAGAGATTCACGTTCTTGCTCCTTTCTTGTATCTGTATGTATATAAAGTTTTCTGTTTAGTTTTGTAATAGTCGTTAGATGAAGATGTAGGAATTTTTTTTTTTTAACATAAGAATTGTTTAGTGTAGTAGTGGAGTAATGGAATAGGACTTCTACTAGAGATAAACAAATTCCACAAAAGTTAAGGGCTATGCCAATGTTAAAATCTCAACAACCTCTTTTTTTTTTTGTGCCAAAAGCCCTTATATTATGGAGGTCGTTACAATATGAATCGAAATTACGTCTATGTTAAATGGTTTGCAGTGTGTATGATCATTACTCATCGTTCTTATGCAACTTGGAGAAGTAATAAATCATGTTAATATCCATTTGGATTAATATTTTAGCAGCAAGTTCCAATCATTGTTCATGACGAGAAAAACAAAAGTTGCAACCCTGGTTGACTAATTAGGGATTGGCCAAGTAGAAAAGAGCATTGAATCCATTCATAGACCCGTTCCAGGGACTAAGTCAAGGACGTAGACGGTAGGGTCAAGCTCATTTTTTTTTCTTTTTTTTTTCTCTCTTTCTTTGAATACAATGGAAATCGAAATTGTGGTTTAAAGTCATATATTATAATTACCCGATAACTAGGATGAAGTCAAGTGTATAGTAAACTAAAGGGTTGAGCTGGTAGTTTCGAAGAATATTAAAGATAAAATTGAAACAAAAATTTTATGTCTATTTTAGTTGACTTGCAGTGTTATAGTCCGTTTTCATCATTCTCATGCATGTAACTTATAAGAGGAAACAGATCATCCCCACGTACAACAGGTTATCGAGGAAATTAATGATATGAAAATTTTCGATTACATTAGGCTATCGTGGAAATGATAGGCATCGTTTCTCTTGTGGGAGAACTAAGTCATGTCAATATTTTTACGACATAATACAAGTCGAAGTTATAGTTCGAATTCAAAACTTTTAATTATAATATGTCATTGTTGTCAGAATATAACACTTGTCTCATATTGAAAATCAAAAATTCTAACACCATCTTATAAGATCCTGAACTACTTTACTTGACACCAATTAGTTTCAAGATAGAACCCGTGATTCTTCAAATGTATTAATCAGGTCTACTTGTGTTCAATCTTTCACGTGTGTCATGTTCTATGCATCTTCAATCTACCACGTGTATTCAATCTTCCATATGTGACCCATCTCAAAAAAAATTGATTCACATGTATTCAATCTTCCAAGTGAGACCATCTCAAAATAAGGTTTATGCGTCAATCTTTCACGTATGTCATGTTCCATGCATTTTCAATCTCCCATATGTTATCTATCACATGTGTTCAATTTTTCATGTGTGACCCATCTCAAAAAAAATTAGTCCACATGTATTCGTTCTTCTAAGTTAGACCATCTCAAAATAAGGTTCATGCGTGTTCAATTTTCCATGTCCCATATCAAAGTAAAAAGACGATCTTGGGACATTGAAATCTACTTGTAGACCCGTTCTTTATAGTGACTTGTGACTAGCCACCGTACATCCTAGGTCACAAACTCATGACTTCCGGTCTTTTGCATATGTCTGAAAAGCTTTAATCATAGAAAAAGAGTCTTTTTTATAGTCTTTTGCACCAAATAATGGTTGAGCCCTTGATTTTTTAGAAGATAAACGACAAAATCAAAAATCATGCCTATGTTAAATGGTTTATTATACATATAGTCATTTGATAATGGAAAATCATCTCAAAAGTGAGATTGTCAATATAGACTATAAGTGTAAATCCTGTGATAAGCCTATATAAATATATCAATTCCCCTTTGTTCTTATATTCCTTTAACTTCTTTTTTATCCCTTTAATTTTTTTTTTCCTTTTCCAATCAAATCTTTATATCCTTATTTCACATTAAAAAAAAAATTCTAACAAATTTCTTGGAATAATAAGATCCACGTGATATAGTAGAGGATAGCTTGGTGCATGATGTTTAGCTTCTGAGGTGGTCCATTATATACTCAAAATAATCACACAGACGTGGTTAGAAAGATAATGATCAGCTTACTGTAAGGTGGTGGATAGTCGATCAATCAAGATTTGATTGAAAATGATACAAGACTTTAACAAGTGGAAATATATCTAATTGAGTTGACCTCATCTTGGTACATCTTAGTTTCATTTCATTTACAATTAAGTAACAAGGAATATGTGTTTTTAAGAGCTATGATAAGAAATATAGAGTTGTATTTTTAAAATTAAACATGTTAGATTGAGTAGTCGATGGTCTTATATCTTATTTTGAAAGTTTGGATTTATTCATGTGAAATCATTTGATTCTCTAACAGTCCCTTCACGTTTGACCCATGATTGTTTGTAGATGGAATTATGACCTCGTGGTAGAATAAACTAAGAAGAATTGCGTATCAAATAGCAAGGCACGATGCAATGATGTGACATATGAAGCAGCTGCATACTATAGAGGTCAAAATCTGGCTTAGGCAAGGCCTAAATTTGTAGATAGTAGATTGATTTTGGGTTAACTTAAATCCATGCGGCAATAGACCCAATTCGAACTACAAGTTAGAAAATTCTTCTAAATTGCCCTTTGATGACCATACTGAAGAGGCCCAAGTCAGATACAAACGCTAGCTTCCAGCTCTGTTATCTTTCTATATATGTCACCCTTCTCTATATAGCTAAGATTTATTATTCAATATATGAATTTTTAGTATACCAAAGCGGAGGGGATCATGTGACTGACACAAAAGAAATATAATTGACAGACGCTCCTACAAATCGTGGCATATATATTCGTCGTGCGGATTTTCATCGTTTTATTGATTAGATCCCAATAAATTTTTTAATATATTTTCCTTTTTTACCATTAACTGCATCAAGGATCACAATAAGAGCAACAACGAAGGCATAATCGAAGTTTGGAGACACAGTCACCATAAACTTGTTCATGTTGAGCAACAAACTTTGAGGAGTGAACTTTTTACTCATCTACAAAACAACCATGCATCGCACTATTTAATACACGAATTCACGTATTTGGAGTTTTTTCTTAACATTATAATGTTACGAGAAAGTTCTAATAATGGTAAAATAGACAATGAAGTAATCTAGATATATAATTCACAACTATTAGATTTCTCTCGTAACATACTGTATTAACATTATTATATACAGGGAAAATGATCTTTATCTCTTACTTGGGCAACTATGGTGTAAGATTCTCCTTGATAAACAGCACATGACCATTCAATCCAGCTTCCCTTAACCTTGAAATCACAAACATCTTCTGATGTATTGTTTGCCAAGAACACGTCTAATTTTGTCCCAATTGGTTGAATCATTGAAGATGTTTTTGCAGTGAAGATTAAATCCTTGGCGTCTGTGCTTTTTCCTTTAAATGCTTCCCATCTAAAATGTGCAGTCAGTATTTACACAGTGATTTAATTTAGCATAGTTAACAAACTGAATAACAAAGGAAAACAAACAAATGAATTACTACACTAATTAAGGCTGTGTGATACATATGGATAGGATATAACTTTCCAAGCATTATTATATATTACCCCTTCACCCTTTCCTATAAAATTGAACTTCTAAAATATATGTTGACAATCAATATATGAAGAAATCTCAATAAAATGGAAATAGTCAAGCAATAAAACACTGTATATTGTATTTTACTCTTGAGCTAGTTGCTGAAATCATTGATACAATAAGACATATATACAATGATGATGTACAACGGCTATAATTCAAAAATGGATCAAAGATCTAAATGCAATTAAGCTGATTGAGTTGACTTCCTAAGATGAAACAAATTTGGTCTTGAAATTAGTCAATCCGTTAGCTATAGATTTGCATAGGACAAGATTATTCTCCAATGGTTTGAATTTGAATTTGCTTGAGTTGTTTCCATATGTGTTATGCAACAATATAGAAAGATTCTTGAGAACTTTCTTTGATTTCTCCTTGGCCAAATGTATCACATTGCTATCACCAGGATCTTTAATTTCAACTGCATGATTTGTGACTTGATTTTCTTGATTCAAAAGTTGATCTCTGTGCTTATTTTTATCACCATGATTTTTGATTCTGAAAGCTTGTATGCAGCTGTTATCCCACTTCCTCAAGTTGGAGAGTGGAATGATATGAACTCCCAACTTGTTTTTGAACTCAATGAAAGGACGCTTTGGAAATGGTTTAGTAAAGATGTCTGCTACTTGATGGGTAGACGGGACAAATTTTGTAAGTAAGGCTCCAACAGCAACTTTTTCGTGAACAAAGTAGTAGTCAATCTCAATGTGTTTTGTACGAGCATGAAACATTGGATTGACTATCATATGTAAAGCACTGATGTTATCACTGAAAAGTTATGAAGGTTAAGAAAGAAAAATTCCTATGTCTTGTAGAAGATATATAAGCCATGTTATTTTTGCAGTTGTTGACGCTAAGGCTTGATATTCCGCCTCAGTACTTGATCGTGATACTGTAGGTTGTTTCTTTGAAGACCAAGAGATGCAATTTGCACCAATGAAAACATAATATCATGTGGTGCTTCAACGGATAGTAGGATAACTTGCACAATCTACATCACAGAAAGCATTTAACATTAAAGTACTTTGTTTAATAAATCAAATACCATGATCTATTGTCCCTTTTAAATATCGCAGAATTCTTTTTACGGCACGAATGTGAACTAGCATAGGTGTTTGAAGATGCTGACAAACTCTATTTATAGCATGTGTTATATCAGGACGTGTGAACATGAGGTATTGAAGTGCACTGACAATGCTTTGGTATTCTGTTGGATAAACCAATTGATTATCATCAGCAAGAGTGTTTGGTTTGATTGCAATTGGGGTTGTCAGCTTTGATGCTTCTAGCATTTTCGTTTTTGTAAGAAGGTCCTTAATATATTTAGTTTGAGAAAGAAAGATACCTCCTATAAAATACTTGACTTCGATGCCCAAGAAGTATTGTAAAGTGCCTAAATCTTTTAGAGAAAACTCAATTCCAAGTTTAGTGATCAAATTTTTTATAATCTCATTGTTACTACCAGTTATGATAATATCATCAACGTAAACCAAGATTAATGTAGTATGACCATTTTGAAACCGAATAAATAGGGATGAATCAGCTTGGCTATTGTAAAATCCTAAAGTGATTAAATAAATAGATAACCTGTCATACCATGCACGAGGAGTCTATTTTAAACCGTAAAGAGACTTTTGAAGTAAACATACATGATGAGGGAGTTTAGGATTGATAAAACCTGGAGATTGTTCCATGTATACTATCTCTTTGAGAAATCCATGGTGGAAAGCATTTTTAACATCAAGTTGGTGCATGCTCCATTGAGAAGTGACTGCAATTGCAAGAATTGTTCGTATGGTAGTTGGTTTCACTACTGGACTGAAAGTTTCATCAAAATCCAAGCCCACAACTTGGGTGAACCCACGAGCTACTAGTCTTGCTTTATATCGATCAATTGTCCCATCTTCCTTGTATTTGATTCAATAAATCCACTTTGCTCCAATGACATTTGTATTTGTTGGTCGGGGTACTAAGGTCCAAGTGTTTTTTGCATAAAGTGCAGCTAGTTCTTCTTTCATAGCATTGATCCACCTTGGAGATCTAAGTGTTGTTCATAAGGTATGTAGTTCTTCAAATTCTGCCTTTTTTACTGCATTAAAAGTAATCATGTTAGTCCTCAATTGAGGGTTGTTTCTTACCATACTCCTTGTTATCATTGATGTTGTTGGTTGAGTAGAAGTTGTCATTGGATTTGTTTCTAAAGGAGGAAGTTCGATGAACAATTGATCGGTAAGATCATTTGATAGTTCATTTGATATTGTTGTTATTGGAGCAGGCGGTGAATTGGAAATTTCTTCATCATTTTGGTTGTTTGTTTCAGAGATAACATATGTGTTGTTAGATGGAGATGACATTGTACTAACATCCATTTGATGTTCCAAAGTGTTGTTTTCGGTTTCGCTAGCCAAAGAAGATGCGTTGTTGTTCATATTTTCTTCAAAACAACTTTGGCTTATTACTTAAAGAGGAGTAGTATTAATTGCTGTCCTAGGATGGCCATTGGACCCATCCCCTTCCTCAAGCTAAACTCGTGTTTCTTCTTCAGTAATTTGTTCACAACAATTTTTGTTGAATTTCTTTGGCATATGTTTTTTCATTTGTTTCTCCCCCTCTAAAAAAAAATTTCGTCCTCAAAATTCTTATTTGCTGCTTGAAATAAATCTAGGTATTGTTGCTAAATTTGATCCTTTTTTTCCCAAGTAGCTTCTTCAATCCCGTGATGTTTCTACAATACTTTAACCATCGGAATCTTCTTCGACCTCAACTTCCGCTCCATCTGATCTAGAATGCGAATCGGTCATTCATCATAAGTTAGATTCTCACGAAGCCGTAACGACTTTGGTCCTAGAATATGAGAAAGATCTAGAAAATATTTCCTCAAAGTAGACGTGTGGAAAACATTATGAACATTAGAGAAGTTCTCCGGTAAAGCTAACCAATACGCTAACTTGCCAACCCTGCCGATAATCTCAAACGGCCTTCCAAACCTCGGACTCAGCTTACCACATTTACCATAACGAGCAAATCCCTTTCGAGGAGACAATTTCAAGAAAACTAGGTTCCCGACCACAAACTCCAATCCCGATAGCGCTTATTAGCATAACTCTTGTATCTGCTCTGCATTGTCACCATTCTCTACCTGATCAATTGTACATTCTCAATATTCTCTAGAAGTTCTGATATTATACTCGGATTAACAGCCTTCATCTCCCCTACCTTATTCTAATACAAAGGTGATTGGTACTTACGACCGTAGAGAGCTACATAAGGTGTCATCCCAATAGTCGCTTGATAACTATTGTAATAGACAAACTCGGCTAGCTGTAGATGTTTCTCCCAGTTCTTCCCAAAATCCAAAACACAAGCCCTGAGCATATCCTCCAGAATCTGAATAGTTCTCTCTGACTGACTGTCGGTCCGAGGATGATACGTTGTGCTAAAGCTCAACTCAGTCCCCAAAGTTCCTAAAGTTTCTCCCATAACCGAGAAATAAATCGAGGATCTCGATCAGAAACAATACTAGCTGGAATTCCGTGAAGTTTAACAATCTGATCCAAATAAAGATCTGCCAACTTTGCAACTTCATATCCCATCCTCATCAGAATAAAATGAGCTGTCTTTATCAAATGATCCACAATAACCCATACCGCGTCGCAACCTCTCGGTGTTCTAGGCAAACTAGAGATGAAGTCCATCGTAACATGTTCCTATTTCCACTCTAGTATTGCCAACGACTGGAGTAACCCTGCAAGTCGTTGATGTTCTGCTTTCATTCGCTGACAAGTCAAACATCTGGATACAAACTGAGCAACCTCTCTTTTCATGTTGTTCTACCAGTAATGTTGTTTCAAGTCCTGGTATATCTTGTTTCCACCGGGATGAATGGTGTACTTAGAATTATGAGCCTCCTCCAAAATACCTCTCTTCAAGCCCGATTCATCGGGGATACACACCCTATTTCGAAATCGAAGAATACCATCCTTATGAAATTTGAAGTCAGACTGATCATCTATAATCTGGTCCTTGATCTTCTGAAGTTTTGTATCAAGTTGTTGAGCTTCTCTAATCTGAGACAGCAATAAAGGTTGAATGCGGAGATGTGAACACATCACCCCAACCTGAGTCAATTCCAATTTCTAATAACTGACTTCCTCAAGTACCTCCTACTTTTTGACAGCCAAACAAGCAACACTCGCCTTACGGCTAAGAGCATCTACTACAACATTCGCCTTCCCAAGCAGATAGTTAATATAATAGTTATAATCTCCGAGAAGTTCCATCCACCTCCATTGTCGCATATTCAACTCCTTCTGTGAGAACAAGTACTTCAGACTTTTGTGATCAGTGAAAATCTCGAACTTACTGCCCCACAAATAATGATGTTACCTTTTCAGTGCGAAAACAACTGCTGCTAACTCAAGATCATGAGTCGAATAGTTTACCTCATACGGTGTTAACTTCCTAGAAGTATAGGCGATAACCCGACTATTTTGTATAAGTACGCAACCCAAGCCCTCATTGGATACATTGCTATAGATGACCATATTATCAGTTCCCTCAGGCAATGCAAGTACCGAAGCGGTAGTCAATCTCTTTTTCAACTCCTGAAACCCACTCTCACACTTCTCATCCCTAGTAAAGTTGGTTCGTTTATGAGTTAACTTAGAAAGTGGCCCCGTAATCTTAGAAAAGTCCTTCACAAACCAGCGGTAATAACCCGATAGACCTAGGAAGCTACGAACCTCCGAAACATTCTCTGGCTTTTTCTAAGACATCACCACTTCAATCTTAGTGGGATCTGCTGAAATACCATTATGAGTAATCACGTCGCCAAGAAAATATATTTGTTGTAGCCAAAATTCACATTTACTGAACTTCGCAAACAACTGATGCTCTTGCAGCTTATGTAGGATAAGTCATAGATGTTTGCTCGTTCTCCAATTCAGTCTTAGAATAAACCAAGATATCATCAATAAAGATTACCATGAATTGGTCCAAGTACGGCTAAAAGACTCGATGCATAAGATCCATGAATGCTGTTGGAATGTTAGTTAGTCCAAAGGGCATAACTACAAATTCATAATGCCTGTACCGAGTCTTGAAAGCAGACTTTGGAATATCCTCCGTACTGATCTGAAGCTAATAATACCCCTGCCTCAAGTCAAATTTAGAGTAGACTTTGGCTCCCTGAAGTTGATCAAACAACTCGTCAATCAATGGAAAAGGATACTTGTTCTTGATGGTCACTTGATTCAAACCATGATAGCCGATACATAATCTCAAGGTACCATCCTTCTTCTTCACAAATAAAATGGGTGCTCCCCACGGTGAAGAACTATGTTGAATGAAACCCTTCTCTAATAACTCCTGCAACTGAGTTTTCAACTTTTTAAGCTCAGTTGTGCTATCCGGTACGTTAATTTAGAAATAGGTTGAGTACCGGGAATTAGATTAATCACAAACTCAATATCTTTATCTGGCAGCAATCCTGGAAACTCCTCGGGAAATACATATTCCTGAATTATCGGAACTTCCTCTAACTTAAGCTTATCAGATGGCTTGTTGATCAAATAAACTAGATAACCTGAAAACCCCTTACTTACCAGCTTAATAGTTTTAACTGATAAGATAATGAAACCCGTCTTAGCATCCTAGTTCCCTGCTACCTCAACCACTGGCTGTTTTGGCGACCGAAACTGTACCACATTTGTTCTACAGTTTAATTGGGCATCAAACTTAGAAAGCCAGTCTATACCCAAGATAACATCATACCCCTAGATAGGAAATAAGATAAGGTTCGAAGGAAAATCCTAACCCTTAACATGTATTTTGCAATCTTTACATACTAAGCCGGTCACATATTTATTAGTCAAAGAAGTACTAATCTCAACCACATAAGGCAATCTTTCAGGTTCCATATTAACACGTTGCACACAGGTAGGTGTAATGAAAGAATGCGTAGCACCAGAATCAATCAATAATTTAACAAGTTGATCGAGTATAAGGAAGTTACCTTCCACAACCGCCGCTGCCTCAGGTATCTTCTCCAAGTCCACTGTGTAGGCCCGAGCCTGAACCCGCTGTTGCTGAGGTGCACTACCGGCAGGTCTACCTTGATAACCTTGGGTTGCTGGCCGACCCTCAGATTTTTGATATTTGGGATAATCCCTCGCCCTGTGTTGGTTGTTGCTGCAACCTAAGCATGTTCTTACCTTTATCTGACAATCGGCCTCCAAATGACCCTTACGTTTACAATAAACACAATACGGTGACGGAGCACTAACATTGCCGCCTGAAGAACCCGAAGCTAAATAAGCAGCTGTATCAGTCTGCTATTGAGGTCTCACAACATATGTCATGTACTGACCCTAAGACTGTGCTGGTATCGGCTGTGACTGCAACTGGTATGATCCCTGCTGAAACTGGGGCCTAAAAGAACCCTGCTGCCCCTGAGGTCTAAAAGAACCCTACTGCACTGGAGGTCTGTAAACACCTTGCTAGCCCCGAGGCTGAAACGACCTCTTACTAGCCTGACTAGAACCGGTCTGTTCCCCTTTCCTCTTTTCCAACCTAGAAGCCACACTAAAGGCCGCTAAAAACTCATCATACTGTATCAAGGCCATCATATCCTGAATCTTTGGCCTTAGACCCAAAATGAACCTCTAGGTATTTTGTTCTTGATCTGCCACAAACTCCGGTGTATACTGGGACAGCCTAGTAAAGTTGGCCTCATACTGAGCCACTGTGGAATTACCCTGAACCACAGATGTGAACTCATCCGCCCGTCATTCTCGGGCAATCCTCGGGATATATTTAGCCCGAAACTCCCTAAGAAAAGTATCCCAAACATAAGGAGTACCCCGAGCTTCCCAATCAAACCTCATCGTACGCCACCATTCCTCAACCTCATCTTCAAATAGATACACTGCAAAGGTAACCTTCCTCTCATTAGTGTAATCAAGGGGATCAAATATTTTCTCAATTTTTTTGATCCAAGCTTCGGCTTTTCGATCATCGGACTAACCCTGGAATCTCGATGGATAATAACCCAGAAATTCCTTCAACAAACTACATCCTTGATAACCACCTGGTGCATTCTGCATCTGTACCTAAACATTTTGTGCTTGAGCAGCCTGCCCCGCTAAAATCTGTGCCTGCCCTGCTATGACCTCCGTTATCCGGTCTACAGCCATTGCAAGACGACCATAACCCTGATCTCGGCCTGGTGCTGCATTACCCGGTGCCTCATTATCTTCTTGAGGCCTACCACGTGTTCTCGGACGTCCAGCCATTCTACTATCAAAGAGTTAGCACAGGTTATAACACATAGACAGGCTGTAGACAATTAATAGCACGTAGGCAACAAACTCATGTAAGGCAAGTAAGTCACTCAAGTATTAATCAAATAAACAAGTTGATCACATATTCACATAATCACATAATCATATTAACACATATTTCACTTTTCTTTTATTTCATACATACTTTCATGCTAAGACAACTACCCACATTCTGAGAATAACCCGGCTGACAACAAAACATGTGCTCTGATACCACTTAATGTCACGCCCCAACTCGACTCCACTTACAATAAGTCAGGACGCAACGGAATTCCGGCATTATAACTTCTGTAACATGAACATCAGGACTCTATCCAATCCTTTAAAAAAAAAACATAATACAACCAACTCCAACATCCATTCAACCAATACAAATCCAATCATTTAACATCCATACAACATTCCAACATAAGTCAAAAGCCTCTGTTTCAACATACTATATTATATAAACGTCCGCCCCTAGCCTAGCACCTGGGTCGACTTCTCTCTCTGTCTCTATGATTTTGACTCCGGGTCGGCTGTTGGTCTATGTACCTCTGGAGGTGACCTCAAGCTATTAGTGCTTCGATTTCCTGTTTCAAATCTTTACACTCCTCGGTGGTGTGGCTGTAATCCATATGGTAGCGGCAATACTTGGACTTATTACGCTTTTGAGGTCAGCCTTTCATCCTCGGCACTAGAGGCAAGTGGTTGTGGTGTTGGATCTCCATTAAGATCTGCTCTCTTGAGGTGTTGAGGGGAGTTAACATAGTGAACCGGGGGTTCTACTTTGGTTGCTGAGGCTGCTTGCCTCGGTCATTTTGGATCTTACTCCCAAGTTGGGCTCGGGAAGTCTTTCATTTCTTTCCAGCTTCCTTCTCCTTGTCATCATCCCTCTTCGCCTGATGGATTTCTTCCGAGTGTATGTACCCTTCTGCCAATACCATCAACTCGGCTACGGTATCCACAGGGTCGATGGCCAAAGAGGATGTAAGGGGGCCCGACCTGAGCCCACTTTGGTAAGCCATTAATGCCATGGAATCCTCAAGGTTGGGTATTCTGAGGGTCTCCTCATTGAACCGGACTGTGTAAACCCTTAGACTTTCTCCTCTATACTGCTTCACCAATAGCAATGATGAAGTGTGGCGGGTCGCATGCCAACTTCCAGCGAAACGGGATAAAAAAGCCTCAGCCAGCTAATGAAAACTTGCAATAGAGCCGAGATAAAGTTTTTGGAACCAGTCCAAGGCATTGCCAACCAGGGTGGTCGGGAATGTTTTCGTCTTCATGAGGTTAGTCATATAATGCAGAGTCATATGGTGATCAAAGTTAAGCAGGTAGCTGGCTGGGTCTCCGTCCCCATTATAGATAGCCAGGTTGGACATTCGGTTGCCGGTGGGCAATGTCGTTGCCAGTACCTCAGGTGAGAGTGGGCTTATGCCGAGCTGGTTAATGACCTTGGCTATAGCAGCCACGGTCTTGGCCTGCTCGGGGTCGGCATGGGCCGCCCTTTTGCCTCTTGCCTCCACGGGTCTCGCCTCCGGCTCCAAGAAACCTTTTCCGTCTTGTGCTCGGGTTCGCCCAGGGGCTGGAATGCAGAATTGTGGACGCATTGGCCGTGGGGTAGCTGCTTATGGAACTAGGGATTCCGCAACTAGTCGGGCTACCTGCTCCTTTAGCTCCTGAAACATCTTAAGCATCATCCTCATCTCTAGCGACAGGCTGAAGTTGAGGTTTCCATATGTAGAGGGGTTCGTTTATAAGGCTAAGTGTATACGTTGGCTCGTTCCAACGTTGGTTTGGGTTGGATCTTGGCTAGACACCTGCGTGGTTTCAAGGTCCTTGTCCGAGTTGGGTGAGTCCTCTACCGGTGCGCTGTGGCTTCTAGTTTGTACCATGATGGTTTCTCAATGAGTGTTGAGAAGAGTGATAGAAAGAACTCCTTCCCACAAACGGTACCAAACTATTGAGGTCGAAAACCTCGCAGTTGAGGTTGGACGGCTACGCTTGCCAAACTGAACTTTCAAGTTGACCTCCGAATTGAACTTTCAGGTCAGCCACTTAATCTGCACAAGGAAAGGGAAGGAAAAGGCGGGGTGATGACCCGAATTTTTCCCTCGGGCATGCGAATGATTAGTATGTCCGAGCTGACAAGGTAGCTGAGTGCAATAATGATATGAAATGAAGGGGTGAAGCTCTATTTATACTAAATTCAGAGCCAACAACATTTAATGTTGTGTAGCTTTATGTCCCATCAAGACAGTTGACACTGAGGTCGGGGTTTTTCGGGGTCTGGGTGAGGTTGGATCAGTATTCAGGTTGGGCATGAGCTGAATATGCTCGGCTTGGCTCGAATTAGCCCGCCTCAGCTCGGCGTGGGCATCTTACCTCAGCTCGGGATCCCCCTCGTCAATTTTGAATCAAATCCATTTGCATTCACTTGGCTATTTCATCACTAAATAGTGAAGGATTAGATACATAATTTTTTTGAATTTTTTTTCCATCACCTTCTCTTAACTACTTAACAATGAAATATTTTCTGTCCTATTTGGCAACTATTTTAGTCATTAAAATCCGTATTTGTGTCTGTTTTTCTTGTAATGAGCATGTTGAACCCAACACATGATCGGGAGATGCATGGCCCAGATAGTCATACATAAGTTCTACGAGATTGGGCTCCAAAAAAATTAATTTTCTAGCTTATTGAATCGAAAAGTCTAGGCATGCTCCACCAAGGGCGGAGTCAGGATTTTAAAATTTGGGAGTCAAAATTCAAATCCCTTGGACTTAACAATTTATGTTCTTGTTTTTAGTTTTTTGTTGTGTTTAAAGATTTCTTACTGGGGATTTTTTATATATATATTGTAATATCTATATGAAACTTAGATATTTCTGGTTATTGATTTCTAGTTGATGTGCAGAGTCCTAAGTATTTTCATTATTTTTTGAAATTGGTTATAGTTTTAGTCATGCTTTTTAATTTGCTTACTTCCAAACAGACTTGGAGATTTATCTTGATGATTACCCTTTTTGAATAATTTTATTACTTACTAAATATTGTTAAAGAACATATGTGATGAACCTCTATTGCATTCTATCTTATCGTTTTCCATTCTGTTCAACGAGATTTGAACATCACCATCATCTCTGCCAAAAACAGCAGCAGCTTCTAAATCTGAAATGTCAGATTTGGTGGGAGATGAAAAACTAATGAAGTCATGATATGCATTGATGTTTCACTTTGTTGCCTGGTAAGGGCAAATGCATCAGAAACATAGTATAGCCATCAAGCTTCGGTAATCCCAGCAATGTCGTATGACTTCGACTCGATATTCTTCAGAGATTAGTCTTCTATGGTCTTTAATTACATTTTGCTTTCCAAAATTCATCGTTTGCTTGTATCTACTTTGCAAAACGTTTTAGGCATTAACATCATACTGGGAGCCGTTGAGTTGCATTGAAGCGGCTTCCCAACTCTGGCAAACTTAGGAAATGAATTTTCATCAAAGACAACATGTCTTGAGATATATACCCTATTTGTAGAGGGATCTATGCAACGATATCCTTTATGAATAAGGCTATATCCCAAGAAAACACATGAATTTCTTGGAAATTTTGTTTTTAGCATGATGTTTCAAATAAGGAAAGCATTTGCACCCAAAAACTCGTAAACCATTATAAATTGCATGCCTTTGAAAAAGTTTAAAATATGGTGTCTCAAATTTTAAAGAGGATGATGGTAATCGATTAATAAGAAAAGTGGCGGTTAAAAAGGCATCAACCCAGAATCGTAATTGTACATTCAAATTTTAGTCTTTTAATTATTTTTAGACTATTATTTTTTTTTTGTAGTATATTTTTAGTTGACAACAAATTTTACATGCATACATTTACACACAACTCGGGTAAAAACTCAATTTTTTGCAAAAAAAGGTGTAAAATCCTTTTTAAATTCCTAACCCGTTTTAAAATCCATTTTAATCAAACACGGGTCTATTAATATCCGAGAACTAGGTTTTGAAGGGTTAAAAAGACCAGTTTTAAAATTATAACGGACGTGTTTCAAAAATACTATTCACAAAACTTGACGATAAATTTTTAAATACCGATTTTTATGAAAATATGTGCAGGAATAACTATAGGGAGTCGGGACGTACCTACCGCTCTAATTGTCGAAGATGACACAATCTAATTGCCTTCGACCTAATTGGCTCCGAGTTAATGGATTCCAAGCTGAATACCCCGAGAAGATATTTGCCGAGCTAAAAGTGTCCGACCGCTCTGGTTGCCAACCTGAAAGCTCCAAATTTCGTAAGCAAAGTGTGAAATGAATCTCAGATGTCAAGGCCCTATTTATAAGCAACTCTGGTAACCGCCTCGGGAATCCCAAACATCGCATCTTGTCATAACTGCCGGGTGACGTGTCAGCCATCTGAAGGGTATGCATCGCTGATGTGGCCATCCTCACTCTACCAGGGTCAAGCACCTCCAGCTCGGGAACAACTCCCAAGTCGAGATCAAAAGCTCCCAAATCCAGATCTCACCCTTTCGATCTCGACTTGGGAGGGAAGGGAAAATTGACGAGGAGGATCCCAAGCTGAGGTAAAACGCCTACCCCGAGCTGAGGCAGGCTAATCCGAGCCAAGCTTAGCATTTTCAACTAATGCCCAACCTGGATACTGATCTAACCTCACCCCAACCCGGGAAAACCCCGACCTTAGTGCCAACTGTCTTGATGGGATATAAAGCTGCACTGCATTAAATGCTGTCAGCTCTGAATTTAGTATAAATAGAGCTCCACCCCTTCATTTCAGAGGTAACTCATCATTATTACACTCAGCTACCTTGCCAGCTCAGACATACTAATCATTCGCATGCTCGAGGGGAAAATTCGGGTCATTACCCCGCCTTTTTCTTCCCTTTCCATGTGCAGGTTAAGTGGCCGACCTGAAAGTTCAACTTAGACGCCAACCTAAAAGTTCGACTTGACAAGCGTAGCTGTCCAACCTCAACTGCGATGTTTCTGACCTCGACAAAAATAATACAAGACTATTACAAGTCGATATTAAGGCTTAATAGAATACATGTTAAGTTTATTAGAAATAGTCAAATTAGTCCCTATCTTGAAAAATTCTGGTGTTAACGACAATAGAGAATATGCGAAATGACATTGTTACACTTACATAATTATGAAAGACGTTTTCAATTTTGTTACTTTAGTAAAGTAATTAGTCCCTTATATTGTTCTAAAAAGTTCAAAATAGACCATAAAAATTATAGGAAGTGGTCAAATTAGGATCTTCTATTAATGGATTTTGATGCATTTTTTCGCAAATATTAGAGATCATTTTATATATTTTTAAAAACATTCGAAACTCAAATGACCACTTTAGATTATTTTAATTTTACCCTCTGAAAAGTTCATACATGAACATTTTTTTTTAAATGTTAACTAGTTCTTTTTTTTTTGTTTTTTTAACGCAAGGGACAAAGTTGATCACTTTGCAAACTTTAGAAATTAAGTTTGAATTGTTTAAAATAACACTACAAAAAAACGCATACATACACTGCTGTTCATATGCAGCGGTTCCCTTAACCGCCACCTATTATGATTTTAGTTTCTATTATTTGCGACGGTCAAGACAACCGCCGTCTATGGTGACGGCGGTTTTATGGTAAAACCGCCGTATATGTCGCATATTGGCGCGAAACATTTCGCGCCTAATTGTGCTTATTAGCGGCGGTTGCGATTAATGCCGTAAATGAAATTTTTTTTCAAGCGGCGGTTCCTAACCGCCGCATATGATCCTCTACTATAGGCGGCGGTTATTGGAACCTCCGCCTATGCTCTTTTAGTATAGGCGGCGATTGTGGAAACCGCCACCTATTGTCCAGCCCTAAAACTTCTTCCCCACAGCGCCCAATTCTGTTTTTCCCCAACTGTCTTACTTTATCTCTCTTCTATTGCAGCTCCATTGGAAATTTTCCCTCAAGGTGCCTTCTTTGTCTTGTCTCCTTGAATATTTTACATAATGAACTCAATTTGCAACTCCATTTGTGGTAGTTTTCCGTACTTTGCATCTCCATTTGTTATATTTTTCTTATTTTGTTAATTTTTCAGTTAGTTTTGTGATTTTATATTTGTTTGATCTGAATAGCTTTTGTGTTTATAATGAATTTGTGAAATTTTCTTTGATAGTTATGTATGTTAAAGCATAAGCTTGGTGTAATAAAGAATGCTAATTGTACTGGTTATGTTTCGTGCACCTTTTGATTATGTATAATTATTCAAAGTTACATATATCGCTACTTGTGTATATGGTTTTGACTTGCATCAACTTCAGTTTCAATAATCTTGATATTGTTCGTGTTCTCATAAGACCTGTAAACTAGATAAAATTATAATGTTATGAAGGAATATATTATAATATTATAACGTTATGAATAAAATAAATGGTGGTAATATATTAACAGTACTATTACATACAATAATAGTGCTTTTGTTTGTGCATGAGTTATAGTTGTCTACTTTGATAGTTCCAATTAGCATTAAGAGTTCTTCTATATAGTGGATTGTTTAGAAGCAAGTTGGTGATTTATTTAATAAATTAGAGGGTTGATATCTTTATACTCAATTGGAAATTTTAATGCCAACCAGCTATTGTTCAATATTGTTTTATTTGTTTGATAATGTGTTTGCAAAGGGATAATTTTTCTTGAGAATATGTTTGCAAAGGGATAACTTTGCTTGATAATTTTACTTGCAGTTATGCCTTTTACTTTATTGGTTTTGTTATTATAGATATACCAATGAATAAAAGTTGGATGACAAAGCCACGATATAGCAATCAATACCTTATTGGTTTGGAGAAATTTTTAGATTTCGCATTCAATCATACTGGTACACCTAGTGGGAATATTTTGTGCCCTTGTGTTAGGTGTGCCAATCGTTTACGGAAAAATCGTGATGATGTGATGGATCATGTAGTTTCCAAAGGGATGACTAAGGGGTATACAGGTGGGTTTGTCATGGAGAAGATTTTGTTAATGATGATGATGATGTAGACCCATCACACGATAGTCCACTTGAAGAGCATAACACGACTTAGTGAGGGATGCATTCGGGATTCATGACATATCAAATGCAATAAACGAAACTGTAGAGGGTGAAGAAAGTATTGAGGTTGATGGTAATTGTGATCCTAATGTTGAGCCTCACATTCAAACTGAAGATGGTCCTCATGAAGAATCTACGAGATTCTTTAAATTCTTCCAAGAAGGTAATTAGGAACTTTATCCAGGATCCAAATCAACTATATTATCATTTACAATCCAACTTATGCACCTAAAATCCAACTACAAATGGAGTGAAAAATCCGTCAACATGCTTCTTAAATTCTTGAAACAACAATTTCCAGAATCGAGTATTCCTAAGACTTTATATGAAGCGAAGAAGATAACAAATGCTTTGGGTTTGGGATATGAAAAGATTGATGTATGCCCGAATAATTGTATGTTGTACCAGGGTCATAAAGTAGCGCAACAATCCTGTCATTTTTGTAATTGTTCTCGTTGGGCACAGGACCATGATGTTAGTGGCGAAAAACACATAAAGAAGAAGACTGCTTGTAAAGTTATGAGATACTTTCCGGTAATCCCGAGGTTACAAAGATTGTATATGTCATCAAAGACATCTTCTTCAATGATATGGCATGACAAAGGTCGCACAAAGGACGAACTTTTAAGGCATCCTGCTGATTCATATGCGTGGAAGGCATTTGATCAAAGATATCCTGATTTTGCTAGTGATCCTCGTAATGTTAGACTTGCATTTGCCAGTGATGGTTTTAATCTATTCGGTTTGATGAGCAATGCACATAGCATATGGCCTGTTGTTCTGATGGTGTACAATTTACCCTCGTGGATGTGTATGAAACAATCTTCATTAATTTTATCGATGATCATACCGAGAAAAGAGGCCCCAGGAGATAAAATAGATATTTTTCTTCAACCACTTATAGATGAGTTACTACAATTGTGGGAAGGCGTCCAAACATATGATGCAGCAAGTAAACAATATTTTACAATGCAAGCAAACTTAATGTGGATGATTATTGATTTTCCTGCAAATGCCTATTTATCAGGTTGGAGCACTAGAGGGAGAGAGGCGTGTCCATGTTGTGCAAATATGACAGAATCAAGATAGTTACATAATAGGCACAAGTATTGTTATTTAGGGCATCGTAGATGGTTGAGTGAATCACACAAGTTTCGAGCACAAAAGAATCAGTTTGACGGGACTGAGGAATGAAGGACAGCACCAAAGACATTTTCAAGGTCAGGTGCGTTAAGACAGTTGCAAGGAGTTAGTTATATTGACGACTCCATAATGAATACGAAAAATGCGGCAAGCACTTCTAAAAGGAAGAGAACAAGAGTTATAAGTACCGTAGATAAGTCTTTTGAAGAGGCAGAAATTGAAGAAAATGATCAGGTTTCTGAGGAGTCAATTTCATGGAAAAAAAGAGCATTTTCTTTAAATTGCCTTATTGGGAGTTCAATATAATGCGTCATAATCTTGACTTCATGCATATAGAGAAAAACGTATGTGAAAATGTGCTTGGAACATTGTTGAATATTAAAGGAAAGAGCAAAGATGATCCAAAGGCACGCTATGACTTGGAACGTATGGAAATACGACATAAACTTCTTCCTGTACAGCTACCCAATGGAAGAGTATTTTTTCCTCCTGCTTCTTACTCAATGACTAGAAAAGAGAAAGAAGTATTTCTCAATGTGTTGAAAAATGTCAAAGTACTTGATGGTTATGCATCACAGATATCAAGGGGTATCAATGTTAAGGATAGAAAACTACAATCCCTTAAGACCCATGATTATCACATACTAATGCACGATCTACTTCCTATTGCGTTGCGCTTTTCTATGAATAAACAAGTTACAAAGCTCATAATTGAATTGAGTAGCATTTTTAAGGCTATATGTTGTAAGACACTCAATGTTGATGAGTTGAATATGTTGAAGTCTCGTGCAGCATTAGTATTGTGTCACATGGAGAGATGTTTTCCTCCTTATTTTTTCACTATAATGGTATACTTAGTCATTCACCTTGCAGACGAGGCAAAAGTTGTGGGACCAGTTCGATATAGATGGATGCATCCAATTGAGAGGTACTATTATAATTATATATATTTATTTACAATTATACTATTAATTGATTATTTCTAATATTGTATGATTTGACTTAATTTTAATATTAGGTGCTTGAAAGTATTCAAAAAATATGTTGGTAATAGAGCTCATCCAGAAGATTCAATTGCTGAGGGTTATGTTGTAGAAGAGTGTCATAAAGGTCAACCTATTGGAGCAGGACGGGTTAAATTAGAAAGTGGTTGTAGAGTGGTTGCTCGAATGGGCAACTATTGTTCACTAATTCACAAGAATTGGTCGAAAGTTTCTAAGCCTATGAAGAGAGAAATTATGAAATACATGAAGGTTAATACTAAATTATGCTTTTATATATGTTTGTCTGTTTTCTATACTTTTAGATGTTTTAGATTTTGTTGATGCTCTTCTTATACTTATAACTCTTTTGTGTTAGGAACGTTACATTTTGCTTACTGACAAAGAAACGTATGAAAGATATGTGTTGATGTCTATTGGACGCAAGTGGAAAGACCACAAACATGATTTAAGGAACGTGTTGTATGAACGTTTAAAAATAGAATCCCTAGAACAGATTAATGTTAAAGCTCCAGATAGGGTTGATGCTGGTCAGTGGATACATTTGGTAAATTTCTTTTTATCTGACGAAGGGATTGTAAGTGCCATACCCATTGATTTTGATATGTATTCACAATGTATCATAGTTGTGTTCATTTAGTTAGTGTATTGATCCAATTTTGATGTTTATATTGACAGAAAGCATCAAATAATGCTAAAAATTATAGGAGTCAAACATATGTACAAAGGGGCGGAAACAAAGGCTTCGCCCAAATAAGACTAGATATGGTACTCGAAAATGGAGTTCTTACAATTGTTATGATATTACAATAAATTGTTAACCTTACTACTTTTTTTTTTCATTTACAGGAAGAAAAAAATGGTGGTCCAATAAGTGACATCGCTTTTTTTCGTGCTGTATACATGAAATAAGATGAACAAGTAGATGATGGAGTTCAGGAGATTTTGGTAATTTATCTTTTTTGCTTATCTTATAGTATCTTCATTGATGGTTGAAATTCTTGTATGCAATACTTTGAATAGTTAGAGTATGCAATGGTAGATAATCATAATTGTGTATTTGAATTGCTGGAACTCTCCTATTTCATGCCTAACCTTATGTGTTTGCTATATAATTCTTTGCTTCGCCCAAATCATATATTCTTCCTTTTAACTCTTTTCCATTTGTATGTGTAGGATCGATGTGATGTCACGTTGGAGGAAAAAAAAATCCGCAAATGAAGCTCTTGGAGATGATGGCGAAAACATAGATGAAATTGAGTTACAAAATATGGTTTTTCGTAAGGTTTGTGGCGCTGAACATCCGGGGCCCGTCAACTTGGGAGGGATGGGTCTTACCCCTTCAATGTTCTTTAGCCATAAAAGGTATAATACATCAGATGTACGACATTTGGAAGCTGAGTTAGTTGCCGAGCGTCGTGAGCAAGAGGCCCTTTTAACTGCTGAGCGTGCTGAGCGTGATGCCTTGTTGGCAGCTGAGCGGGCTAAGTGGGATAGACTATTAGCGGCCGAGCGTGCTGAGCGAGATAGCCTAATAGCGACTGAGCAGGCTACGCGGGCCAAGTTGGAGGCTCGGCTCAATGAACTAACAGAAATGCTACTATCAGATAGGCGCAGGTATTTTCCACATAATTGTTTGTCGACATCTCCTCGAATATGCACATATGGAATAACCAATAAGCTGTTATAGTTGCCATTGACAGAAAAATTTAAGAAAAACAAATGGATCACATAGATGCACTCAATAATATATGTATGTATGTGCGCACGTGAATTTGTACACATAGTAAATCAGGTCATACCCCATTTATGGTCTTGCAATCAGTTCCCTTAATATTAGGCTGTGTTTGATAAAGATCTTATTTGATGCACTTTATATAAAAAAGCATATTTAGGTCCCTTAATATATTGTGGTCTTGCAATCAGTTCAATGATAAAGTTGTATTTTTTAAGTCTAAAGTGCAACAGTTTATAAATTTTTGTTGTTGGTTATGACATGTTGTTTGTCTCTGATTTAGGTAAGTGTCAACTTGTTGAGAAGATGGCCATATTTTTTAGGCTAAGGTAGGTCCATTCTTTTACTCGTTAGTAATAAATGGGTTTGAGACTCTTCAGGGAATATGAATTGAGAGGGTGGGGGTGGATTGTATATGTTATGATCTACAAATTTTCTGATTTAACCCACCCCTCCCTTATATTCCAATTAGACAGATTAGTTGATCTACCAGGAGGCTTAATTGACTTATGTTTTTTGATTATTTATTTCTTTCACTAGACAATTCAATATCAATTGGTTAACCATTATTGTCTTGCTCTCTTTAATTATCAATTTCTTCTAGTAGAGAATTCATTGTCAACTGATTACTAATGCGAATTATATAAAGGTATATATATCTTGTCCACTTCCAATCAAAACTTCTGTCACATATTATGTAGCGGCAAAAATCTTAAATTTGGAATAAGTTCAATGATATACAGAGCAATGAATTCACTTGAAGTCTAGAACTGAACCGGGTTTGGCTGTGAATATTGTATCTTATTTATTTTTGTTTTGCGAACACATGATAATTGAGTATGAAAAAGTGAATACATATGGTTATGGCTTTTGGTTTGCATTATATTATTGGCTTAAATGGAGCGAAGAAGTATCTTATTTACTTTTGTACAATATATTATTGGTCTTTGTTGCAATTTGGAACATGCCATAAAAGTACTAATGCTAATGTCCTCTTTGTTTATTTTCTTAAAGGTTTTGGAATCTTCTAGCATGCTAATAACAGGATTTTGTTGCTAAGGAAAAGAAGTCCACTTTGTAGCAAGAGCAAGCTATTAACTGTATTTTGCTACTAGGAGTTGTTCAATTTGGAAGAATTTAAATTTGTAATTTTTCTTAGTTGAAGTGATGTGACAGACACTTCTTTTGCAATATTGTTTAAATTTCTTTTGCTTCAATTTGTTAGATATAAGTTTATTGTAATCCAAATGCTTATGAATAGTGCTAAAACTATTAACATATGTTTTTCGATATATGTTGCTTTGCATTTCAGTTATCATGTCATTAGTTGATGTTGGTGCTACAATATTGGTATAGCATTATAATTTTATGGTATATATCTTGTACAAAAAAAAAAAAGAAATTCATGTGGCAGCTTCACAAAGAAATAAAACTCATGTGGCAGTTTTACAAAAAAAAAAAAAAAAAAAACTCATGTGGCAGTTTCACAAACTGCCGTAAAATAATAAAAGTTGATATTATTGATACACGACGGTTAAACCTTCCAAAATATGCCTGAGGACATAGGCGGCGGTTATAAAAACCGCCACCTATTAAGAACATACATGGCGGTTTATAACCACCACCTATTCTTGTGAAGCAAACGCGGCAGTTATCACGCTCGTCGTTAATTGCATCCGCGACACCGCCTACCGTGACACATAACGCGGTGTTTTGTAAACCGCCGTAAATATATAGACGGCGGTTTATAACTGCCGTATATAGTATTAAAAACCGCCGCCTATTTGCTTAAATTTTGTAGTGTAATAGAATTAACTTAAAACATAGTCAAAATATTGAAGACTATCTGCGTAATTAATCTGAAAATTAATATATTTAGTTGAGTTGATCTTTTCATCCTGATGTCCATTTTGATAATTTTCATTTATTATTAACAACGAATACGTATTTTGAACAGCAAGAATGATACGTATTATTTGTTTTAGAAGAGTTGGGTATTTCATCAAATCAATGTCCATTCAGTCATCTCACATCAGGTGATACATCATTTGCAAAGACCTTCTTTGAAATTAGAAGGAACGATTTCTTGTTATAATAAGTACGTGTAATCATTGTTCACAAATTAAATTGCACCAATACTGGAGTTCATATAATATTTGAAGTTGCTCATAATAATACATTGATTTAGAATGTCTTCTACTTTAGCTTCTCTTGATAAATGTGAAAAATACAAAATGCATGACTATAATATTACGATAATCCAGAGCAAAGCACTCTTGGTTATCACTAACAGATTCAAATGGAACTTAGATAAACTTCAGCAATTGTTGATCCATATTTAAATTTAACCCCTAGAAACACAGTAGACGTTTAAAGTTGACTTTTTTTAAAAAAATATAAATTTAAGAGAGGACTAAGTCGTAAAATATATATTAAAATATATCACTAATGAGAATTGATCTGCACTCAAATTAATTGTAAAAGAGTCCTACAGCTCTTAGAATCTTTTTTATTCGGACGACTTTGTGTTTACTTATTACATCGAGGATCAAAATAAGAGAAGCAACGAAGGCGTAATCGAAGTTTGGAGACACGGTCACCATGAGCTTGTCCATGTCGAGCAACAAACTTTGAAGAGTGAGCATTTTACGCATCTGCAAAACAATTATGCATTGAACCATTTAATGCATGCATGTACGAATTCACGGACAGCTTGCAATGGCGGAGGTACATTGGAGCCAGTGGGGGCTGTAGCCCCTACTGATTCATAAAAATTGTTAAAATTTTTATGTATTTTTTTTAAAAAAATTACATATCTATGTATTTTTAGTTAAAAAAAATTAATTAGGCCCCACTGAAAAATAAAAGTACTAGTATAGTTCAAAAATTATGAATTTTAGCTCCCACTGACCCATAAAAACGTTATATTTTTTATATATTTTTTGAAAAAAAATTAGATATTTATGTATTTTTAGTTAAAAAAAATTAATTAGCCCCCACTGAAAAATAAAAATACTTGTATAGTTCAACAATTATAGATTTTAGCCTCTACTGACCCATAAAAATGTTAAAATTCTATGTATTTTTTGAAAAAAAAATACTCGTATAGTTCAAAAATTATAAATTTTAGCCCTCACTGACAAAAATTCTTAGCTCCGCCCCTGACAACTTGGATCCTTTCATTTACGTTATAACATTATCGGAGAGAGTTTTCTAACGATGGTGAACTGTTCATATAATTATGATAAATAACTTAGACAATTCACCAGAATTATATCTCCCACCTAATTTATAATCTCATAACGTATAATGTATTGTATGCAGAGAAAAAAATCTTTATCTTACTTGGGCAACTATGGTTGAAGATTCTCCTTTATAAATATCACATTTCCGTTCGAACCAGCTTCCCTTAACCTTGTAATCACACACATCCTTTGACGTTTTGTTCGCCAAGAACACCTTTAATGTTGTCCTAAATGGTTGAATCATTGAAGTCGCTTTGGCAGTGAAGATTAGATCTTTGGCATCTGTGCTTTTTCCCCTAAATGCTTTCCATGTATAATGTGTAGTCATTATCTACATCGCGATTTAGCATAGTTAACAAACTGAAATACTGAATAACAAAGCAAGAAACAAACAAAAGAAATAGTAATAACGCTATGTGATATATACATATGGATAGGATATATCTTTTTGAGCATTTGTTACATATCACATTTTCATCCTTTTTTAAAAAATAAAATTTTTAACATATACATCAACTATTGACAATCAATATATATTTACTTACTATAAAAAGGCCGAAGAGTGAACCGGTGAAATAAAATACTATTCTTTCTTAAAAAATGAAGTCGAAAATTAATCCCCTAAATTCTAAAATGCTTAAATTTTTTATGTTCATATGGACATGTATTTTACTAGGTCAAGTAAAATAACATGTACAAATCGAAAAATCTTGTTCTCGTTTTGTCATGCATGCAAGCATGGGCAGAGCAACTTTCACTTGAGTTGCAATCCTAATGAAAAGAAATACTTCCTGAAATTTTAAATCCTGTATTGAATAAAAATTAAGGATCCCTCGTGCATGTAAGGACATATAATTAACATATATAAGTGAATAAGATGTTAAATTACCTTGGGACGTAAAGTAACAATAGGGTTTCCATCAGCATCAGAGATAGTTTGCTTAAAACGAAGGCTAAACAAGTGGTTTTTAACCTTGAAGATCATTCCGTCTTCTTTTTTAACCACCAAGCCCCCGATAAACTTCCTGCAAATTGCAAGATCAAATGCACAAGGTGCACAAAAATCTGGACCAATCACTGGATAACTTGACTCGGTTATTTGTTGACGTTCCATTTTAGTGAAACTGTGTTCTTGATATCGATGCGATTCTGCTAGACCCATATATATACCCAATAACTTGGACGAAGTCAAGTGTGTAGTAAACTGTAGGGTTGAGCTGGTAGTTTCCAAGAAGATTAGAGATAAAATAGAAACAAAAATTTCATGCCTATTTTAGTTGACTTGCAGTGTTATAGTCCGTTTTCATCATTCTCATGCATGTAACTTATAAGAGGAAACAGATCCTCTCCTCGTACAATACGTTATCGTGGAAAATGTATAATAACTCAAACCTAAGAATGTAATAACTCAAATTTAAAGAGAAAGTCCAACTCAAAGACTAGTTTGTTAGGTAGGAGACCCATTCTACTTAAAAAACCACCCCTTGTAATAGTGAGATCTTAATGTGGGATCATTACAAAATGATATGAAAATTTTCCATTAGAATAGGCTATCGTGGAAATGATAGGCTCCCTTTCCCTTGTGGGAGCAGCAAGTCATGTTAATATTTTTACAGTACAATGCAGTCGAAATTATGGTTCGAATTTAGAACTTCTAATTTAAATTACGGAGAAAAGTCTCCCTCCTTTAAAAAAAAAAAGTCCCAATCATGCTTGACTAAGGTCAATTGAAACAGCCCACACCACAAAAGACGCTCTTGTGACATTGAAATTAATGTACTCGTAGACCCATTCTTTATGGTCACTTGTGACTAGCCACCGTAGACCCTAGGTCACAAGCTCATGACTTCCGGTCTTTTGCATATGTCCGAAAAGCTTTAATCATAGAAAGAGAGCTTTTTTACAGTCTTTTTGCACCATATGGTTTTTGTTTTTTTATTTATTTATTACCCACACACACATCATGTCTGAACTTTTGCACCATATTGTTGAGCCCCCCATTTTTTGGAAGATAAAACGATAAAATCAAAAACTAAAAATCATGTCTACGTTAAATGGTTTGCTATACATAGTCATTTGAAAATAGTAAATTATCTCAAAAGTGAGATTATCAATATAGCCTATAAGTGTAAATCCTATGATGAGCCTATATAAATATATCAATTACTCTTTTTTGCTTAATATATATCAATTACTCTTTGTTCTTATATTCTTCTAACTTCTTTTTTATCCCCTTAATTTTTTTTTCCTTTTCCAATCATATCTTTATATCCTTATTGCACATAAATAAAAAAAAAATTCTAACAAATTTCTTGGAATAATAAGATCCACATGATATAGTAGAGGATGGCTTGGTGCATGATGTTTAGCTTCTGAGGTGGTCCATGATATACAAAAATAATCACACAGACATGTTGAGAAAGATAATGATCAGCTTAATGTAAGGCAGTCGATCAATCAAGATTTGATTGAAAATGGTACAAGACTTTAACAAGTGGAAATATATCTAATTGAGTTAGTTTCATTTCATTTACAATTAAGTAACAAGGAATATGTGTTTTTAACAACTATATAAAAAATATAGAGTTGTATTTTTAAAATTAATCGTATTAGATTGAGTAGTCAATGATCTTATATCTTATTTTGAAAGGTTAGACTTATTCATGTGAAATCATATGATTCTCCAATAGTCCCTTCACGTTTGACCCATGATTGTTTGTAGATGGAATGATGACGTCGTGATAGAATAAACTAAGAAGCGTATCAAATAGCAAGGCACGATGCAATGACGTGACATATGAAGCAGCTGCATACTATAGAGGTCAAAATCTGGCTTAGGCAAGGCCTAAATTTGTAGATAGTAGATTGATTTTGGGTTAATTTAAGTCCATGCGGCAATAGACCTAATTCGAATCACAAGTTAGAAAATTCCTCTAAATTGCCCTTTGATGACCATACTGAAGAGGCCTGAGTCAGATACAAACGCTAGCCTCTAGCTCTGTCATCTTTAGTCTTCTCTATATATGTTACCCTTCTCTATATAATAAAATTTCTAACAAAGATTTATTATTCAATATATGAATTTTTAGTGTACAAAAGCGGAAGGGATCACGTGAATGAGACAAAAGAAATATAATTGACAGACGCTCCTGCAAATCGTGGCATATATATTCGCCACGCGGATTTTCATCGTTTTATTGATTAGATACCTGCAAATTTTTGAATATATTTTCATTGGACAACTTTTTTACCATTAAATGTATCAAGGATCACAATAAGAGCAGCAACGAAGGCATAATCGAAGTTTGGAAACATCGTCACCATAAACTTGTCCATGTTGAACAAGAAACTTTGAGGAGTTAACTTTTTACTCATCTGCAAAACAACATGCATCACACCATTTAATACACGAATTCACGTATTTGGAGTCTCTGCTAACATTATAATGTTACGAGGAAGTTCTAATGATAGTAAAATAGACTATGAAATAATCTAGATAAATAATTCATGACTATTAGATTTCTCTTGTAACATATACTGTATTAACATTATTATATACAAGAAAAATGATCTTTATCTCTTACTTGGGCAACTATGGTGGAAGATTCTCCTTGATAAACAACACATGACCATTCAAGCCAGCTTCCCTTAACCTTGAAATCATAGACATCTTCTAATGTATTGTTTGCCAAGAACACATCTAATCTTGTCCTAATTGGTTGAATCATTGAAGTTGTTTTCTTAGTGAAGATTAAATCCTTGGCGTCTGTGCTTTTTCCTCTAAATGCTTCCCATCTATAATGTGCAGTCAGTATCTACATGGTGATTTAGCATAGTTAACAAACTAAATGATAAAGTAAAAAGCAAACAAAAGAAATATTACTAAGGCCATATATGTGATACATATGGATTGATATATATTTTCTGAGTATTGTTATATATTATTTCTTCATCTTTTTCAATAAAATAGAATTTTTTACATTTATATCAAAACTACAAATTTAGATCAAATTAGAACTAGTAACTAATTTTAACATGGAAATACTGAAAAAACTAATATAGGCAAAAAAATGTCAAATATCCTTGATCATGAGACATATAATTATCACTACATATAAGAATCATAACTCCAACAATACTGATTAATATTGACATAATAGAAAAAAGTGGCCACTACTAGAAAAATGGAAATGAGTGACGGATTTTAGCAACGGCAAAAAGTCCGTCGCTACTTAATTAGCGACGGATTTATCGACAGAAAATATTTAGTAACTAAATCGTGACGAATTAATGACTACTTTGCAACGAAAAACTTTATAACTAAATTTCATCACTAATTCCTCGCAAAATCGTGACTACTATTTATTGCTGAATAGACAAATGAATACTATTTAGACAAATGAGTAGGCAAGATCGTCGCAAAATCATGATTACTATTTATTGCTGAATAGAAAATATCCAGTCACTAATTCGGTACGATGTTGTAGCCAAATTTTAAAGAAAAAACACTATCAATGATCCAAGACCATACATATTGATTGATAGAAGTACTACTATTTATTGCTGAATAGACAAATTGATTGAAAATGTCATAACTAATTAAAATTAACATGTATAGAAATAAAGAAAAATATTGTTTTCGTTATATCATGCAAAGGCATATAATTAACATTAGTTAAAGTGAAAATATAATAAATTACCTTGGCCCTTAAGGTAACAATAGGGTTTCTGTAACGCCCTGCATTTTTGGATTTAATTAAATTGTTTTATTTGTAGTGAGATTTGAAAATTAGAATTTTTTTTGAATTGTGCTTACCTCTTATTTAGTTGATAAGATATAACAACCAGATTTTGTAGATTTTAAACCCCATGATATAAGGGCATGTTAGCTAACTAAGTGGGTCAATTGGAACATGGGAGAAGTGGTCAGTGGCTTAGCTAGAGTTTAGGGGACTAATTGTTAATTATGAGAAATTTGGTAGAAATTGGTTGAGTAACTTTCCTAAGGTACAAGGGAACCTTTTCTGGGAAAAAAGAGAAAAAGAAATCGTTTTTCTCCCGTTTTTCCCTACGGATTGTAACATCCAGTGGTGAAAAGAACAGACAAAAAAAAAAAAAGATGATCACCACGAAAGAATTCCTGAATAGGGCCTCATGCAATGTGGAGCTATTAGTTAGTACATGTAGGGCTTTGTGTAATACTTGGGGATTTTGATGTAGCAGGTAAGTAGGACAATCCTAAATTGTTTCTTTTAACACCCCTTTGATTGTTGTGAAAAGAAAAGATACGTTATTATGTTCTTAGCATGTGTATTGTATTATTTATCTATGTGCTTCTGTATAAATGATTAAAGTGTCGATTCTTGTGCCAAGATACAAATCCATATATGTTATAATGTTCCGAGCATGCTTTTATCCTTAACTTATATTGTTTTGAAAAGTATGGGTTTAATTTGAATACCTATGACTTCTTAAGATTCTTACTGAATATACTACTATTTTGTATAACTTAATTTATCATGTATAATTAATAAAACAAAGAAAAATATATATATATATATATATATATATATATATATATATATATATATATAAATATACATTGTGTGAACAGTGATTCTGCCACTGTTCAATAGTGACGAAAATCATTGTTCCAACGGTTAACAAAAAAAAAAAATCTAAATATGTTTCAAAATATTGTTTTATATATTCTTAAGTGTATGAAAAAGTTTGTACATGTCTTATATTGTTTCAAAAGTATAAGAACCAGAGTTTGAAACCTTATAATATATTCGTAATTATTGCACGATACTATATTGTTGTATTTATTGAATAACTCGAGCTCGAAAATTTCAGACCCTTATGCCATATATTTTGAGGCCGTGTCTTTGTGAGCCCTCGGTGGTGGGGATCGTATACCACTTTTTGGGTAGTGCACTACTGCTTCGTTGGGACTCTCGTTTGCTTTTGGTGGTATGTGCGACAACAAACCACTTTTCATCTTCGACCTGTACTACCAGGATTGTAGCCTCGGCCATCTACTTCTTTGAATTTTGACTACATTTGGTTATGGCATATCTTGGGTCATTTTGATCTTCGTTTCGTTTGATAAGTAGTAATATGTACTTTGTATCTTCGATAAGTAAGTAACAACATGATAAATTTTTTTTATAAGTGATAATTCGTATTTGTATATTTCGATAAGAAATCTTCCACACTTTATTACAATTTTATGAAAGTTTTCGAAAAGTGAATTAAAACCTCTTCCGTAAATATCACATTTATGTTTGTTAGCACTTTGTAATGTGTACGTGATATTTATTTTCAATAAAAGTGATACCTTATTATTTTAGGGGTCGTACTACTTACTGAGATTATTATCTCACTTTATAGTTTCGTATTTCTTGAAACCTATATTTTCGCAGATGGAGGACATAAACGCTTGATTTGGGTTTGAAACTAGATGCTATCATGCAGTGCTGAATCTCTTAGAATCTTTGAACTATTTAGAAAATTAATTTATTATGGACTTAAGAAATTTCAGTCCTTCGAATTTATTTACATATTTCTAGTGGCATTATGTAGCATTTAGAGTTATCCTTTATTTATGGTGAAGACTTTGTACTACTAAATCCATATATGTATTTTGTGGTTAGATGCTCTGAACCTTGTCATCGTACTTATGGATTTTAGCTTACATAGTTCAGAGTCTTGCGGACTTAGGAGGATTTAACTTTCTAAGTTCGTGGCAGTCTCGCTCCCGAATTTTGCCTTAGATGAATTTTGGGGGCGTGACAGTTTCCAGCAGCATCAAGGATAGTTCTCTTATCATGAAGGCTAATTAAAGAGGCTCCTTCAACTTTGAAGATATTTCATCTTCTTTTTTAACCGCCAAGTCCTCGAAAAACTTCCTGCAAATTGCGAATTCAACTGCACAAGGTGCACAAAACTCCGGACCAATCACTGGAAAACTTGGCACCGTTATTTGTGGGTCTATTTTTAGTGAAATTGTGTTCTTGATATCAAGCTTTAATGTTCTTACGAAATAGAGCCTCTGCTACACCCTCAAAGTGCTTTTCAACTTCCTCGTCAAGTTCTTGCTCAGGTTCTAGCTTTGCTAAATAAACTGGCTCCTTCATAGTCTCAGGAGCTAAAACATTGCTAGTGTTTACTGTTGTTTTTCTCTTGGGTGACATTTCAATCATACCACAAGACGAAATTTAGTACTCGAATAACTAGAATATAAGTCAATAGAAACTACATACTACTGCAATCACTCATAATCCAAACCTAGGTCGATGTTGATCATAACCTAGGCTTTGATACTACTTTGTCATGCCCCGAGCCCAGACCCCTAGGCACGCAGGCGCGACTGGTATTGTACGCATAAGAAACAACTACTTGGACCTCTTTTCTACTGACCAAAAATGGTTAACCCAGATTATTCCTTATACTCACAACACTCATTTATAAACCATACAAATACACTATATTCTTCCAATATAGGATATTACATACACCCCCCGTTAAGGACCTGACGTCATCGTTAGAGGCACACATACCTAGGACCAACCAGGCAGTGAAAGATTCTAGAGGTGGCTTCCACCGGCCTCCTAGGTGTAGCACTTTGTCCCGCATAGCTCTTACATCCCGCACCAGCTAATGACCTACTCTGATACCATTTTGTCACACCCTCAAAAATCATCATAAACGAATCTCAAGGAACGTGATTTCCACAAACCTAAGAAGGGCACTTCTTCCTAAATTGCAAGGCACGAAGTACAAATATTTTATAACCACAAGCAAGAAAGGCAAGATTCAGAGCATCTAATTCCCAAAGACATAGATAAATGATCCACACCTCCTAGGAAACTTAAAACATCCTCAAAGATGACATTGTCCAAAATGAAAAGTCCAAATGCGCGAAATAAAAATGTTAAATAAGTTTAATGCAAGATAAACTCTTCATTATTTCAATGTACTAAAAGATCTAGCAACATAGGGTGTCCTTTAACCCAAGACCCAAGCAAAGCGATCTATTTCTCTCAATCTACGAAATAATATATTTTTCAAGAAAAACAAAACAACGTAATGAGATGATAATCTCAGTAATTAGTAGACCCTAAAACTAATAAAGGATTGTAGTTTTGCCAAAACAATATGAAACCATAAGAAGACGCTAACAATAGAGCACGCATTTAAATTGCATGCACCATTGCAAATAACTTTTGAAAAGAAAACATAAGGCCAAAACTCATACTTATTGACAAAACAAGGTACATAATACCCAAATTATGCCAACACAAATGAAGATGGATAGGAATCCAAGGAAAAGTAGTCAAAGAAAAAGAGTGGTTTTTTGTCGCACATATATACCACTAAAAGCAAGTGGGAGTCCTGACAATGCAGTAGTGCATTACCCAAAGAGTAGTGTATGATCCCCACCACTGAGGGCTAAATGAAGACACGACCTCAAAAGATATGGCATATAGGTCCAAAATTTTACCACAAGTATGCATTAAATGCGGTGTTGCAAAGTTGTGCAATGATTATAAACATATATGTATATAACTTCTTTTTAAAAAAATTATCATAAATTGGCATACAAAATTACAATAATCAACAACTTGGATACTATTGAAATATTTTGTGAAACAAATCAACTTAAGTAAAAGACAATTAATCTCTATTATAAATATTTAGACCAAAACGTTTAGTAAAAGAAGAGTACTTAAAAAAAATGATGATGAATAAAGAATTTTAGGTATTTTTGAAACACTTAAGGAATTATTATCTAAACCAATAAAAGAAAATCATTTACTAACTACTACATAATTACATATAATAATCATAATACAAACAAAAGTAAATGTAAATTACAGAAAAGTGAAACCAATTAAATGACATAAAAATAATAATAAATAAATAAATAAATAAAGTAAACCAAAGTCACTGTTGGAACCGTGACTAAGTCACCGACTAAGACAATATTCCAACGGTGAATTAGTCACTATTATGACAGTGACTCAGCCACTGTTTTAACAGTGACGAACCACTATTTAAAATAGGGATTTTGCCTAAAACATTAAAATTTATGAGAGAAAATTCTAAATAGCAGTTTCTCAAAAATTCATAAACCAAAGATATAAGAAAATTGTTAGCGTTCTGGACATAAATAGTTACATAGCATCACATATATATTAGTAAATGGACAATCTCTTTTTTTTTCCTCAATTCAACATAGATGAATAATTCAAATTAAATGCCATAAACATAGAGTGAATCTCTTTTATCATATACTGAAAGGGTATAAAAGAATTAGGGTCCTTCTATTTACCGTAATCTTGATAATATCACAAATCTATCTTAGGGATAAAACGTAACTCAAAGATCAAATCCTATTTCATAAGACAAGAAAAGATGATATTACTCTCTAACTTTCTCGCCCAACAATTTATCTATGTAATCTTGCAACCAAATTTAATTCGAGATGCCTTAAAGTACATACCTAAACGCGGAAAACACAAGAATTCCTATCGATCGCCTTTGCATGCTAGAGATTCACGTTCTTGCTCCTTTCTTGTATCTGTATGTATATAAAGTTTTCTGTTTAGTTTTGTAATAGTCGTTAGATGAAGATGTAGGAATTTTTTTTTTTTTAACATAAGAATTGTTTAGTGTAGTAGTGGAGTAATGGAATAGGACTTCTACTAGAGATAAACAAATTCCACAAAAGTTAAGGGCTATGCCAATGTTAAAATCTCAACAACCTATTTTTTTTTGTGTGCCAAAAGCCCTTATATTATGGAGGTCGTTACAATATGAATCGAAATCACGTCTATGTTAAATGGTTTGCAGTGTGTATGATCATTACTCATCGTTCTTATGCAACTTGGAGAAGTAATAAATCATGTTAATATCCATTTGGATTAATATTTTAGCAGCAAGTTCCAATCATTGTTCATGACGAGAAAAACAAAAGTTGCAACCCTGGTTGACTAATTAGGGATTGGCCAAGTATAAAAGAGCATTGAATCCATTCATAGACCCGTTCCAGGGACTAAGTCAAGGACGTAGACGGTAGGGTCAAGCTCATTTTTTTTTTCTTTTTTTTTTCTCTCTTTCTTTGAATACAATGGAAATCGAAATTGTGGTTTAAAGTCATATATTATAATTACCCGATAACTAGGATGAAGTCAAGTGTATAGTAAACTAAAGGGTTGAGCTGGTAGTTTCGAAGAATATTAAAGATAAAATTGAAACAAAAATTTCATGTCTATTTTAGTTGACTTGCAGTGTTATAGTCCGTTTTCATCATTCTCATGCATGTAACTTGTAAGAGGAAACAGATCATCCCCACGTACAACAGGTTATCGAGGAAATTAATGATATGAAAATTTTCGATTACATTAGGCTATCGTGGAAATGATAGGCATCGTTTCTCTTGTGGGAGAACTAAGTCATGTCAATATTTTTACGACATAATACAAGTCGAAGTTATAGTTCGAATTCAAAACTTTTAATTATAATATGTCATTGTTGTTAGAATATAACACTTGTCTCATATTGAAAAATCAAAAATTCTAACACCATCTTATAAGATCCTGGACTACTTCACTTGACACCAATTAGTTTCAAGATAGAACCCGTGATTCTTCAAATGTATTAATCAGGTCTACTTGTGTTCAATCTTTCACGTGTGTCATGTTCTATGCATCTTCAATCTACCACGTATATTCAATCTTCCATATGTGACCCATCTCAAAAAAAATTGATTCATATGTATTCAATCTTCCAAGTGAGACCATCTCAAAATAAGGTTTATGCGTCAATCTTTCACGTATGTCATGTTCCATGCATTTTCAATCTCCCATATGTTATCTACCACATGTGTTCAATTTTTCATGTGTGACCCATCTCAAAAAAAATTGGTCCACATGTATTCGTTCTTCTAAGTTAGACCATCTCAAAATAAGGTTCATGCATGTTCAATTTTCCATGTCCCATATCAAAGTAAAAAGACGATCTTGTGACATTGAAATCTACTTGTAGACCCGTTCTTTATAGTGACTTGTGACTAGCCACCGTACATCCTAGGTCACAAACTCATGACTTCCGGTCTTTTGCATATGTCTAAAAAGCTTTAATCATAGAAAAAGAGTTCTTTTTTATAGTCTTTTGCACCAAATAATGGTTGAGCCCTTGATTTTTTAGAAGATTAAACGACAAAATCAAAAATCATGCCTATGTTAAATGGTTTATTATACATATAGTCATTTGATAATGGCAAAGCATCTCAAAAGTGAGATTGTCAATATAGACTACAAGTGTAAATCCTGTGATAAGCCTACATAAATATATCAATTACCCTTTGTTCTTATATTCTTTTAACTTCTTTTTTATCCCTTTAATTTTTTTTTTCCTTTTCCAATCAAATCTTTATATCCTTATTTCACATTAAAAAAAAAATTCTAACAAATTTCTTGGAATAATAAGATCCATGTGATATAGTAGAGGATAGCTTGGTGATGTTTAGCTTCTGAGGTGGTCCATGATATACACAAAATAATCACACAGACGTGGTTAGAAAGATAATGATCAGCTTACTGTAAGGTGGTGGATAGTCGATCAATCAAGATTTGATTGAAAATGATACAAGACTTTAACAAGTGGAAATATATCTAATTGAGTTGACCTCATCTTGGTACATCTTAGTTTCATTTCATTTACAATTAAGTAACAAGGAATATGTGTTTTTAAGAGCTATGATAAGAAATATAGAGTTGTATTTTTAAAATTAAACATGTTAGATTGAGTAGTCGATGGTCTTATATCTTATTTTGAAAGTTTGGATTTATTCATGTGAAATCATTTGATTCTCTAACAGTCCCTTCACGTTTGACCCATGATTGTTTGTAGATGGAATTATGACCTCGTGGTAGAATAAACTAAGAAGAATTGCGTATCAAATAGCAAGGCACGATGCAATGACGTGACATATGAAGCAGCTGCATACTATAGAGGTCAAAATCTGGCTTAGGCAAGGCCTAAATTTGTAGATAGTAGATTGATTTTGGGTTAACTTAAATCCATGCGGCAATAGACCCAATTCGAACTACAAGTTAGAAAATTCTTCTAAATTGCCCTTTGATGACCATACTGAAGAGGCCCAAGTCAGATACAAACGCTAGCTTCCAACTCTGTTATCTTTCTATATATGTCACCCTTCTCTATATAACAAAGATTTATTATTCAATATATGAATTTTTAGTATACAAAAGCGGAGGGGATCACGTGAATGACACAAAAGAAATATAATTGACAAACGCTCCTACAAATCGTGGCATATATATTCGCCGTGCGGATTTTCATCGTTTTATTGATTAGATCCCAATAAATTTTTTAATATATTTTCCTTTTTTACCATTAACTGCATCAAGGATCACAATAAGAGCAACAACGAAGGCATAATCGAAGTTTGGAGACACAGTCACCATAAACTTGTTCATGTTGAGCAACAAACTTTGAGGAGTGAACTTTTTACTCATCTACAAAACAACCATGCATCGCACTATTTAATACATGAATTCACGTATTTGGAGTTTTTTCTTAACATTATAATGTTACGAGAAAGTTCTAATAATGGTAAAATAGACAATGAAGTAATCTAGATATATAATTCACAACTATTAGATTTCTCTCGTAACATACTGTATTAACATTATTATATACAGGGAAAATCATCTTTATCTCTTACTTGGGCAACTATGGTGTAAGATTCTCCTTGATAAACAGCACATGACCATTCAAGCCAGCTTCCCTTAACCTTGAAATCACAAACATCTTCTGATGTATTGTTTGCCAAGAACACGTCTAATTTTGTCCCAATTGGTTGAATCATTGAAGATGTTTTTGCAGTGAAGATTAAATCCTTGGCGTCTGTGCTTTTTCCTTTAAATGCTTCCCATCTAAAATGTGCAGTCAGTATCTACACAGTGATTTAATTTAGCATAGTTAACAAACTAAATAACAAAGGAAAACAAACAAACGAATTACTATACTAATTAAGGCTGTGTGATACATATGGATAGGATATAACTTTCCAAGCATTATTATATATTACCCCTTCACCCTTTCCTATAAAATTGAACTTCTAAAATATATGTTGACAATCAATATATGAAAAAATCTCAATAAAATGGAAATAGTCAAGCAATAAAACGCTGTATATTGTATTTTACTCTTGAGCTGGTTGCTCAAATCATTGATACAATAAGACATATTTACAACGACGATGTACAATGGCTATAATTCAAAAATGGATCAAAGATCTAAATGCAATTAAGCTGATTGAGTTGACTTCCTAAGATGAAGCAAATTTGTTCTTGGAATTAGTCAATCTGTTAGCTATACATTTGCATAGGACAAGATTATTCTTCAATGGTTTGAATTTGAGTTTGCTTGAGTTGTTTCCATATGTGTTATGCAACATTATAGAAAGATTCTTGGGAACTTCCTCTGATTTCTCCTTGGCCAAATGTATCACATTGCTATCACCAGGATCTTTAATTTCAACGGAATGATTTGTGACTTGATTTTCTTGATTCAAAAGTTGATCTTTGTGCTTATTTTTATCACCATGATTTTTTATTCTGAAAGCTTGTATGCAGCTGTTATCCCACTTCCTCAAGTTGGAGAGTGGAATGATATGAACTCCCAACTTGTTTTTGAACTCAATGAAAGGACGCTTTGGAAATGGTTTAGTAAAGATGTCTGCTACTTGATGGGTAGACGGGACAAATTTTGTAAGTAAGGCTCCAACAGCAACTTTTTCGTGAACAAAGTAGTAGTCAATCTCAATGTGTTTTGTACGAGCATGAAACATTGGATTGACTGTCATATGTAAAGCACTGATGTTATCACTGAAAAGTTATGAAGGTTAAGAAAGAAAAATTCCTATGTCTTGTAGAAGATATATAAGCCATGTTATTTTTGCAGTTGTTGACGCTAAGGCTTGATATTCCGCCTCAGTACTTGATCGTGATACTGTAGGTTGTTTCTTTGAAGACCAAGAGATGCAATTTGCACCAATGAAAACATAATATCCTGTGGTGCTTCAACGGATAGTAGGACAACCTGCACAATCTGCATCACAGAAAGGATTTAACATTAAAGTACTTTGTTTAATAAATCAAATACCATGATCTATTGTCCCTTTTAAATATCGCAGAATTCTTTTTACGGCACGAATGTGAACTAGCATAGGTGTTTGAAGATGCTGACAAACTCTATTTACAGCATGTGTTATATCAGGACGTGTGAACATGAGGTATTGAAGTGCACTGACAATGCTTTGGTATTCTGTTGGATAAACCAATTGATTATCATCAGCAAGAGTGTTTGGTTTGATTGCAATTGGGGTTGTCAGCTTTGATGCTTCTAGCATTTTCGTTTTTGTAAGAAGGTCCTTAATATATTTAGTTTGAGAAAGAAATATACCTCCTGTAAAATACTTGACTTCGATGCCCAAGAAGTATTGTAAAGTGCCTAAATCTTTTAGAGAAAACTCAGTTCCAAGTTTAGTGATCAAATTTTTTATAATCTCATTGTTACTACCAGTTATGATAATATCATCAACGTAAACCAAGATTAATGTAGTATGACCATTTTGAAAGTGAATAAATAGGGATGAATCAGCTTGGCTATTGTAAAATCCTAAAGTGATTAAATAAATAGATAACCTGTCATACCATGCACGAGGAGTCTATTTTAAACCGTAAAGAGACTTTTGAAGTAAACATACATGATGAGGGAGTTTAGGATTGATAAAACCTGGAGGTTGTTCCATGTATACTATCTCTTTGAGAAATCCATGGAGGAAAGCATTTTTAACATCAAGTTGGTGCATGCTCCATTGAGAAATGACTGCAATTGCAAGAATTGTTCGTATGGTAGTTGGTTTCACTACTGGACTGAAAGTTTCATAAAAATCCAAGCCCTCAACTTGGGTGAACCCACGAGCTACTAGTCTTGCTTTATATCGATCAATTGTCCCATCTTCCTTGTATTTGATTCGATAAATCCACTTTGCTCCAATGACATTTGTATTTGTTGGTCGAGGTACTAAGGTCTAAGTGTTATTTGCATAAAGTGCAACTAGTTCCTCTTTCATAGCATTGATCCACCTTGGCGATCTACGTGTTGTTCGTAGGGTATATGGTTCTTCAATCTGCGCTTTTTACTGGATTAAAAGTATTCATGTTAGTCCTCAATTGAGGGTTGTTTCTTACCATACTCCTTGTTATCATTGATGTTGTTGGTTGAGTAGAAGTTGTTGGATTTGTTTCTAAAGGATGAAGTTCGATGAACAATTGACCGGTAAGATCATTTGATAGTTCATTTGATATTGTTGCTGTTGGAGCAGGCGATGAATTGGAAATTTCTTCATTATTTTGGTTGTTTGTTTCAGAGATAACATTTGTGTTGTTAGATGGAGATGACATTGTACTAACATCCATTTGATGTTCCAAAGTATTGTTTTCGGTTTCGCTAACCAAAGAAGATGCGCTGTTGTTCTTATTTTCTTCAAAACAACTTTGGCTTATTACTTAAAGAGGAGTAGTATTAATTGCTGTCCTAGGATGGCCATTGGACCCATCCCCTTCCTCAAGCTAAACTCGTGTTTCTTCTTCAGTAATTTGTTCACAACAATTTTTGTTGAATTTCTTTGGCATATGTTTTTTCATTTGTTTCTCCCCCTCTAAAAAAAAATTTCGTCCTCAAAATTCTTATTTGCTGCTTGAAATAAATCTAGGTATTGTTGCTAAATTTGATCCTTTCTTTCCCAAGTAGCTTCTTCAATCCCGTGATGTTTCTACAATACTTTAACCATCGGAATCTTCTTCGACCTCAACTTCCGCTCCATCTGATCTAGAATGAGAATCGGTCATTCATCATAAGTTAGATTCTCACGAAGCCGTAACGACTTTGGTCCTAGAATATGAGAAAGATCTAGAAAATATTTCCTCAAAGTAGACGTGTGGAAAACATTATGAACATTAGAGAAGTTCTCCGGTAAAGCTAACCAATACGCTAACTTGCCAACCCTGCCGATAATCTCAAACGGCCTTCCAAACCTCGGACTCAGCTTACCACATTTACCATAACGAGCAAATCCCTTTCGAGGAGACAATTTCAAGAAAACTAGGTTCCCGACCACAAACTCCAATCCCGATAGCGCTTATTAACATAACTCTTGTATCTGCTCTGCATTGTCACCATTCTCTACCTGATCAATTGTACATTCTCAATATTCTCTAGAAGTTCTGATATTATACTCGGATTAACAGCCTTCATCTCCCCTACCTTATTCTAATACAAAGGTGATTGGTACTTACGACCGTAGAGAGCTACATAAGGTGTCGTCCCAATAGTCGCTTGATAACTATTGTAATAGACAAACTCGGCTAGTTGTAGATGTTTCTCCCAGTTCTTCCCAAAATCCAAAACACAAGCCCTGAGCATATCCTCCAGAATCTGAATAGTTCTCTCTGACTGACTGTCGGTCCGAGGATGATACGTTGTGCTAAAACTCAACTCAGTCCCCAAAGTTCCTAAAGTTTCTCCCAGAACCGATAAATAAACCGAGGATCTCGATCAGAAACAATACTAGCTGGAATTCCGTGAAGTTTAACAATCTGATCCAAATAAAGATCTGCCAACTTTGCAACTTCATATCCCATCCTCATCGGAATAAAATGAGTTGTCTTTATCCAATGATCCACAATAACCCATACCGCGTTGCAACCTCTCGGTGTTCTAGGCAAACTAGAGATGAAGTCCATCGTAACATGTTCCCATTTTCACTCTAGTATTGCCAACGACTGGAGTAACCCTGCAAGTCGTTGATGTTCTGCTTTCATTCGCTGACAAGTCAAACATCTGGATACAAACTGAGCAACCTCTCTTTTCATGTTGTTCTACCAGTAATGTTGTTTCAAGTCCTGGTATATCTTGTTTCCACCGGGATGAATGGTGTACTTAGAATTATTAGCCTCCTCCAAAATACCTCTCTTCAAGCCCGATTCATCGAGGATACACACCCTATTTCGAAACCGAAGAATACCATCCTTATGCAATTTGAAGTCAGACTGATCATCTATAATCTGGTCCTTGATCTTCTGAAGTTTTGTATCAAGTTGTTGAGCTTCTCTAATCTGAGACAGCAATAAAGGTTGAATGCGGAGATGTGAACATATCACCCCAACCTGAGTCAATTCCGATTTCTAATAACTGACTTCCTCAAGTACCTCCCACTTTTTGACAGCCAAACAAGCAACACTCGCCTTACGGCTAAGAGCATCTACTACAACATTCGCCTTCCCAAGCAGATAGTTAATAGAATAGTTATAATCTACGAGAAGTTCCATGCACCTCCATTGTCACATATTCAACTCCTTCTATGAGAACAAGTACTTCAGACTTTTGTGATCAGTGAAAATCTCGAACTTACTGCCCCACAAATAATGATGTTACCTTTTCAGTGCGAAAACAACTGCTACTAACTCAAGATCATGAGTTGAATAGTTTACCTCATACGGTGTTAACTTCCTAGAAGCATAGGGGATAACCCGACTATTCTGTATAAGTACGCAACCCAAGCCCTCATTGGATACATTGCTGTAGATGACCATATTATCAGTTCCCTCTAGCAATGCAAATACCGGAGCGGTAGTCAATCTCTTTTTCAACTCCTGAAACCCACTCTCATACTTCTCATCCCTAGTAAAGCTGGTTCGTTTATGAGTTAACTTAGAAAGTGGCCCCGTAATCTTAGAAAAGTCCTTCATAAACCAGCGGTAATAACCCGATAGACCTAGGAAGCTACGAACCTCCGAAAAATTCTCTGGCTTTTTCTAAGACATCACCACTTCAATCTTAGTGGGATCTGCTGAAATACCATTATGAGTAATCACGTCGCCAAGAAAATATATTTGTTGTAGCCAAAATTCACATTTATTGAACTTCGCAAACAACTGATGCTCCTGCAGCTTATGTAGGATAAGTCATAGATGTTTGCTCGTTCTCCAATTCAGTCTTAGAATAAACCAAGATATCATCAATAAAGATTACCATGAATTGGTCCAAGTACGGCTGAAAGACTCGATGCATAAGATCCATGAATGCTGTTGGAATGTTAGTTAGTCCAAGGGGCATAACTACAAATTCATAATGCCTGTACCGAGTCTTGAAAGCAGACTTTGGAATATCCTCCGTACTGATCCGAAGCTAATAATACCCCTGCCTCAAGTCAAATTTAGAGTAGACTTTGGCTCCCTGAAGTTGATCAAACAACTCGTCAATCAATGGCAAAGGATACTTGTTCTTGATGGTCACTTGATTCAAACCATGATAGCCGATACATAATCTCAATGTACCATCCTTCTTCTTCACAAATAAAATGGGTGCTCCCCACGGTGAAGAACTATGTTGAATGAAACCCTTCTCTAATAACTCCTGCAACTGAGTTTTCAACTTTTTAAGCTCAGTTGTGCTATCCGGTACGTTAATTTAGAAATAGGTTGAGTACCGGGAATTAGATTAATCACAAACTCAATATCTTTATCTGGCAGCAATCCTGGCAACTCCTCGGGAAATACATATTCCTGAATTATCGGAACTTCCTCTAACTTAAGCTTATCAGATGGCTTGTTGATCAAATAAACTAGATAACCTGAAAACCCCTTACTTACCAGCTTAATAGCTTTAACTGATAAGATAATGAAACCCGTCTTAGCATCCTAGTTCCCTGCTACCTCAACCACTGGCTGTTTTGGCGACCGAAACTGTACCACATTTGTTCTACAGTTTAATTGGGCATCAAACTTAGAAAGCCAGTCTATACCCAAGATAACATCATACCCCTAGATAGGAAATAAGATAAGGTCCGAAGGAAAATCCTAACCCTTAACATGTATTTTGCAATCTTTACATACTAAGCCGGTCACATATTTATTAGTCAAAGAAGTACTAATCTCAACCACATAAGGCAATCTTTTAGGTTCCATATTAACACGTTGCACACAGGTAGGTGTAATGAAAGAATGCGTAGCACCAGAATCAATCAATAATTTAACAAGTTGATCGAGTATAAGGAAGTTACCTTCCACAACCGCCGCTGCCTCAGGTATCTTCTCCAAGTCCACTGTGTAGGCCCGAGCCTGAACCCGCTGTTGCTGAGGTGCACTACCGGCAGGTCTACCTTGATAACTTTGGGTTGCTGGCCGACCCTCAGATTTTTGATATTTGGGATAATCCCTCGCCCTGTGTTGGTTGTTGCTGCAACCTAAGCATGTCCTTACCTTCATCTGACAATCGGCCTCCAAATGACCCTTACGTTTACAATAAACACAATACGGTGACGGAGCACTAACATTGCCGCCTGAAGAACCCGAAGCTAAATAAGCAGCTGTATCAGCCTGCTATTGAGGTCTCACAACATATGTCATGTACTGACCCTAAGACTGTGCTGGTATCGGCTGTGACTGCAACTGGTATGATCCCTGCTGAAACTGGGGCCTAAAAGAACCCTGCTGCCCCTGAGGTCTAAAAGAACCCTACTGCACTGGAGGTCTGTAAACACCTTGCTAGCCCCGAGGCTGAAACGACCTCTTACTAGCCTGACTAGAACCGGTCTGTTCCCCTTTCCTCTTTTCCAACCTAGAAGCCACACTAAAGGCCGCTAAAAACTCATCATACTGTATCAAGGCCATCGTATCCTGAATCTTTGGCCTTAGACCCAAAATGAACCTCTAGGTATTTTGTTCTTGATCTGCCACAAACTCCGGTGTATACTGGGACAGCCTAGTAAAGTTGGCCTCATACTGAGCCACTGTGGAATTACCCTGAACCACAGATGTGAACTCATCCTCCCGTCATTCTCGGGCAATCCTCGGGATATATTTAGCCCGAAACTCCCTAAGAAAAGTATCCCAAACATAAGGAGTACCCCGAGCTTCCCAATCAAACCTCATCGTACGCCACCATTCCTCAACCTCATCTTCAAATAGATACACTGCAAAGGTAACCTTCCTCTCATTAGTGTAATCAAGGGGATCAAATATTTTCTCAATTTTTCTGATCCAAGCTTCGGCTTTTCGATCGTTGGACTAACCCTGGAATCTCGATGGATAATAACCCAGAAATTCCTTCAACAAACTACATCCTTGATAACCACCTGGTGCATTCTGCATCTGTACCTAAACATTTTGTGCTTGAGCAGCCTGCCCCGCTAAAATCTGTGACTGCCCTGCTATGACCTCCGTTATCCGGTCTACAGCCATTGCAAGAAGACCATAACCCTGATCTCGGCCTGGTGCTGCATTACCCGGTGCCTCATTATCTTCTTGAGGCCTACCACGTGTTCTCGGACGTCCAGCCATTCTACTATCAAAGAGTTAGCACAGGTTATAACACATAGACAGGCTGTAGACAATTAATAGCACGTAGGCAACAAACTCATGTAAGGCAAGTAAGTCACTCAAGTATTAATCAAATAAACAAGTTGATCACATATTCACATAATCATATAATCATATTAACACATATTTCACTTTTCTTTTATTTCATACATACTTTCATGCTAAGACAACTACCCACATTCTGAGAATAACCCGGCTGACAACAAAACATGTGCTCTGATACCACTTAATGTCACGCCCCAACTCGACTCCACTTACAATAAGTCAGGACGCAACGGAATTCCGGCATTATAACGTCTGTAACATGAACATCAGGACTCTATCCAATCCTTTAAAAAAAAACATAATACAACCAACTCCAACATCCATTCAACCAATACAAATCCAATCATTTAACATCCATACAACATTCCAACATAAGTCAAAAGCCTCTGTTTCAACATACTATATTATATAAACGTCCGCCCCTAGCCTAGCACCTGGGTGGACTTCTCTCTCTGTCTCTATGATTTTGACTCCGGGTCGGCTGTTGGTCTATGTACCTCCGGAGGTGACCTCAAGCTATTAGTGCTTCGATTTCCTGTTTCAAATCTTTACACTCCTCAGTGGTGTGGCCGTAATCCATATGGTAGCGGCAATACTTGGTCTTATTACGCTTTTGAGGTCAGCCTTTCATCCTCGGCACTAGAGGCAAGTGGTTGTGGTGTTGGATCTCCATTAAGATCTGCTCTCTTGAGGTGTTGAGGGGAGTTAACATAGTGAACCGGGGGTTGTGCTTTGGTTGCTGAGGCTGCTTGCCTCGGTCATTTTGGAGCTTACTCCTAAGTTGGGCTCAAGAAGTCTTTCCTTTCTTTCCAGCTTCCTTCTCCTTGTCATCATCCCTCTTCGCCTGATGGATTTCTTTCGAGTGTATGTACCCTTCTGCCAATACCATCAACTCGGCTACGGTATTCACAGGGTCGATGGCCAAAGAGGATGTAAGGGGGCCCGACCTGAGCCCACTTTGGTAAGCCATTAATGCCATGGAATCCTCAAGGTTGGGTATTCTGAGGGTCTCCTCATTGAACCGGACTGTGTAAACCCTTAGACTTTCTCCTCTATACTGCTTCACCAATAGCAATGATGAAGTGTGGCGGGTCGCATGCCAACTTCCAGCGAAACGGGACAAGAAAGCCTCAGCCAGCTAATGAAAACTTGCAATAGAGCCGAGATAAAGTTTTTGGAACCAGTCCAAGGCATTGCCAACCAGGGTGGTCGGGAATGTCTTCGTCTTCATGAGGTTAGTCATATCATGCAGAGTCATATGGTGATCAAAGTTAAGCAGGTAGCTGGCTGGGTCTCCGTCCCCATTATAGATAGCCAGGTTGGACATTCGGTTGCCGGTGGGCAATGGCGTTGCCAGTACCTCAGGTGAGAGTGGGCTTATGCCGAGCTGGTTAATGACCTTGGCTATAGCAGCCACGGTCTTGGCCTGCTCGGGGTCAGCATGGGCCGCCCTTTTGCCTCTTGCCTCCACGGGTCTCGCCTCCGGCTCCAAGAAACCTTTTCTGTCTTGTGCTCGGGTTCGCCCAGGGGCTGGAATGCAGAATTGTGGACGCATTGGCCGTGGGGTAGTTGCTTGTGGAACTAGGGATTCCGCAACTAGTCGGGCTACCTGCTCCTTTAGCTCCTGAAATATCTTAAGCATCATCCTCATCTCTAGCGACAGGCTGAAGTTGAGGTTTCCATATGTAGAGGGGTTTGTTTATAAGGCTAAGTGTATACGTTGGCTCGTTCCAACGTTGGTTTGGGTTGGATCTTGGCTAGACACCTGCGTGGTTTCAAGGTCCTTGTCCGAGTTGGGTGAGTCCTCTACCGGTGCGCTGTGGCTTCTAGTTTGTACCATGATGGTTTCTCAATGAGTGTTGAGAAGAGTGATAGAAAGAACTCCTTCCCACAAACGGTGCCAAACTATTGAGGTCGAAAACCTCGCAGTTGAGGTTTGACGACTACGCTTGCCAAACTGAACTTTCAGGTTGACCTCCGAATTGAACTTTCAGGTCAGCCACTTAATCTGCACAAGGAAAGGGAAGGAAAAGGCGGGGTGATGACCCGAATTTTTCCCTCGGGCATGCGAATGATTATTATGTCCGAGCTGACAAGGTAGCTGAGTGCAATAATGATATGAAATGAAGGGGTGGAGCTCTATTTATACTAAATTCAGAGCCAACAACATTTAATGTTGTGTAGCTTTATGTCCCATCAAGACAGTTGACACTGAGGTCGGGGTTTTTCGGGGTCTGGGTGAGGTTGGATCAGTATTCAGGTTGGGCATGAGATGAATATGCTCGGCTTGGCTCAAATTAGCCCGCCTCAGCTCAGCGTGGGCATCTTACCTCAGCTCGGGATCCCCCTCGTCAATTTTCAATCAAATCCATTTGCATTCACCTGGCTATTTCATCACTAAATAGTGAAGGATTAGATACATAATTTTTTTGAATTTTTTTTCCATCGCCTTCTCTTAACTACTTAACAATGAAATATTTTCTGTCCTATTTGGCAACTATTTTAGTCATTAAAATCCGTATTTGTGTCTGTTTTTCTTGTAATGGGCATGTTGAACCCAACACATGATCAGGAGATGCATGGCCCAGATAGTCATACATAAGTTCTACGAGATTGGGCTCCAAAAAAATTAATTTTCTAGCTTATTGAATCGAAAAGTCTAGGCATGCTCCACCAAGGGCGGAGTCAGGATTTTAAAATTTGGGAGTCAAAATTCAAATCCCTTGGACTTAACAATTTATGTTCTTGTTTTTAGTTTTTTGTTGTGTTTAAAGATTTCTTACTGGGGATTTTTTATATATATATTGTAATATCTATATGAAACTTAGATATTTCTGGTTATTGATTTCTAGTTGATGTGCAGAGTCCTAAGTATTTTCATTATTTTTTGAAATTGGTTATGGTTTTAGTCATGCTTTTTAATTTGCTTACTTCCAAACAGACTTGGAGATTTATCTTGATGATTACCCTTTTTGAATAATTTTATTACTTACTAAATATTGTTAAAGAACATATGTGATGAACCTCTATTGCATTCTATCTTATCGTTTTCCATTCTGTTCAACGAGATTTGAACATCACCATCATCTCTGCCAAAAACAGCAGCAGCTTCTAAATCTGAAATGTCAGATTTGGTGGGAGATGAAAAACTAATGAAGTCATGATATGCATTGATGTTTCACTTTGTTGCCTGGTAAGGGAAAATGCATCAGAAACATAGTATAGCCATCAAGCTTCGGTAATCCCAGCAATGTCATATGACTTTGACTCGATATTCTTCAGAGATTAGTCTTCTATGGTCTTTAATTACATTTTGCTTTCCAAAATTCATCGTTTGCTTGTATCTACTTTGCAAAACGTTTTAGGCATTAACATCATACTGGGAGCCGTTGAGTTGCATTGAAGCGGCTTCCCAACTCTGGAAAACTTAGGAAATGAATTTTCATCAAAGACAACATGTCTTGAGATATATACCCTATTTGTAGAGGGATCTATGCAACGATATCCTTTATGAATAAGGCTATATCCCAAGAAAACACATGGATTTCTTGGAAATTTTGTTTTTAGCATGATGTTTCAAATAAGGAAAGCATTTGCACCCAAAAACTCGTAAACCATTATAAATTGCATGCCTTTGAAAAATTTTAAAATATGGTGTCTCAAATTTTAAAGAGGATGATGGTAATCGATTAATAAGAAAGTGGCGGTTAAAAAGGCATCAACCCAGAATCGTAATTGTACATTCAAATTTTAGTCTTTTAATTATTTTTAGTCTATTATTTTTTTTTTTTGTAGTATATTTTTAGTTGACAACAAATTTTACATGCATACATTTACACACAACTCGGGTAAAAACTCAATTTTTTGCAAAAAAAGGTGTAAAATCCTTTTTAAATTCCTAACCCGTTTTAAAATCCATTTTAATCAAACACGGGTCTATTAATATCCGAGAACTAGGTTTTGAAGGGTTAAAAAGACCAGTTTTAAAATTATAACGGACGTGTTTCAAAAATACTATTCACAAAACTTGACGATAAATTTTTAAATACCGATTTTTTTGAAAATATGTGTAGGAATAACTATAGGGAGTCGGGAAGTACCTACCGCTCTAATTGTCGAAGATGACCCAATCTAATTGCCTTCGACCTTATTGGCTCCGAGTTAATGGATTCCAAGCTGAATACCCCGAGAAGATATTTGCCGAGCTAAAAGTGTCCGACCGCTCTGGTTGCCGACCTGAAAGCTCCAAATTTCGTAAGCAAAGTGTGAAATGAATCTCAGATGTCAAGGCCTTATTTATAAGCAACTCTGGTAACCGCCTCGGGAATCCCAAACATCGCATCTTGTCATAACTGCCGGGTGACGTGTCAGCCTTCAGAAGGGTATGCATCGCTGATGTGTCCATCCCCACTCTACCGGGGTCAAGCACCTCCAGCTCGGGAACAACTCCCAAGTCGAGATCAAAAGCTCCCAAATCCAGATCTCACCCTTTCGATCTCGACTTGGGAGGGAGGGGAAAATTGACGAGGAGGATCCCAAGCTGAGGTAAAACGCCTACCCCGAGCTGAGGCAGGCTAATCCGAGCCAAGCTTAGCATTTTCAACTAATGCCCAACCTGGATACTGATCTAACCTCACCCTAACCCGGGAAAACCCCGACCTTAGTGCCAACTGTCTTGATGGGATATAAAGCTGCACTGCATTAAATGCTGTCAGCTTTGAATTTAGTATCAATAGAGCTCCACCCCTTCATTTCAGAGGTAACTCATCATTATTACACTCAGCTACCTTGCCAGCTCAGACATACTAATCATTCGCATGCTTGAGGGGAAAATTCGGGTCATTACCCTGCCTTTTTCTTCCCTTTCCTTGTGCAGGTTAAGTGGCCGACCTGAAAGTTCAAGTCAGACGCCAACCTAAAAGTTCGACTTGACAAGCGTAGCTGTCCAACCTCAACTGCGAGGGTTCTGACCTCGACAAAAATAATACAAGACTATTACAAGTCGATATTAAGGCTTAATAGAATACATGTTAAGTTTATTAGAAATAGTCAAATTAGTCCCTATCTTGAAAAATTCTGGTGTTAACGACAATAGAGAATATGCGAAATGACATTGTTACACTTACATAATTATGAAAGACGTTTTCAATGTTGTTACTTTAGTAAAGTAATTAGTCCCTTATATTGTTCTAAAAAGTTCAAAATAGACCATAAAAATTATAGGAAGTGGTCAAATTAGGATCTTCTATTAATGGATTTTGATGCATTTTTTCGCAAATATTAGAGATCATTTTATATATTTTTAAAAACATTCAAAACTCAAATGACCACTTTAGATTATTTTAATTTTACCCTCTGAAAAGTTCATACATGAACATTTTTTTTTAAATGTTAACTAGTTCTTTTTTTTTTGTTTTTTTAACGCAAGGGACAAAGTTGATCACTTTGCAAACTTTAGAAATTAAGTTTGAATTGTTTAAAATAACACTACAAAAAAACGCATACATACACTGCTGTTCATATGCAGCGGTTCCCTTAACCGCCACCTATTATGATTTTAGTTTCTATTATTTGCGACGGTCAAGACAACCGCCGTCTATGGTGACGGCGGTTTTATGGTAAACCCGCCGTATATGTCGCATATTGGCGCGAAACATTTCGCGCCTAATTGTGCTTATTAGCGGCGGTTGCGATTAATGCCGTAAATGAAATTTTTTTTCAAGCGGCGGTTCCTAACCGCCGCATATGATCCTCTACTATAGGCGGCGGTTATTGGAACCGCCGCCCATGCTCTTTTAGTCTAGGCGGCGCTTGTGGACCCCGCCACCTATTGTCCAGCACTAAAACTTCTTCCCCACAGCGCCCAATTCTGTTTTTCCCCAACTGTCTTACTTTATCTCTCTTCTATTGCAGCTCCATTGGAAATTTTCCCTCAAGGTGCCTTCTTTGTCTTGTCTCCTTGAATATTTTACATAATGAACTCAATTTGCAACTCCATTTGTGGTAGTTTTCCGTACTTTGCATCTCCATTTGTTATATTTTTCTTATTTTGTTAATTTTTCAGTTAGTCTTTTGATTTTATATTTGTTTGATCTGAATAGCTTTTGGCTATATAATGAATTTGTGAAATTTGCTTTGATATTTATGTATGTTAAAGCATAAGCTTGGTGTAATAAAGAATGCTAATTGTACTGGTTTTGTTTCGTGCACCTTTTGATTATGTATGATTATTCAAAGTTACATATATCGCTACTTGTGTATATGGTTTTGACTTGCATCAACTTCAGTTTCAATAATCTTGATATTGTTCGTGTTCTCATAAGACCTGTAAACTAGATAAAATTATAATGTTATGAAAGAATATATTATAATATTATAACGTTATGAATAAAATAAATGGTGGTAATATATTAACAGTACTATTACATACAATAATAATGTTTTTGTTTGTGCATGAGTTATAGTTGTCTACTTTGATAGTTCCAATTAGCATTAAGAGTTCTTCTATATAGTGGATTGTTTAGAAGCAAGTTGGTGATTTATTTAATAAATTAGAGGGTTGATATCTTTATACTCAATTGGAAATTTTAATGCCAACCAGCTATTGTTCAATATTGTTTTATTTGTTTGATAATGTGTTTGCAAAGGGATAATTTTTCTTGAGAATATGTTTGCAAAGGGATAATTTTGCTTGATAATTTTACTTGCAGTTATGCCTTTTACTTTATTGGTTTTGTTATTATAGATATACCAATGAATAAAAGTTGGATGACAAAGCCACGATATAGCAATCAATACCTTATTGGTTTGGAGAAATTTTTAGATTTCGCATTCAATCATACTGGTACACCTAGTGGGAATATTTTGTGCCCTTGTGTTAGGTGTGCCAATCGTTTACGGAAAAATCGTGATGATGTGAGGGATCATGTAGTTTGCAAAGGGATGACTAAGGGGTATACAGGTGGGTTTGTCATGGAGAAGATTTTGTTAATGATGATGATGATGTAGACCCATCACACGATAGTCCACTTGAAGAGCATAACACGACTTAGTGAGGGATGCATTCGGGATTCATGACATATCAAATGCAATAAACGAAACTGTAGAGGGTGAAGAAAGTATTGAGGTTGATGGTAATTGTGATCCTAATGTTGAGCCTCACATTCAAACTGAAGATGGTCCTCATGAAGAATCTACGAGATTCTTTAAATTCTTCCAAGAAGGTAATTAGGAACTTTATCCAGGATCCAAATCAACTATATTATCATTTACAATCCAACTTATGCACCTAAAATCCTACTACAAATGGAGTGAAAAATCCGTCAACATGCTTCTTACATTCTTGAAACAACAATTTCCAGAATCGAGTATTCCTAAGACTTTATATGAAGCGAAGAAGATAACAATTGCTTTGGGTTTGGGATATGAAAAGATTGATGTATGCCCGAATAATTATATGTTGTACCAGGGTCATAAAGTAGCGCAACAATCCTGTCATTTTTGTAATTGTTCTCGTTGGGCACAGGACCATGATGTTAGTGGCGGAAAACACATAAAGAAGAAGACTGCTTGTAAAGTTATGAGATACTTTCCGGTAATCCCGAGGTTACAAAGATTGTATATGTCATCAAAGACATCTTCTTCAATGATATGGCATGACAAAGGTCGCACAAAGGACGAACTTTTAAGGCATCCTGCTGATTCATATGCGTGGAAGGCATTTGATCAAAGATATCCTGATTTTGCTAGTGATCCTCGTAATGTTAGACTTGCATTTGCCAGTGATGGTTTTAATCTATTCGGTTTGATGAGCAATGCACATAGCATATGGCCTGTTGTTCTGATGGTGTACAATTTACCCTCGTGGATGTGTATGAAACAATCTTCATTAATTTTATCGATGATCATACCGAGAAAAGAGGCCCCAGGAGATAAAATAGATATTTTTCTTCAACCACTTATAGATGAGTTACTACAATTGTGGGAAGGCGTCCAAACATATGATGCAGCAAGTAAACAATATTTTACAATGCAAGCAAACTTAATGTGGATGATTAATGATTTTCTTGCAAATGCCTATTTATCAGGTTGGAGCACTAGAGGGAGAGAAGCGTGTCCATGTTGTGCAAATATGACAGAATCAAGATGGTTACATAATAGGCACAAGTATTGTTATTTAGGGCATCGTAGATGGTTGAGTGAATCACACAAGGTTCGAGCACAAAAGAATCAGTTTGACGGGACTGAGGAATGAAGGACAGCACCAAAGACATTTTCAAGGTCAGGTGCGTTAAGACAGTTGCAAGGAGTTAGTTATATTGACGACTCCATAATGAATACGAAAAATGCGGCAAGCACTTCTAAAAGGAAGAGAACAAGAGTTATAAGTACCGTAGATAAGTCTTTTGAAGAGGCAGAAATTGAAGAAAATGATCAGGTTTCTGAGGAGTCAATTTCATGGAAAAAAAAAGAGCATTTTCTTTAAATTGCCTTATTGGGAGTTCAATATAATGCGTCATAATCTTGACGTCATGCATATCGAGAAAAACGTATGTGAAAATGTGCTTGGAACATTGTTGAATATTAAAGGAAAGAGCAAAGATGATCCAAAGGCACGCTATGACTTGGAACGTATGGAAATACGACATAAACTTCTTCCTGTACAGCTACCCAATGGAAGAGTATTTTTTCCTCCTGCTTCTTACTCAATGACTAGAAAAGAGAAAGAAGTATTTCTCAATGTGTTGAAAAATGTCAAAGTACCTGATGGTTATGCATCACAGATATCAAGGGGTATCAACGTTAAGGATAGAAAACTACAATCCCTTAAGACCCATGATTATCACATACTAATGCACGATCTACTTCCTATTGCGTTGCGCTTTTCTATGAATAAACAAGTTACAAAGCTCATAATTGAATTGAGTAGCATTTTTAAGGCTATATGTTGTAAGACACTCAATGTTGATGAGTTGAATATGTTGAAGTCTCGTGCAGCATTAGTATTGTGTCACATGGAGAGATGTTTTCCTCCTTATTTTTTCACTATAATGGTACACTTAGTCATTCACCTTGCAGACGAGGCAAAAGTTGCGGGTCCAGTTCGATATAGATGGATGCATCCAATTGAGAGGTACTATTATAATTATATATATTTATTTACAATTATACTATTAATTGATTATTTCTAATATTGTATGATTTGACTTAATTTTACTATTAGGTGCTTGAAAGTATTCAAAAAATATGTTGGTAATAGAGCTCATCCAGAAGGTTCAATTGCTGAGGGTTATGTTGTAGAAGAGTGTCATACTTTTTGCTCGAGATATTTTGATGGGATCGAGACAATTTTTAATCGGCCACATGGGAATAATGACATCGATCCAATAGAAGGAGATAAGTATTTGTTTTCTAGTGGTGGTATATTTAAGAGAGCAAATGAGGTTAAAGTGTTGGATGATTTATCACTAGCTCAAGCACACAGATATGTATTGCTACATCTTGATGAAATAAAGCCATATGTTGAGTAAGTTGTTTAATCTACATTTATTCCTAATTTTATATAATGAAATATTCATGATGATCATTTTTATGTGATATCTAAAAATTTGTTGATGAATTAACTACAGAGAATTTAAAAGGTACAAGATTCAAAATTTCCGCAATAGAAGAAATGGCATTAATCCAAGCACATTGCAACGGTTGGTAGTGGAGGAATTTCATGCATGGTTTAGAGCCCATGTGAGTATGATGAATATTTTTTTTTCTTTTTTCAATCATGATTTCATGTATTGCAACCGAAATCTTCTTAGCTGAAAATACTTATTCTTCATAATATAGGTATCAAATATAGGTAATAAGAATGTGGCGGAGAGGATAAGATGGCTTTTGATGGGTCCTTCAGAAATTGTAAACACTTTTAAAGGCTTCATTTTCAATGGAATTCACTTTCGTACTAAGGAAGGAAATAGGGGGAAACGATCCCAAAATTGTAGAGTGGTTGTAACATCGACAACTCCAAGTGTCGCTTCATCTCGAGATCCAAATCTTGTAGACGGAGAAATTGAGTACTTTGGTGAGCTTACAGAGATAATTGAATTAAACTATAGTGGAAAATATAAGGTGGTGTTATTTCATTGTGATTGGGCTGATACAACAAGGGACAGAGGTGTTAAAAAAGATGAATATGGGTTTACACTTATGAATTTCACACGGTTGTCACATACCGGTTGAGCGCATTACGCATGAGCCATTTGTTATACCGTCTCAAGTCCAACAAGCTTTTTATGTGCATGATCCTTTGTGTCCTCCATGGCATGTTGTGATAAAAACAACCCCTAGGGATGTATTTGATCTTGGCATAGAGGTTGAACTTACCATTGATGATAATGCTATTGAAGATAGTAGCACTAGTTTTGCAAGGAGTGTTCCTTACGAATGTCAAGAGTTAGAAGAAAGTGATTGGGTTTGGGATGACGTTGAAGAAGATTTGTTATGTGATGTCATACAACAATCATAGGTTAGCTTCAACATATCTTGGTAAATGAGGCCCTTGACTATTTTAATGAAACATCACTTTACTTACAATGATCAATTTTGTGCCAGCAGATTACTTAAAGAAAAACAATATTGTTATTGTGAAACTATTAATTGATTTTTCTAGTGAAACAATGATTGCTCACTCCCCTTTTCCTAACCATTTCAGGATTCGCCTTCTTCAGAGTTTGAGAGAAAGAAGGCTCAAGAGTTTTCTTGCGCCGTTGTGCTAGCTTGACTACTTGTAGATCAAGGTGGATGTTGTGTAATTTATGTGTTGGAATTTGTATCTATTTTAGGGCCTTAGTGCCTCGTATGCTTCAGTGATTGTGTTGTATGTATGGAGTTGCTGTTGGCTTGTTTCAAATTGAAGTTAAGTTGTTGGTTTGTATAAGTTTAAATTAAGTTCTCGTTAGTTGTAATGGTTTGAATGGAGTTACCTTGTGGATGCTTGGAAGGAACATAATTTCTAAGTTAAATAAGTAGGAAATATTAGAATGGTAAGATAAGCGGAATTATTGTTATAACTTGCTAGTAACTATAGTGATCATGCATGTATGTTTGCTTTTGCTAAGTAGACAGGCTCAGATGAACTTAGGAACTTGAGTATATTACCATATGAATGTTATATTATGTTTTGTGGTTCATTTATTATGAGTGCAGGTATGTGGTTTGGCCTAGAAATAGGGGAGACTCTGTCCATTTTTTCTCGTATTTCATGCCCAAGGTTAGAATCGGGTTGAGTTTAGTGGAATTAATAGGGAATCCTTCAAAATGCTTAACTAGAAATATCTAGATCTCAAGGAATTGCTCGTTATTTAGATTTTTTCCTAGTTCCGTTGTCTCATAGTAATTAGAAATGAGATTAAGATTGTACAATATTATAAGATTAAATCTTAATAATTTAATTTTAAAACTCTAATTTCATCAACTCGGGAAACTAAACTATAAGCATTTAAAATATTACAACTACAAATCAGAGCACTTGATGTATGTGGAGGGATTAATTTTGGAAAAAGCAAAATAAAAAGGTATTTTATGTTGAAGATTATCATCACTCAAAAAAAAAATGAAAAAAATTAAAATGTGTGTGTGTATGTTATATTATAGATATATGCCTTCTATATTATGACTGTCAATCAAGAACTCTCTAAATAATTACTTTTAAATGAGTGGTACAGTTCACATTCAAAATAATTATTTTTTCACTTTTTAACATTCAAGAAAAAAAAAGACGGAAGCGATCAAATAATCATAAAATTAGGTAGAATAAATAAAATAAAATAGATACTACATAATAAAGTGTGACTAGAAGAAAATGAAGATTATGGAAGATGAAGTATAATTATATGTGTCATATGTATTTGAATCGTAGTTCTTTCTTAAGAGCCCCAGGGATAGAGTTTTCTTTGAATAAAATTTTAAGAACTCTTTAAACTAGTATAACATTCAATAATAATTACTTTACTCTAAGTGGTATGATTCATATTCAAAATAATTACTTTTTTACTTTTTAACATTTAATAAAAAGAAAGATGGGAGCGAATAAATAATCATAAAATTAGGTAGAATAAAGAAAATAAAATAGATACTACATAATAAAGTGTGACTAGAAGAAAATGAAAATTATGGAGGATGAAGTATAACTATATGTGTCATATGTATTTGAACTGTAATTCTTTTTTCCTCATTGGATTGTTAATCCCACCGAATCAATCTTTTTAAGAAGCTTCAAAATGGCGAAATAAATGATTTATTTTATTCATTAGTATCCTGTATGTTTCTATCTTCTGAATTAAGAGCCCCGGGAATAAAGTTCATTTGAAGAAAATTTTAAAAACTCTCTAAACTAATATAACATTTACTTAATAATCACTTTACTCTAAGTGCAATGATTCACATTCAAAATAATTACTTTTTCATTTTTTTTATTAATAATGTGTTACTAATCAATTCTAAGTTGAAATTTAACTTATATACTATATTCGTTGGAATTCTAACTTTCCTTTCATAAAACAAAAGTTTCATTAACCAAAAAAAATAAAAAAATAAAAAATAACCAAAAAATAAATTTCTCATTAGAAAACAATATATTAACTGATTTTGTTCATTGAAATTTATTATCTCTTAATATGCATTTTTGCTAGTCTTATATTATTTAATAACTATTATAATTTTATTTTAATGTCAAATACCATTTTTTCTATTGCACCCTAAAAACCATTTCCCGCAAAAACTAATACATTACCTCATAAAACCACCCCAAAAATCATTTCCCACCAAAACAATTTCTTACCGCCCTTTGTTTCCTTATAAAACCTTTTATTTCCTCAATTCACATTTTCCTCAAAACTTTTGACAGAGAACTCATCTGGAAACCCAAACATCATCTCGTGTCAACATCAACGAAGCAACTCATCGAATCGAATCGAAGCCCAAACATCATCTCGCTTTTTTGTTGGTAATCTTTTTTTGTTCTTTTTGTTTCTTTTGAAATTTTGTTTTTTGTTTCCAATCACCTGCTTCGACCGTTCTCATTGGCTGGGTTCAAATGATTTTTGTTGTAAGTCTATTATCTATATATATATATATATATATATATATTACACACACACACATATGTGCATGTCTGTATGTTTGTATGTATATAAATAAGCATGCGGAGCTTCAATGTATGAGTAAGTGGTCGGTTTTCACATGGTTCTTTAAACCCACAAACGGGTCTGGTAATTTTGTTTTTTTTTTCAATATTTTGCTTTCAAATATCAGTTGAATGTCTCTTTCTGTGTTTCATGTATGTATTGTGAAGGCTTGTTAATGTAGGCTTGATTTACTATAATATTTGAAGTCTTTATTGTGTGTGGTGTGTGTATTGTGTACTGGTTCAATCTAAAATAATTTGTCGCTATGGAGGTTGTGCTATTTGTAGAATGTAAAATAGCTAAATAATTAGGCGCGTCATGAGGATTTTCCTTGCGTCTCGGAAACTATCTTATTTGTCACTATAAAAGTTGTATTTTCTATAAAATGTCGAAGAGCTTAATAATTTGATATGCTCCACCAAGTCAGAGGAAAGTGAGCTTTTACTCTGAGCTCTATCGTATGATCATGTTAAGCATGTTTTAGTTGATTGAAGCGTATTGAATACAGAAATTTGCATTCCAAGTTCCAGTTTTTGTGATAAAACTACGACTTAATGTTAATGGAACTATAGAATTCTCTCTTGGTTAGGCTACAGATTGACTTGGAGTTGGTACATTGCTTCATCCACTTTTATATTTTAGATATTCGACATGACTGGTACATTGAACGACATTTGGTGTAAACAATTAGTGTAATGCCTATAGTAAGCTTGGAGAAAACTCTATTTTTTGGCAAATTATTAAATGGCATAGATTAGTCTAAGTCTAAGTGTGGGTGTAATTATATTGATTTAAGCATTGCTGCATACTGCACAGATAATGGCCTCATGATCTTCAAGTGGCACTTGGACATTGGGATCCCAAAACACGAATCGAAAGAGGAAGACTAGAGGCAAAACATATTGCAGGGACCCATGGCATCGAGATCCTAAAAAACGTTTTAAAGTGGACTTTAATGATAAAGGTCAACCTATTGGAGCAGGACGGGTTAAATTAGCAAGTGGTTGTAGAGTGGTTGCTCGAATGGGCAACTATTGTTCACTAATTCACAAGAATTGGTCGAAAGTTTCTAAGCCTATGAAGAGAGAAATTATGAAATACATGAAGGTTAATACTAAATTATGCTTTTATATATGTTTGTTTGTTTTCTATACTTTTAGATGTTTTAGATTTTGTTGATGCTCTTCTTATACTTATAACTCTTATGTGTTAGGAACGTTACATTTTTCTTACTGACAAAGAAACGTATGAAAGATATGTGTTGATGTCTATTGGACGCAAGTGGAAAGACCACAAACATGATTTAAGGAACGTGTTGTATGAACGTTTAAAAACAGAATCCCTAGAACAGATTAATGCTAAAGCTCCAGATGGGGTTGATGCTGGTCAGTGGATACATTTGGTAAATTTCTTTTTATCTGACGAAGGGATTGTAAGTGCCATACCCATTGATTTTTATATGTATTCACAATGTATCATAGTTGTGTTCATTTAGTTAGTGTATTGATCCAATTTTGATGTTTATATTGACAGAAAGCATCAAATAATGCTAAAAATTATAAGAGTCAACAAACATATGTACAAAGGGGCGGAAACAAAGGCTTCGCCCAAATAAGACTAGATATGGTACTCGAAAATGGAGTTCTTACAATTGTTATGATATTACAATAAATTGTTAACCTTACTACTTTTTTTTTCATTTACAGGAAGAAAAAAATGGTGGTCCAATAAGTGACATCGCTTTTTTTCATGCTGTATACATGAAATAAGATGAAGAAGTAGATGATGGAGTTCAGGAGATTTTGGTAATTTCTCTTTTTTGCTTATCTCATAGTATCTTCATTGATGGTTGAAATTCTTGTATGCAATACTTTGAATAGTTGAGTATGCAATGGTAGATAATCATAATTGTGTATTTGAATTGCTGGAACTCTTCTATTTCATGCCCAACCTTATGTGTTTGCTATATAATTCTTTGCTTCGCCCAAATAATATATTCTTCCTTTTAACTCTTTTCCACTTGTATGTGTAGGATCGATGTGATGTCACGTTGGAAGAAAAAAAAATCCGCAACTGAAGCTCTTGGAGATGATGGCGAAAACATAGATGAAATTGAGTTACAAAATATGGTTTTTCGTGAGGTTTGTGGCGCTGAACATCCGGGGCCCGTCAGCTTGGGAGGGATGGGTCTTACCCCTTCAATGTTCTTTAGCCATAAAAGGCATAATACATTAGATGTACGACATTTGGAAGCTGAGTTAGTTGCCGAGTGTCGTGAGCGAGAGGCCCTTTTAACTGCTGAGCGTGCTGAGCGTGATGCCTTGGTAGCTGAGCGGGCTAAGTGGGATAGACTATTAGCGGCCGAGCGTGCTGAGTGAGATAGCCTAATAGCGACTGAGCAGGCTGCGCGGGCCAAGTTGGAGGCTCGGCTCAATGAACTAACAGAAATGCTACTATCAGATAGGCGCATGTATTTTCCACATAATTGTTTGTCGACATCTCCTCGAATATGCACATATAGAATGACCAATAAGCTATTATAGTTGCCATTGACAGAAAAATTTAAGAAAAACAAATGGATCACATAGATGCACTCAATAATATTTTCTGTATGTGCGCACGTGAATTTGTACACATAGTAAATCAGGTCATACCCCATCTAAAGAAAAATCATCTACACTTGACACCTTACCAGCAATAAAATGATATCTTAATAGCAGTGCTAAAATAGAAAGGAAAAATAATTTGATCTGTATTCATTAAAGTGTAATATTGGAGTCTCCTTATGGCTGCTGTAGTCAATCAGATTTTATTCGTCTATGAAACAATTTTTGGAAAGAAACATTAATTTTAAAGTCTCCAAAAATATGGCATCATATGAGACAATTTAAAAAAACTTTGTATTGAGGAAAACATATAAATAGCTCAAAAAAGAAGGTGCCTCGAACATTTAAAATTCAATTGTGCATCTGAAAGCCAACTCTCATTTTGATTAGAAAAGTAATTTCTTTTCATATAAACCCCTTGCTTTTGCAATGATAGTGAGACTACATAGAGTTTTAGGAGAGGTGGCAATAAGTGGAGATGGAATGAGAAACAAGATAGAGAGAAAATAACATAGTTTTTAAACAACTAAATTCAGATTCATGCTTTTAACAATACATCAATGTTTAGATTAAACAACTAAATTCAGATTCATGCTTTTAACAATAAATCAACAGTTAGATGTGCTATAGACATTAGATAGAATGTAAGAGATAAGGTTCCATAATTGCCTATAGAAGTAAAACTTTGAATGCATACCACATATGTTGCATACATAAAATTAAAGAAATTAGATTTAAGAGAACATGACAGTAGCACATTCTGCTAATGAAAGTTGCAAAAGCATGTCCATTTAATTTGTTTCAGTATTGTTGGACAACTTTGTGTCCTTCAATTGATTAACTAAATTAAACTTTATATATGCATAATACCATACTCCTTGAAAGTTATTGTGTTGTTATGGATTGGAATAATTGAAGACTTTCTAGGCTGTGTTTGATGAAGATCTTATTTGATGCACTTTATATAAAAAAGCATATTTAGGTCCTTTAATATATTGTGGTCTTGCTATTAGTTCAATGCTAAAGTTGTATTTTTTAAGTCTAAAGTGCAACAGTTTATAAATTTTTGTTGTTGGTTATGACATGTTGTTTGTCTCTGATTTAGGTAAGTGTCAACTTGTTGAGAAGATGGCCATATTTTTTAGGCTAAGGTAGGTCCATTCTTTTACTCGTTAGTAATAAATGGTTTTGAGACTCTTCAGGGAATATGAATTGAGAGGGTGGGGGTGGATTGTATATGTTATGATCTACCATTTTTCTGATTTAACCCACCCCTCCCTTATATTCCAATTAGACAGATTGGTTGATCTACCAGGAGGCTTAATTGACTTATGTTTTTTGATTATTTATTTCTTTCACTAGACAATTCAATATCAATTGGTTAACCATTATTGTCTTGCTTTCTTTAATTATCAATTTCTTCTAGTAGAGAATCCGTTGTCAACTGATTACTAATGCGAATTATATAAAGGTATATATATCTTGTCAACTTCCAATCAAAACTTATGTCACATATTATTTAGCGGCAAAAATCTTAAATTTGGAATAAGTTCAATGATATACAGAGCAATGAATTCATTTGAAGTCTAGAACTGAACCGGGTTTGGCTGTGAATATTGTATCTTATTTATTTTTGTTTTGCGAACACATGATAATTGAGTATGAAAAAGTGAATACATATGGTTATAGCTTTTGGTTTGCATTATATTATTGTCTTAAATGGAGCGAAGAAGTATCTTATTTACTTTTGTACAATATATTATTGGTCTTTGTTGCAATTTGGAACATGCCATAAAAGTACTAATGCTAATGTCCTCTGTTTTTTATTTTCTTAAAGGTTTTGGAATCTTCTAGCATGCTAATAATAGGATTTTGTTGCTAAGGAAAAGAAGTCCACTTTGTAGCAAGAGCAAGCTGTTAACTGTATTTTGCTACTTGGAGTTGTTCAGTTTGGAAGAACTTAAATTTGTAATTTTTCTTTGTTGGAGTGATGTGAGAGACACTTCTTTTGCAATATTGTTTAAATTTCTTTTGCTTCAATTTGTTAGATATAAGTTTATTGTAATCCGAATGCTTATGAATAGTGCTAAAACTATTAACATATGTTTTTCGATATATGTTGCTTTGCATTTTAGTTATCATGCCATTAGTTGATGTTGGTGCTACAATATTGGTATAGCATTATAATTTTATGGTATATATCTTGTACAAAAAAAAAAAAGAAGAAATTCATGTGGCAGTTTCACAAAGAAATAAAACTCATATGTGGCAGTTTTACAAAAAAAAAAAACTCATGTGGCAGTTTCACAAACTGCCGTAAAATAATAAAAGTTGATATTATTGATACACGACGGTTAAACCTTCCAAAATATGCCTGAGAACATAGACGGCGGTTATTATAACCGCCGCCTATTAAGAACATACACGGCAGTTTATAATCGTCGCCTATTCCTGTGAAGCAAACGCGGCAGTTACCACGCTCGTCGTCAATTGCATCCGCGACACCATCTTCTGCGACACATAACGCGGCGTTTTGTAAACCGCCGTGAATATATAGACGGCGGTTTATAACCGCCGTATATAGTATTAAAAACCGCCGCCTATTTGCTTAAATTTTGTAGTGTAATAGAATTAACTTAAAACATAGTCAAAATATTGAAGACTATCTGCGTAATTAATCTGAAAATTAATATATTTAGTTGAGTTGATCTTTTCATCCTGACGTCCATTTTGATAATTTTCATTTATTATTAACAACGAATACGTATTTTGAACAGCAAGAATGATACGTATTATTTGTTTTAGAAGAGTTGGGTATTTCATCAAATCAATGTCCATTCAGTCATCTCACATCAGGTGATACATCATTTGCAAAGACCTTCTTAGAAATTAGAAGGAACGATATCTTGTTATAATAAGTACGTGTCATCATTGTTCACAAATTAAATTGCACCAATACTGGAGTTCATATAATATTTGAAGTTGCTCATAATAATACATTGATTTAGAATGTCTTCTACTTTAGCTTCTCTTGATAAATGTGAAAAATACAAAATGCATGACTATAATATTACGATAATCCAGAGCAAAGCACTCTTGGTTATCACTAACAGATTCAAATGGAACTTAGATAAACTTCAGCAATTGATGATCCATATTTAAATTTAACCCCTAGAAACACAGTAGACGTTTAAAGTTGACTTTTTTTTTTAAAATATAAATCTAAGAGAGGACTAAGTCGTACAATATATATTAAAATATATCACTAATAAGAATTGATCTACACTCAAATTAATTGTAAAAGAGTCCTACAGCTCTTAGAATCTTTTTTATTCGGACGACTTTGTGTTTACTTATTACATCGAGGATCAAAATAAGAGAAGCAACGAAGGCGTAATCGAAGTTTGGAGACACGGTCACCATGAGCTTGTCCATGTCGAGCAACAAACTTTGAAGAGTGAGCATTTTACGCATCTGCAAAACAATTATGCATTGAACCATTTAATGCATGCATGTACGAATTCACGGACAGCTTGCAATGGCGGAGGCACATTGGAGCCAGTGGGGGCTGTAGCCCCTACTGATTCATAAAAACCGTTAAAATTTTTATGTATTTTTTTAAAAAAAATTAGATATCTATGTATTTTTAGTTAAAAAAAATTAATTAGGCCCCACTGAAAAATAAAAGTACTAGTATAATTCAAAAATTATGAATTTTAGCTTCCACTGGCCCATAAAAACGTTAAAATTTCTATATATTTTTTGAAAAAAAATTAGATATTTATGTATTTTTAGTTAAAAAAAATTAATTAGCCCCCACTGAAAAATAAAAATAATTGTATAGTTCAAAAATTATAGATTTTAGCCTCCACTGACCCATAAAAATGTTAAAATTCTATGTATTTTTTGAAAAAAAAATACTCGTATAGTTCAAAAATTATAAATTTTAGCCCTCACTAACAAAAATTCCTGGCTCCGCCCCTGACAGCTTGGATCCTTTCATTTACGTTATAACATTATCGGAAAGAGTTTTCTAACGATGGTGAACTGTTCATATAATTATGATAAATAACTTAGACAATTCACCAGAATTATATCTCCCACCTAATTTATAATCTCATAACGTATAATGTATTGTATACAGAGAAAAAAATCTTTATCTTACTTGGGCAACTATGGTTGAAGATTCTCCTTTATAAATATCACATTTCCGTTCGAACCAGCTTCCCTTAACCTTGTAATCACACACATCCTTTGACGTTTTGTTCGCCAAGAACACCTTTAATGTTGTCCTAAATGGTTGAATCATTGAAGTCGCTTTGGCAGTGAAGATTAGATCTTTGGCATCTGTGCTTTTTCCCCTAAATGCTTTCCATGTATAATGTGTAGTCATTATCTACATCGCGATTTAGCATAGTTAACAAACTGAAATACTGAATAACAAAGCAAGAAACAAACAAAAGAAATAGTAATAACGCTATGTGATATATACATATGGATAGGATATATCTTTTTGAGCATTTGTTACATATCACATTTTCATCCTTTTTTAAAAAATAAAATTTTTAACATATACATCAACTATTGACAATCAATATATATTTACTTACTATAAAAAGGCCGAAGAGTGAACCGGTGAAATAAAATACTATTCTTTCTTAAAAAATGAAGTCGAAAATTAATCCCCTAAATTCTAAAATGCTTAAATTTTTTATGTTCATATGGACATGTATTTTACTAGGTCAAGTAAAATAACATGTACAAATCGAAAAATCTTGTTCTCGTTTTGTCATGCATGCAAGCATGGGCAGAGCAACTTTCACTTGAGTTGCAATCCTAATGAAAAGAAATACTTCCTGAAATTTTAAATCCTGTATTGAATAAAAATTAAGGATCCCTCGTGCATGTAAGGACATATAATTAACATATATAAGTGAATAAGATGTTAAATTACCTTGGGACGTAAAGTAACAATAGGGTTTCCATCAGCATCAGAGATAGTTTGCTTAAAACGAAGGCTAAACAAGTGGTTTTTAACCTTGAAGATCATTCCGTCTTCTTTTTTAACCACCAAGCCCCCGATAAACTTCCTGCAAATTGCAAGATCAAATGCACAAGGTGCACAAAAATCTGGACCAATCACTGGATAACTTGACTCGGTTATTTGTTGACGTTCCATTTTAGTGAAACTGTGTTCTTGATATCGATGCGATTCTGCTAGACCCATATATATACCCAATAACTTGGACGAAGTCAAGTGTGTAGTAAACTGTAGGGTTGAGCTGGTAGTTTCCAAGAAGATTAGAGATAAAATAGAAACAAAAATTTCATGCCTATTTTAGTTGACTTGCAGTGTTATAGTCCGTTTTCATCATTCTCATGCATGTAACTTATAAGAGGAAACAGATCCTCTCCTCGTACAATACGTTATCGTGGAAAATGTATAATAACTCAATCCTAAGAATGTAATAACTCAAATTTAAAGAGAAAGTCCAACTCAAAGACTAGTTTGTTAGGTAGGAGACCCATTCTACTTAAAAAACCACCCCTTGTAATAGTGAGATCTTAATGTGGGATCATTACAAAATGATATGAAAATTTTCCATTAGAATAGGCTATCGTGGAAATGATAGGCTCCCTTTCCCTTGTGGGAGCAGCAAGTCATGTTAATATTTTTACAGTACAATGCAGTCGAAATTATGGTTCAAATTTAGAACTTCTAATTTAAATTGCGGAGAAAAGTCTCCCTCCTTTAAAAAAAAAAAGTCCCAATCATGCTTGACTAAGGTCAATTGAAACAGCCCACACCACAAAAGACGCTCTTGTGACATTGAAATTAATGTACTCGTAGACCCATTCTTTATGGTCACTTGTGACTAGCCACCGTAGACCCTAGGTCACAAGCTCATGACTTCCGGTCTTTTGCATATGTCCGAAAAGCTTTAATCATAGAAAGAGAGCTTTTTTACAGTCTTTTTGCACCATATGGTTTTTGTTTTTTTATTTATTTATTACCCACACACACATCATGTCTGAACTTTTGCACCATATTGTTGAGCCCCCCATTTTTTGGAAGATAAAACGATAAAATCAAAAACTAAAAATCATGTCTACGTTAAATGGTTTGCTATACATAGTCATTTGAAAATAGTAAATTATCTCAAAAGTGAGATTATCAATATAGCCTATAAGTGTAAATCCTATGATGAGCCTATATAAATATATCAATTACTCTTTTTTGCTTAATATATATCAATTACTCTTTGTTCTTATATTCTTCTAACTTCTTTTTTATCCCCTTAATTTTTTTTTCTTTTTCCAATCATATCTTTTTTTCCTTATTGCACATAAATAAAAAAAAATTCTAACAAATTTCTTGGAATAATAAGATCCACATGATATAGTAGAGGATGGCTTGGTGCATGATGTTTAGCTTCTGAGGTGGTCCATGATATACAAAAATAATCACACAGACATGTTGAGAAAGATAATGATCAGCTTAATGTAAGGCAGTCGATCAATCAAGATTTGATTGAAAATGGTACAAGACTTTAACAAGTGGAAATATATCTAATTGAGTTAGTTTCATTTCATTTACAATTAAGTAACAAGGAATATGTGTTTTTAACAGCTATATAAAAAATATAGAGTTGTATTTTTAAAATTAATCGTATTAGATTGAGTAGTCAATGATCTTATATCTTATTTTGAAAGGTTAGACTTATTCATGTGAAATCATATGATTCTCCAATAGTCCATTCACGTTTGACCCATGATTGTTTGTAGATGGAATGATGACGTCGTGGTAGAATAAACTAAGAAGCGTATCAAATAGCAAGGCACGATGCAATGACGTGACATATGAAGCAGCTGCATACTATAGAGGTCAAAATCTGGCTTAGGCAAGGTCTAAATTTGTAGATAGTAGATTGATTTTGGGTTAATTTAAGTCCATGCGGCAATAGACCTAATTCGAATCACAAGTTAGAAAATTCCTCTAAATTGCCCTTTGATGACCATACTGAAGAGGCCTGAGTCAGATACAAACGCTAGCCTCTAGCTCTGTCATCTTTAGTCTTCTCTATATATGTTACCCTTCTCTATATAATAAAATTTCTAACAAAGATTTATTATTCAATATATGAATTTTTAGTGTACAAAAGCGGAAGGGATCACGTGAATGAGACAAAAGAAATATAATTGACAGACGCTCCTGCAAATCGTGGCATATATATTCGCCACGCGGATTTTCATCGTTTTATTGATTAGATACCTGCAAATTTTTGAATATATTTTCATTGGACAACTTTTTTACCATTAAATGTATCAAGGATCACAATAAGAGCAGCAACGAAGGCATAATCGAAGTTTGGAAACATCGTCACCATAAACTTGTCCATGTTGAACAAGAAACTTTGAGGAATTAACTTTTTACTCATCTGCAAAACAACATGCATCACACCATTTAATACACGAATTCACGTATTTGGAGTCTCTGCTAACATTATAATGTTACGAGGAAGTTCTAATGATAGTAAAATAGACTATGAAATAATCTAGATAAATAATTCATGACTATTAGATTTCTCTTGTAACATATACTGTATTAACATTATTATATATAGGAAAAATGATCTTTATCTCTTACTTGGGCAACTATGGTGGAAGATTCTCCTTGATAAACAACACATGACCATTCAAGCCAGCTTCCCTTAACCTTGAAATCATAGACATCTTCTAATGTATTGTTTGCCAAGAACACATCTAATCTTGTCCTAATTGGTTGAATCATTGAAGTTGTTTTCTTAGTGAAGATTAAATCCTTGGCGTCTGTGCTTTTTCCTCTAAATGCTTCCCATCTATAATGTGCAGTCAGTATCTACATGGTGATTTAGCATAGTTAACAAACTGAATGATAAAGTAAAAAGCAAACAAAAGAAATATTACTAAGGCCATATATGTGATACATATGGATTGATATATATTTTCTGAGTATTGTTATATATTATTTCTTCATCTTTTTCAATAAAATACAATTTTTTACATTTACATCAAAACTACAAATTTAGATCAAATTAGAACTAGTAACTAATTTTAACATGGAAATACTGAAAAAACTAATATAGGCAAAAAAATGTCAAATATCCTTGATCATGAGACATATAATTATCACTACATATAAGAATCATAACTCCAACAATACTGATTAATATTGACATAATAGAAAAAAGTGGCCACTACTAGAAAAATGGAAATGAGTGACGGATTTTAGCAACGGCAAAAAGTGCGTCGCTACTTAATTACCGACGGATTTATCGACAGAAAAAATTTAGTAACTAAATCGTGACGAATTAACGACTACTTTGCAACGAAAAACTTTATAACTAAATTTCATCACTAATTCCTCGCAAAATCGTGACTACTATTTATTGCTGAATAGACAAATGAATACTATTTAAACAAATCAATAGGAAAAACGGTCGCAAAATCATGACTAATCTTTATTGCTGAATAGAAAATATCCAGTCACTAATTGGGTACGATGTTGTAGCCAAATTTTAAAGAAAAAGCACTATCAATGATCCAAGACCATACATATTGATTGATAGAAGTACTACTATTTATTGCTGAATAGACAAATTGATTGAAAATGTCATAACTAATTAAAATTAACATGTATAGAAATAAAGAAAAATATTGTTTTCGTTATATCATGCAAAGGCATATAATTAATATTAGTTAAAGTGAAAATATAATAAATTACCTTGGCCCTTAAGGTAACAATAGGGTTTCTGTAACGCCCTGCATTTTTGGATTTAATTAAATTGTTTTATTTGTAGTGAGATTTGAAAATTAGAATTTTTTTTGAATTGTGCTTACCTCTTATTTAGTTGATAAGATATAACAACCAGATTTTGTAGATTTTAAACCCCATGATATAAGAGCATGTTAGCTAACTAAGTGGGTCAATTGGAACATGGGAGAAGTGGTCAGTGGCTTAGCTAGAGTTTAGGGGACTAATTGTTAATTATGAGAAATTTGGTAGAAATTGGTTGAGTAACTTTCCTAAGGTACAAGGGAACCTTTTCTGGGAAAAAAGAGAAAAAGAAATCGTTTTTCTCCCGTTTTTCCCTACGGATTGTAACATCCAGTGGTGAAAAGAACAGACAAAAAAAAAAAAAAGATGATCACCACGAAAGAATTCCTGAATAGGGCCTCATGCAATGTGGAGATATTAGTTAGTACATGTAGGGCTTTGTGTAATACTTGGGGATTTTGATGTAGCAGGTAAGTAGGACAATCCTAAATTGTTTCTTTTAACACCCCTTTGATTGTTGTGAAAAGAAAAAGATACGTTATTATGTTCTTAGCATGTGTATTGTATTATTTATCTATGTGCTTATGTATAAATGATTAAAGTGTCGATTCTTGTGCCAAGATACAAATCCATATATGTTATAATGTTCCGAGCATGCTTTTATCCTTAACTTATATTGTTTTGAAAAGTATGGGTTTAATTTGAATACCTATGACTTCTTAAGATTCTTACTGAATATACTACTATTTTGTATAACTTAATTTACCATGTATAATTAATAAAACAAAGAAGAAAAAAAATATATATATATATATATAAATATACATTGTGTGAACAGTGATTCTGCCACTGTTCAACAGTGACGAAAATCATTGTTCCAACGGTTAACAAAAAAAAAAAAATCTAAATATGTTTCAAAATATTGTTTTATATATTCTTAAGTGTATGAAAAAGTTTGTACATGTCTTATATTGTTTCAAAAGTATAAGAACCAGAGTTTGAAACCTATAATATATTCGTAATTATTGCACGATACTATATTGTTGTATTTATTGAATAACTCGAGCTCGAAAATTTCAGACCCTTATGCCATATATTTTGAGGCCGTGTCTTTGTGAGCCCTCGGTGGTGGGGATCGTATACCACTTTTTGGGTAGTGCACTACTGCTTCGTTGGGACTCTCGTTTGCTTTTGGTGGTATGTGCGACAACAAACCACTTTTCGTCTTCGACCTATACTACCAGGATTGTAGCCTCGGCCATCTACTTCTTTGAATTTTGACTACATTTGGTTATGGCATATCTTGGGTCATTTTGATCTTCGTTTCGTTTGATAAGTAGTAATATGTACTTTGTATCTTCGATAAGTAAGTAACAACATGATAAATTTTTTTTATAAGTGATAATTCGTATTTGTATATTTCGATAAGAAATCTTCCACACTTTATTACAATTTTATGAAAGTCTTCGAAAAGTGAATTAAAACCTCTTCCGTAAATATCACATTTATGTTTGTTAGCACTTTGTAATGTGTTCGTGATATTTATTTTCAATAAAAGTGATACCTTATTATTTTAGGGGTCGTACTACTTACTAAGATTATTATCTCACTTTATAGTTTCGTATTTCTTGAAACCTATATTTTCGCAGATGGAGGACATAAACGCTTGATTTGGGTTTGAAACTAGATGCTATCATGCAGTGCTGAATCTCTTAGAATCTTTGAACTATTTAGAAAATTAATTTATTATGGACTTAAGAAATTTCATTCCTTCGAATTTATTTACATATTTCTAGTAGCATTATGTAGCATTTAGAGTTATCCTTTATTTATGGTGAAGACTTTGTACTACTAAATCCATATATGTATTTTGTGGTTAGATGCTCTGAACCTTGTCATCGTACTTATGGATTTTAGCTTACATAGTTCAGAGTCTTGCGGACTTAGGAGGATTTAACTTTCTAAGTTCGTGGCAGTCTCGCTCCCGAATTTTGCCTTAGATGAATTTTGGGGGCGTGACAGTTTCCAGCAGCATCAAGGATAGTTCTCTTATCATGAAGGCTAATTAAAGAGGCTCCTTCAACTTTGAAGATATTTCATCTTCTTTTTTAACTGCCAAGTCCTCGAAAAACTTCCTGCAAATTGCGAATTCAACTGCACAAGGTGCACAAAACTCCGGACCAATCACTGGAAAACTTGGCACCGTTATTTGTGGGTCTATTTTTAGTGAAATTGTGTTCTTGATATCAAGCTTTAATGTTCTTACGAAATAGAGCCTCTGCTACACCCTCAAAGTGCTTTTCAACTTCCTCGTCAAGTTCTTGCTCAGGTTCAAGCTTTGCTAAATAAACTGGCTCCTTCATAGTCTCAGGAGCTAAAACATTGCTAGTGTTTGCTGTTGTTTTTCTCTTGGGTGACATTTCAATCATACCACAAGACGAAATTTAGTACTCGAATAACTAGAATATAAGTCAATAGAAACTACATACTACTGCAATCACTCATAATCCAAACCTAGGTCGATGTTGATCATAACCTAGGCTTTGATACTACTTTGTCATGCCCCGAGCCCAGACCCCTAGGCACGCAGGCGCGACTGGTATTGTACGCATAAGAAACAACTACTTGGACCTCTTTTCTACTGACCAAAAATGGTTAACCCAGATTATTCCTTATACTCACAACACTCATTTATAAACCATACAAATACACTATATTCTTCCAATATAGGATATTACATACACCCCCCGTTAAGGACCTGACGTCATTGTTAGAGGCACACATACCTAGGACCCACCAGGCAGTGAAAGATTCTACAGGTGGCTTCCACCGGCCTCCTAGGTGTAGCACTTTGTCCCGCATAGCTCTTACATCCCGCACCAGCTAATGACCTACTCTGATACCATTTTGTCACACCCTCAAAAATCATCATAAACGAATCTCAAGGAACGTGATTTTCACAAACCTAAGAAGGGCACTTCTTCCTAAATTTGCAAGGCACGAAGTACAAATATTTTATAACCACAAGCAAGAAAGGCAAGATTCAGAGCATCTAATTCCCAAAGACATAGATAAATGATCCACACCTCCTAGGAAACTTAAAACATCCTCAAAGATGACATTGTCCAAAATGAAAAGTCCAAATGCGCGAAATAAAAATGTTAAATAAGTTTAATGCAAGATAAACTCTTCATTATTTCAATGTACTAAAAGATCTAGCAACATAGGGTGTCCTTTAACCCAAGACCCAAGCAAAGCTATCTATTTCTCTCAATCTACGAAATAATATATTTTTCAAGAAAAACAAAACAACGTAATGAGATGATAATCTCAGTAATTAGTAGACCCTAAAACTAATAAAGGATTGTAGTTTTGCCAAAACAATATGAAACCATAAGCAGACGCTAACAATAGAGCACGCATTTAAATTGCATGCACCATTGCAAATAACTTTTGAAAAGAAAACATAAGGCCAAAACTCACACTTATTGACAAAACAAGGTACATAATACCCAAATTATGCCAACACAAATGAAGATGGATAGGAATCCAAGGAAAAGTAGTCAAAGAAAAAGAGTGGTTTTTTTGTCGCATATATATACCACCAAAAGCAAGTGGGAGTCCCGACAATGCAGTAGTGCATTACCCAAAGAGTGGTGTATGATCCCCACCACTGAGGGCTAAATGAAGACACGACCTCAAAAGATATGGCATATAGGTCCAAAATTTTACCACAAGTATGCATTAAATGCGGTGTTGCAAAGTTGTGCAATGATTATAAACATATATGTATATAACTTCTTTTTAAAAAAATTATCATAAATTGGCATACAAAATTACAATAATCAACAATTTGGATACTATTGAAATATTTTGTGAAACAAATCAACTTAAGTAAAAGACAATTAATCTCTATTATAAATATTTAGACCAAAACGTTTAGTAAAAGAAGAGTACTTAAAAAAAATGATGATGAATAAAGAATTTTAGGTATTTTTGAAACACTTAAGGAATTATTATCTAAACCAATAAAATAAAATCATTTACTAACTACTACATAATTACATATAATAATCATAATACAAACAAAAGTAAATGTAAATTACAGAAAAGTGAAACCAATTAAATGACATAAAAATAATAATAAATAAAGTAAAGTAAACCAAAGTCACTGTTGGAACCGTGACTAAGTCACCGACTAAGACAATATTCCAACGGTGACTTAGTCACTATTATGACAGTGACTCAGCCACTGTTTTAACAGTGACGAACCACTATTTAAAATAGGGATTTTGCCTAAAACATTAAAATTTATGAGAGAAAATTCTAAATAGCAGTTTCTCAAAAATTCATAAACCAAAGATATAAGAAAATTGTTAGCGTTCTGGACATAAATAGTTACATAGCATCACATATATATTAGTAAATGGACAATCTCTTTTTTTTTCCTCAATTCAACATAGATGAATAATTCAAATTAAATGCCATAAACATAGAGTGAATCTCTTTTATCATATACTGAAAGGGTATAAAAGAATTAGGGTCCTTCTATTTACCGTAATCTTGATAATATCACAAATCTATCTTAGGGATAAAACGTAACTCAAAGATCAAATCCTATTTCATAAGACAAGAAAAGATGATATTACTCTCTAACTTTCTCGCCCAACAATTTATCTATGTAATCTTGCAACCAAATTTAATTCGAGATGCTTTAAAGTACATACCTAAACGCGGAAAACACAAGAATTCCTATCGATCGCCTTTGCATGCTAGAGATTCACGTTCTTGCTCCTTTCTTGTATCTGTATGTATATAAAGTTTTCTGTTTAGTTTTGTAATAGTCGTTAGATGAAGATGTAGGAATTTTTTTTTTTAACATAAGAATTGTTTAGTGTAGTAGTGGAGTAATGGAATAGGACTTCTACTAGAGATAAACAAATTCCACAAAAGTTAAGGGCTATGCCAATGTTAAAATATCAACAACCTCTTTTTTTTTTTGTGCCAAAAGCCCTTATATTATGGAGGTCGTTACAATATGAATCGAAATCACGTCTATGTTAAATGGTTTGCAGTGTGTATGATCATTACTCATCGTTCTTATGCAACTTGGAGAAGTAATAAATCATGTTAATATCCATTTGGATTAATATTTTAGCAGCAAGTTCCAATCATTGTTCATGACGAGAAAAACAAAAGTTGCAACCCTGGTTGACTAATTAGGGATTGGCCAAGTACAAAAGAGCATTGAATCCATTCATAGACCCGTTCCAGGGACTAAGTCAAGGACGTAGATGGTAGGGTCAAGCTCATTTTTTTTTCTTTTTTTTTCTCTCTTTCTTTGAATACAATGGAAATCGAAATTGTGGTTTAAATTCATATATTATAATTACCCGATAACTAGGATGAAGTCAAGTGTATAGTAAACTAAAGGGTGGAGCTGGTAGTTTCGAAGAATATTAAAGATAAAATTGAAACAAAAATTTCATGTCTATTTTAGTTGACTTGCAGTGTTATAGTCCGTTTTCATCATTCTCATGCATGTAACTTGTAAGAGGAAACAGATCATCCCCACGTACAACAGGTTATCGAGGAAATTAATGATATGAAAATTTTCGATTACATTAGGCTATCGTGGAAATGATAGGCATCGTTTCTCTTGTGGGAGAACTAAGTCATGTCAATATTTTTACGACATAATACAAGTCGAAGTTATAGTTCGAATTCAAAACTTTTAATTATAATATGTCATTGTTGTTAGAATATAACACTTGTCTCATATTGAAAAATCAAAAATTCTAACACCATCTTATAAGATCCTGGACTACTTCACTTGACACCAATTAGTTTCAAGATAGAACCCGTGATTCTTCAAATGTATTAATCAGGTCTACTTGTGTTCAATCTTTCACGTGTGTCATGTTCTATGCATCTTCAATCTACCACGTGTATTCAATCTTCCATATGTGACCCATCTCAAAAAAAATTGATTCACATGTATTCAATCTTCCAAATGAGACCATCTCAAAATATGGTTTATGCGTCAATCTTTCACGTATGTCATGTTCCATGCATTTTCAATCTCCCATATGTTATCTACCACATGTGTTCAATTTTTAATGTGTGACCCATCTCAAAAAAAATTGGTCCACATGTATTCGTTCTTCTAAGTTAGACCATCTCAAAATAAGGTTCATGCGTGTTCAATTTTCCATGTCCCATATCAAAGTAAAAAGACGATCTTGTGACATTGAAATCTACTTGTAGACCCGTTCTTTATAGTGACTTGTGACTAGCCACCGTACATCCTAGGTCACAAACTCATGACTTCCGGTCTTTTGCATATGTCTGAAAAGCTTTAATCATAGAAAAAGAGTTCTTTTTTATAGTCTTTTGCACCAAATAATGGTTGAGCCCTTGATTTTTTAGAAGATTAAACGACAAAATCAAAAATCATGCCTATGTTAAATGGTTTATTATACATATAGTCATTTGATAATGGAAAATCATCTCAAAAGTGAGATTGTCAATATAGACTATAAGTGTAAATCCTGTGATAAGCCTATATAAATATATCAATTACCCTTTGTTCTTATATTCCTTTAACTTCTTTTTTATCCCTTTAATTTTTTTTTCCTTTTCCAATCAAATCTTTATATCCTTATTTCACATTAAAAAAAAAATTCTAACAAATTTCTTGGAATAATAAGATCCACGTGATACAGTAGAGGATAGCTTGGTGCATGATGTTTAGCTTCTGAGGTGGTCCATTATATACTCAAAATAATCACACAGACGTGGTTAAAAAGATAATGATCAGCTTACTGTAAGGTGGTGGATAGTCGATCAATCAAGATTTGATTGAAAATGATACAAGACTTTAACAAGTGGAAATATATCTAATTGAGTTGACCTCATCTTGGTACATCTTAGTTTCATTTCATTTACAATTAAGTAACAAGGAATATGTGTTTTTAAGAGCTATGATAAGAAATATAGAGTTGTATTTTTAAAATTAAACATGTTAGATTGAGTAGTCGATGGTCTTATATCTTATTTTGAAAGTTTGGATTTATTCATGTGAAATCATTTGATTCTCTAACAGTCCCTTCACGTTTGACCCATGATTGTTTGTAGATGGAATTATGACCTCGTGGTAGAATAAACTAAGAAGAATTGCATATCAAATAGCAAGGCACGATGCAATGACGTGACATATGAAGCAGCTGCATACTATAGAGGTCAAAATCTGGCTTAGGCAAGGCCTAAATTTGTAGATAGTAGATTGATTTTGGGTTAACTTAAATCCATGCGGCAATAGACCCAATTCGAACTACAAGTTAGAAAATTCTTCTAAATTGCCCTTTGATGACCATACTGAAGAGGACCAAGTCAGATACAAACGCTAGCTTCCAGCTCTGTTATCTTTCTATATATGTCACCCTTCTCTATATAACAAAGATTTATTATTCAATATATGAATTTTTAGTATACAAAAGCGGAGGGGATCACGTGAATGACACAAAAGAAATATAATTGACAAACGCTCCTACAAATCGTGGCATATATATTCGCCGTGCGGATTTTCATCGTTTTATTGATTAGATCCCAATAAATTTTTTAATATTTTTCCTTTTTTACCATTAACTGCATCAAGGATCACAATAAGAGCAACAACAAAGGCATAATCGAAGTTTGGAGACACAGTCACCATAAACTTGTTCATGTTGAGCAACAAACTTTGAGGAGTGAACTTTTTACTCATCTACAAAACAACCATGCATCGTACTATTTAATACACGAATTCACGTATTTGGAGTTTTTTCTTAACATTATAATGTTACGAGAAAGTTCTAATAAAGGTAAAATAGACAATGAAGTAATCTAGATATATAATTCACAACTATTAGATTTCTCTCGTAACATACTGTATTAACATTATTATATACAGGGAAAATGATCTTTATCTCTTACTTGGGCAACTATGGTGTAAGATTCTCCTTGATAAACAGCACATGACCATTCAAGCCAGCTTCCTTTAACCTTGAAATCACAAACATCTTCTGATGTATTGTTTGCCAAGAACACGTCTAATTTTGTCCCAATTGGTTGAATCATTGAAGATGTTTTTGCAGTGAAGATTAAATCCTTGGCGTCTGTGCTTTTTCCTTTAAATGCTTCCCATCTAAAATGTGCAGTCAGTATCTACACAGTGATTTAATTTAGCATAGTTAACAAACTGAATAACAAAGGAAAACAAACAAATGAATTACTCCACTAATTAAGGCTGTGTGATACATATGGATAGGATATAACTTTTCAAGCATTATTATATATTACCCCTTCACCCTTTCCTATAAAATTGAACTTCTAAAATATATGTTGACAATCAATATATGAAGAAATCTCAATAAAATGGAAATAGTCAAGCAATAAAACACTGTATATTGTATTTTACTCTTGAGCTAGTTGCTGAAATCATTGATACAATAAGACATATATACAATGATGATGTACAACGGCTATAATTCAAAAATGGATCAAAGATCTAAATACAATTAAGTTGATTGAGTTGACTTCCTAAGATGAAACAAATTTGGTCTTGAAATTAGTCAATCCGTTAGCTATAGATTTGCATAGGACAAGATTATTCTCCAATGGTTTGAATTTGAATTTGCTTGAGTTGTTTCCACATGTGTTATGCAACAATATAGAAAGATTCTTGGGAACTTTCTTTGATTTCTCCTTGGCCAAATGTATCACATTGCTATCACCAGGATCTTTAATTTCAACGGCATGATTTGTGACTTGATTTTCTTGATTCAAAAGTTGATCTTTGTGCTTATTTTTATCACCATGATTTTTGATTCTGAAAGCTTGTATGCAGCTGTTATCCCATTTCCTCAAGTTGGAGAGTGTAATGATATGAACTCCCAACTTGTTTTTGAACTCAATGAAAGGACGCTTTGGAAATGGTTTAGTAAAGATGTCTGCTACTTGATGGGTAGACGGGACAAATTTTGTAAGTAAGGCTCCAACAGCAACTTTTTCGTGAACAAAGTAGTAGTCAATCTCAATGTGTTTTGTACGAGCATGAAACATTGGATTGACTGTCATATGTAAAGCACTGATGTTATCACTGAAAAGTTATGAAGGTTAAGAAAGAAAAATTCCTATGTCTTGTAGAAGATATATAATCCATGTTATTTTTGCAGTTGTTGACGCTAAGGCTTGATATTCCGCCTCAGTACTTGATCGTGATACTGTAGGTTGTTTCTTTGAAGACCAAGAGATGCAATTTGCACCAATGAAAACATAATATCCTGTGGTGCTTCAACGGATAGTAGGACAACTTGCACAATCTACATCACAGAAAGCATTTAACATTAAAGTACTTTGTTTAATAAATCAAATACCATGATCTATTGTCCCTTTTAAATATCGCAGAATTCTTTTTACGGCACGAATGTGAACTAGCATAGGTGTTTGAAGATGTTGACAAACTCTATTTACAGCATGTGTTATATCAGGATGTGTGAACATGAGGTATTGAAGTGCACTGATAATGCTTTGGTATTCTGTTGGATAAACCAATTGATTATCATCAGCAAGAGTGTTTGGTTTGATTGCAATTGGGGTTGTTAGCTTTGATGCTTCTAGCATTTTCGTTTTTGTAAGAAGGTCCTTAATATATTTAGTTTGAGAAAGAAAGATACCTCCTGTAAAATACTTGACTTCGATGCCCAAGAAGTATTGTAAAGTGCCTAAATCTTTTAGAGAAAACTCAATTCCAAGTTTAGTGATCAAATTTTTTATAATCTCATTGTTACTACCAGTTATGATAATATCATCAACGTAAACCAAGATTAATGTAGTATGACCATTTTGAATGCGAATAAATAGGGATGAATCAGCTTGGCTATTGTAAAATCCTAAAGTGATTAAATAAATAGATAACCTGTCATACCATGCACGAGGAGTCTATTTTAAACCGTAAAGAGACTTTTGAAGTAAACACACATGATGAGGGAGTTTAGGATTGATAAAACCTAGAGGTTGTTCCATGTATACTATCTCTTTGAGAAATCCATGGAGGAAAGCATTTTTAACATCAAGTTGGTGCATTCTCCATTGAGAAGTGACTGCAATTGCAAGAATTGTTCGTATGGTAGTTGGTTTCACTACTGGACTGAAAGTTTCATAAAAATCCAAGCCCTCAACTTGGGTGAACCCACGAGCTACTAGTCTTGCTTTATATCGATCAATTGTCCCATCTTCCTTGTATTTGATTCGATAAATCCACTTTGCTCCAATGACATTTGTATTTGTTGGTCGAGGTACTAAGGTCTAAGTGTTATTTGCATAAAGTGCAACTAGTTCCTCTTTCATAGCATTGATCCACCTTGGCGATCTACGTGTTGTTCATAGGGTATATGGTTCTTCAATCTGCGCTTTTTACTGCATTAAAAGTATTCATGTTAGTCCTCAATTGAGGGTTGTTTCTTACCATACTCCTTGTTATCATTGATGTTGTTGGTTGAGTAGAAGTTGTTGGATTTGTTTCTAAAGGATGAAGTTCGATGAACAATTGACCGGTAAGATCATTTGATAGTTCATTTGATATTGTTGCTGTTGGAGCAGGCGGTGAATTGGAAATTTCTTCATTATTTTGGTTGTTTGTTTCAGAGATAACATTTGTGTTGTTATTAGATGGAGATGACATTGTACTAACATCCATTTGATGTTCCAAAGTATTGTTTTCGGTTTCGCTAACCAAAGAAGATGCGTTTTTGTCTTATTTTCTTCAAAACAACTTTGGCTTATTGCTTAAAGGGGAGTAGTATTAATTGCTGTCCTAGGATGGCCATTGGACCCATCCCCTTCCTCAAGCTAAACTCGTGTTTCTTCTTCAATAATTTATTCACAACAATTTTTGTTGAATTTCTTTGGCATATGTTTTTTCATTTGTTTCTCCCCCTCTAAAAAAAATTTCGTCCTCAAAATTCTTATTTGCTGCTTGAAATAAATCTAGGTATTGTTGCTAAATTTGATCCTTTCTTTCTCAAGTAGTTTCTTCAATCCCATGATGTTTCTACAATACTTTAACCATCGGAATCTTCTTCGACCTCAACTTCCGCTCCATCTGATCTAGAATGCGAATCGGTCATTCATCATAAGTTAGATTCTCACGAAGCCGTAATGACTTTGGTCCTAGAATATGAGAAAGATCTAGAAAATATTTCCTCAAAGTAGACGTGTGGAAAACATTATGAACATTAGAGAAGTTCTCCGGTAAAGCTAACCAATACGCTAACTTGCCAGCCCTGCCGATAATCTCAAATGGCCTTCCAAACCTCGGACTCAGCTTACCACATTTACCATAACGAGCAAATCCCTTTCGAGGAGACAATTTCAAGAAAACTAGGTTCCCGACCACAAACTCCAATCCCGATAGCGCTTATTAGCATAACTCTTGTATCTGCTCTGCATTGTCACCATTCTCTACCTGATCAATTGTACATTCTCAATATTCTCTAGAAGTTCTGATATTATACTCGGATTAACAGCCTTCATCTCCCCTACCTTATTCTAATACAAAGGTGATTGGTACTTACGACCGTAGAGAGCTACATAAGGTGTCATCCCAATAGTCGCTTGATAACTATTGTAATAGGCAACTCGGCTAGCTGTAGATGTTTCTCCCAGTTCTTCCCAAAATCCAAAACACAAGCCCTGAGCATATCCTCCAGAATCCGAATAGTTCTCTCTGACTGACTGTCGGTCCGAGGATGATACGTTGTGCTAAAACTCAACTCAGTCCCCAAAGTTCCTAAAGTTTCTCCCATAACTGAGAAATAAACCGAGGATCTCGATCAGAAACAATACTAGCTGGAATTCCGTGAAGTTTAACAATCTGATCCAAATAAAGATCTGCCAACTTTGCAACTTCATATCCCATCCTCATCGGAATAAAATGAGTTGTCTTTATCCAATGATCCACAATAACCCATACCGCGTTGCAACCTCTCGGTGTTCTAGGCAAACTAGAGATGAAGTCCATCGTAACATGTTCCCATTTTCACTCTAGTATTGCCAACGACTGGAGTAACCCTGCAAGTCGTTGATGTTCTGCTTTCATTCGCTGACAAGTCAAACATCTGGATACAAACTGAGCAACCTCTCTTTTCATGTTGTTCTACCAGTAATGTTGTTTCAAGTCCTGGTATATCTTGTTTCCACCGGGATGAATGGTGTACTTAGAATTATGAGCCTCCTCCAAAATACCTCTCTTCAAGCCCGATTCATCGGGGATACACACCCTATTTCGAAATCGAAGAATACCATCCTTATGCAATTTGAAGTCAGACTGATCATCTATAATCTGGTCCTTGATCTTCTGAAGTTTTGTATCAAGTTGTTGAGCTTCTCTAATCTGAGACAGCAATAAAGGTTGAATGCGGAGATGTAAACACATCACCCCAACCTGAGTCAATTCTGATTTCTAATAACTGACTTCCTCAAGTACCTCCTACTTTTTGACAGCCAAACAAGCAACACTCGCCTTACGGCTAAGAGCATCTACTACAACATTCGCCTTCCCAAGCAGATAGTTAATAGAATAGTTATAATCTCCGAGAAGTTCCATCCACCTCCATTGTCGCATATTCAACTCCTTCTGTGAGAACAAGTACTTCAGACTTTTGTGATCAGTGAAAATCTCGAACTTACTGCCCCACAAATAATGATGTTACATTTTCAGTGCGAAAACAACTGCTGCTAACTCAAGATCATGAGTCGAATAGTTTACCTCATACGGTGTTAACTTCCTAGAAGCATAGGCGATAACCCGACTATTCTGTATAAGTACGCAACCCAAGCCCTCATTGGATACATTGCTGTAGATGACCATATTATCAGTTCCCTCTGGCAATGCAAGTACCGGAGCGGTAGTCAATCTCTTTTTCAACTCCTGAAACCCACTCTCACACTTCTCATCCCTAGTAAAGCTGGTTCATTTATGAGTTAACTTAGAAAGTGGCCCCGTAATCTTAGAAAAGTCCTTCACAAACCAGCGGTAATAACCCGATAGACCTAGGAAGCTACGAACCTCCGAAACATTCTCTGGCTTTTTCTAAGACATCACCACTTCAATCTTAATGGGATCTGCTGAAATACCGTTATGAGTAATCACGTCGCCAAGAAAATATATTTGTTGTAGCCAAAATTCACATTTATTGAACTTCGCAAACAACTGATGCTCCTGCAGCTTATGTAGGATAAGTCATAGATGTTTGCTCGTTCTCCAATTCAGTCTTAGAATAAACCAAGATATCATCAATAAAGATTACCATGAATTGGTCCAAGTACGGCTGAAAGACTCGATGCATAAGATCCATGAATGCTGTTGGAATGTTAGTTAGTCCAAAGGGCATAACTACAAATTCATAATGCCTGTACCGAGTCTTGAAAGCAAACTTTGGAATATCCTCCGTACTGATCCGAAGCTAATAATACCCCTGCCTCAAGTCAAATTTAGAGTAGACTTTGGCTCCCTGAAGTTGATCAAACAACTCGTCAATCAATGGCAAAGGATACTTGTTCTTGATGGTCACTTGATTCAAACCATGATAGTCGATACATAATCTCAAGGTACCATCCTTCTTCTTCACAAATAAAATAGGTGCTCCCCACGGTGAAGAACTATGTTGAATGAAACCCTTCTCTAATAACTCCTGCAACTGAGTTTTCAACTTTTTAAGCTCAGTTGGTGCTATCCGGTACGTTAATTTAGAAATAGGTTGAGTACCGGGAATTAGATTAATCACAAACTCAATATCTTTATCTGGCAGCAATCCTGGCAACTCCTCAGGAAATACATATTCCTGAATTATCGGAACTTCCTCTAACTTAAGCTTATCAGATGGCTTGTTGATCAAATAAACTAGATAACCCGAACACCCCTTACTTACTAGCTTAATAGCTTTAACTGATGAGATAATGAAACCCATCTTAGCATCCTAGTTCCCCGCTACCTCAACCACTGGCTGTTCTGGCAACCGAAACTGTACCACATTTGTTCTACAGTTTAATTGGGCATCAAACTTAGAAAGCCAGTCTATACCCAAGATAACATCATACCCCTGGATAGGAAATAAGATAAGGTCCGAAGGAAAATCCTAACCCTTAACATGTATTTTGCAACTTTACATACTAAGCCGGTCACATATTTATCAGTCAAAGAAGTACTAATCTCAACCACATAAGGCAATCTTTCAGGTTGCATATTAACACGTTGCACACAGGTAGGTGTAATGAAAGAATGCGTAGCACCAGAATCAATCAATACTTTAACAAGTTGATCGAGTATAAGGAAGTTACCTTCCACAACCGCCGCTGCCTCAGGTATCTTTTCCAAGTCCACTGTGTAGGCCCGAGCCTAAACCCGCTGTTGCTGAGGTGCACTACCGGCAGGTCTACCTTGATAACCTTGGGTTGCTGGCCGACCCTCAGATTTTTGATATTTGGGATAATCCCTCGCCCTGTGTTGGTTGTTGCTGCAACCTAAGCATGTCCTTACCTTCATCTGACAATCGGCCTCCAAATGACCCTTACGTTTACAATAAACACAATACGGTGACGGAGCACTAACATTGCCGCCTGAAGAACCCGAAGCTAAATAAGCAGCTGTATCAGCCTGCTATTGAGGTCTCACAACATATGTCATGTACTGACCCTAAGACTATGCTGGTATCGGTTGTGACAGCAACTGGTATGATCCCTGCTGAAACTGGGGCCTAAAAGAACCCTGCTGCCCCTGAGGTCTAAAAGAACCCTACTGCACTGGAGGTCTGTAAACACCTTGTTAATCCATATGGTAGCGGCAATACTTGGTCTTATTACGCTTTTGAGGTCAGCCTTTCATCCTCGGCACTAGAGGCAAGTGGTTGTGGTGTTGGATCTCCATTAAGATCTGCTCTCTTGAGGTGTTGAGGGGAGTTAACATAGTGAACCGGGGGTTCTGCTTTGGTTGCTGAGGCTGCTTGCCTCGGTCATTTTGGATCTTACTCCCAAGTTGGGCTCGAGAAGTCTTTCCTTTCTTTCCAGCTTTCTTCTCCTTGTCATCATCCCTCTTCGCCTGATGGATTTCTTCCGAGTGTATGTACCCTTCTGCCAATACCATCAACTCGGCTACGGTATCCACAGGGTCGATGGCCAAAGAGGATGTAAGGGGGCCCGACCTGAGCCCACTTTGGTAAGCCATTAATGCCATGGAATCCTCAAGGTTGGCTATTCTGAGGGTCTCCTCATTGAACCGGACTGTGTAAACCCTTAGACTTTTTCCTCTATACTGCTTCACCGATAGCAATGATGAAGTGTGGCGGGTCGCATGCCAACTTCCAGCGAAACGGGACAAGAAAGCCTCAGCCAGCTAATGAAAACTTGCAATAGAGCCGAGATAAAGTTTTTGGAACCAGTCCAAGGCATTGCCAACCAGGGTAGTCGGGAATGTCTTCGTCTTCATGAGGTTAGTCATATCATGCAGAGTCATATGGTGATCAAAGTTAAGCAGGTAGCTGGCTGGGTCTCCGTCCCCATTATAGATAGCCAGGTTGGACATTCGGTTGCCGGTGGGCAATGGCGTTGCCAGTACCTCAGGTGAGAGTGGGCTTATGCCGAGCTGGTTAATGACCTTGGCTATAGCAGCCACGGTCTTGGCCTGCTCGGGGTCGGCATGGGCCGCCCTTTTGCCTCTTGCCTTCACGGGTCTCGCCTCCGGCTCCAAGAAACCTTTTCTGTCTTGTGCTCGGGTTCGCCCAGGGGCTGGAATGCAGAATTGTGGACGCATTGGCCGTGGGGTAGCTGCTTGTGGAACTAGGGATTCCGCAACTAGTCGGGCTACCTGCTCCTTTAGCTCCTTAAACATCTTAAGCATCATTCTCATCTCTAGCGACAGGCTGAAGTTGAGGTTTCCATATGTAGAGGGGTTTGTTTATAAGGCTAAGTGTATACGTTGGCTCGTTCCAACGTTGGTTTGGGTTGGATCTTGGCTAGACACCTGCGTGGTTTCAAGGTCCTTGTCCGAGTTGGGTGAGTCCTCTACCGGTGCGCTGTGGCTTCTAGTTTGTACCATGATGGTTTCTCAATGAGTGTTGAGAAGAGCGATAGAAAGAACTCCTTCCCACAAACGGTGCCAAACTATTGAGGTCGAAAACCTCGCAGTTGAGGTTGGACGGCTACGCTTGCCAAACTGAACTTTCAAGTTGACCTCCGAATTGAACTTTCAGGTCAGCCACTTAATCTGCACAAGGAAAGGGAAGGAAAAGGCGGGGTGATGACCCGAATTTTTCCCTCGGGCATGCGAATGATTAGTATGTCCGAGCTGACAAGGTAGCTGAGTGCAATAATGATATGAAATGAAGGGGTGGAGCTCTATTTATACTAAATTCAGAGCCAACAACATTTAATGTTGTGTAGCTTTATGTCCCATCAAGACAGTTGACACTGAGGTCGGGGTTTTTCGGGGTCTGGGTGAGGTTGGATCAGTATTCAGGTTGGGCATGAGCTGAATATGCTCGGCTTGGCTCAAATTAGCCCGCCTCAGCTCGGCGTGGGCATCTTACCTCAGTTCGGGATCCCCCTCGTCAATTTTCAATCAAATCCATTTGCATTCACCTGGCTATTTCATCACTAAATAGTGAAGGATTAGATACATAATTTTTTTGAATTTTTTTTCCATCGCCTTCTCTTAACTACTTAACAATGAAATATTTTCTGTCCTATTTGGCAACTATTTTAGTCATTAAAATCCGTATTTGTGTCTGTTTTTCTTGTAATGAGCATGTTGAACCCAACACATGATCGGGAGATGCATGGCCCAGATAGTCATACATAAGTTCTACGAGATTGGGCTCCAAAAAAATTAATTTTCTAGCTTATTGAATCGAAAAGTCTAGGCATGCTCCACCAAGGGCGGAGTCAGGATTTTAAAATTTGGGAGTCAAAATTCAAATCCCTTGGACTTAACAATTTATGTTCTTGTTTTTAGTTTTTTGTTGTGTTTAAAGATTTCTTACTGGGGATTTTATATATATATATTGTAATATCTATATGAAACTTAGATATTTCTGGTTATTGATTTCTAGTTGATGTGCAGAGTCCTAAGTATTTTCATTATTTTTTGAAATTGGTTATGGTTTTAGTCATGCTTTTTAATTTGCTTACTTCCAAACAGACTTGGAGATTTATCTTGATGATTACCCTTTTTGAATAATTTTATTACTTACTAAATATTGTTAAAGAACATATGTGATGAACCTCTATTGCATTCTATCTTATCGTTTTCCATTCTGTTCAACGAGATTTGAACATCACCATCATCTCTACCAAAAACAGCAGCAGCTTCTAAATCTGAAATGTCAGATTTGGTGGGAGATGAAAAACTAATGAAGTCATGATATGCATTGATGTTTCACTTTGTTGCCTGGTAAGGGCAAATGCATCAGAAACATAGTATAGCCATCAAGCTTCGGTAATCCCAACAATGTCGTATGACTTTGACTCGATATTCTTCAGAGATTAGTCTTCTATGGTCTTTAATTACATTTTGCTTTCCAAAATTCATCGTTTGCTTGTATCTACTTTGCAAAACGTTTTAGGCATTAACATCATACTGGGAGCCGTTGAGTTGCATTGAAGCGGCTTCCTAACTCTGGCAAACTTAGGAAATGAATTTTCATCAAAGACAACATGTCTTGAGATATATACCCTATTTGTAGAGGGATCTATGCAATGATATCCTTTATGAATAAAGCTATATCCCAAGAAAACACATGGATTTCTTGGAAATTTTGTTTTTAGCATGATGTTTCAAATAAGGAAAGCATTTGCACCCAAAAACTCGTAAACCATTATAAATTGCATGCCTTTGAAAAAGTTTAAAATATGGTGTCTCAAATTTTAAAGAGGATGATGGTAATCGATTAATAAGAAAAGTGGCGGTTAAAAAGGCATCAACCCAGAATCGTAATTGTACATTCAAATTTTAGTCTTTTAATTATTTTTAGTCTATTATTTTTTTTTTGTAGTATATTTTTAGTTGACAACAAATTTTACATGCATACATTTACACACAACTCGGGTAAAAACTCAATTTTTTGCAAAAAAAGGTGTAAAATCCTTTTTAAATTCCTAACCCGTTTTAAAATCCATTTTAATCAAACACGGGTCTACTAATATCCGAGAACTAGGTTTTGAAGGGTTAAAAAGACCAGTTTTAAAATTATAACGGACGTGTTTCAAAAATACTATTCACAAAACTTGATGATAAATTTTTAAATACCGATTTTTATGAAAATATATGCAGGAATAACTATAGGGAGTCGGGACGTACCTACCGCTCTAATTGTCGAAGATGACCCAATCTAATTGCCTTCGACCTAATTGGCTCCGAGTTAATGGATTCCAAGCTGAATACCCCGAGAAGATATTTGCCGAGCTAAAAGTGTCCGACCGTTCTGGTTGCCGACCTGAAAGCTCCAAATTTCGTAAGCAAAGTGTGAAATGAATCTCAGATGTCAAGGCCCTATTTATAAGCAACTCTGGTAACCGCCTCGGGAATCCCAAACATCGCATCTTGTCATAACTGCCGGGTGACGTGTCAGCCATCTGAAGGGTATGCATCGCTGATGTGGCCATCCCCACTCTACCGAGGTCAAGCACCTCCAGCTCGGGAACAACTCCCAAGTCGAGATCAAAAGCTCCCAAATCCAGATCTCACCCTTTCGATCTCGACTTGGGAGGGAGGGGAAAATTGACGAGGAGGATCCCAAGCTGAGGTAAAACGCCTACCCCGAGCTGAGGCAGGCTAATCCGAGCCAAGCTTAGCATTTTCAACTAATGCCCAACCTGGATACTGATCTAACCTCACCCCAACCCGGGAAAACCCCGACCTTAGTGCCAACTATCTTGATGGGATATAAAGCTGCACTGCATTAAATGCTGTCAACTCTGAATTTAGTATAAATAGAGCTCCACCCCTTTATTTCAGAGGTAACTCATCATTATTACACTCAGCTACCTTGCCAGCTCAGACATACTAATCATTCGCATGCTCGAGGGGAAAATTCGGGTCATTACCCCGCCTTTTTCTTCCCTTTCCTTGTGCAGGTTAAGTGGCCGACCTGAAAGTTCAACTCAGACGCCAACCTAAAAGTTCGACTTGACAAGCGTAGCTGTCCAACCTCAACTGCGAGGTTTCTGACCTCGACAAAAATAATACAAGACTATTACAAGTCGATATTAAGGCTTAATAGAATACATGTTAAGTTTATTAGAAATAGTCAAATTAGTCCCTATCTTGAAAAATTCTGGTGTTAACGACAATAGAGAATATGCGAAATGACATTGTTACACTTACATAATTATGAAAGACGTTTTCAATGTTGTTACTTTAGTAAAGTAATTAGTCCCTTATATTGTTCTAAAAAGTTCAAAATAGACCATAAAAATTATAGGAAGTGGTCAAATTAGGATCTTCTATTAATGGATTTTGATGCATTTTTTCACAAATATTAGAGATCATTTTATATATTTTTAAAAACATTCGAAACTCAAATGACCACTTTAGATTATTTTAATTTTACCCTCTGAAAAGTTCATACATGAACATTTTTTTTAAAATGTTAACTAGTTCTTTTTTTTTGTTTTTTTAACGCAAGGGACAAAGTTGATCACTTTGCAAACTTTAGAAATTAAGTTTGAATTGTTTAAAATAACACTACAAAAAAACGCATACATACACTGCTGTTCATATGCAGCAGTTCCCTTAACCGCCACCTATTATGATTTTAGTTTCTATTATTTGCGACGGTCAAGACAACCACCGTCTATGGTGACGGCGGTTTTATGGTAAAACCGCCGTATATGTCGCATATTGGCGCGAAACATTTTGCGCCTAATTGTGCTTATTAGCGGCGGTTGCGATTAATGCCGTAAATGAAATTTTTTTTCAAGCGGCGGTTCCTAACCGCCGCATATGATCCTCTACTATAGGCGGAGGTTATTGGAACCGCCGCCTATGCTCTTTTAGTATAGGTGGCGATTGTGGAAACCGCCACCTATTGTCCAGCCCTAAAACTTCTTCCACACAGCCCCCAATTCTGTTTTTCCCCAAGTGTCTTACTTTATCTCTCTTCTATTGCAGCTCCATTGGAAATTTTCCCTCAAGGTGCCTTCTTTGTCTTGTCTCCTTGAATATTTTACATAATGAACTCAATTTGCAACTCCATTTGTGGTAGTTTTCCGCACTTTGCATCTCCATTTGTTATATTTTTCTTATTTTGTTAATTTTTCAGTTAGTTTTGTGATTTTATATTTGTTTGATCTGAATAGCTTTTGTGTTTATAATGAATTTGTGAAATTTGCTTTGATAGTTATGTATGTTAAAGCATAAGCTTGGTGTAATAAAGAATGCTAATTGTACTGGTTATGTTTCGTGCACCTTTTGATTATGTATAATTATTCAAAGTTACATATATCGCTACTTGTGTATATGGTTTTGACTTGCATCAACTTCAGTTTCAATAATCTTGATATTGTTCGTGTTCTCATAAGACCTGTAAACTAGATAAAATTATAATGTTATGAAGGAATATATTATAATATTATAACGTTATGAATAAAATAAATGGTGGTAATATATTAACAGTACTATTACATACAATAATAGTGCTTTTGTTTGTGCATGAGTTATAGTTGTCTACTTTGATAGTTCCAATTAGCATTAAGAGTTCTTCTATATAGTGGATTGTTTAGAAGCAAGTTGGTGATTTATTTAATAAATTAGAGGGTTGATATCTTTATATTCAATTGGAAATTTTAATGCCAACCAGCTATTGTTCAATATTGTTTTATTTGTTTGATAATGTGTTTGCAAAGGGATAATTTTTCTTGAGAATATGTTTGCAAAGGGATAATTTTGCTTGATAATTTTACTTGCAGTTATGCCTTTTACTTTATTGGTTTTGTTATTATAGATATACCAATGAATAAAAGTTGGATGACAAAGCCACGATATAGCAATCAATACCTTATTGGTTTGGAGAAATTTTTAGATTTCGCATTCAATCATACTGGTACACCTAGTGGGAATATTTTGTGCCCTTGTGTTAGGTGTGCCAATCGTTTACGGAAAAATCGTGATGATGTGAGGGATCATGTAGTTTGCAAAGGGATGACTAAGGGGTATACAGGTGGGTTTGTCATGGAGAAGATTTTGTTAATGATGATGATGATGTAGACCCATCACACGATAGTCCACTTGAAGAGCATAACACGACTTAGTGAGGGATGCATTCGGGATTCATGACATATCAAATGCAATAAACGAAACTGTAGAGGGTGAAGAAAGTATTGAGGTTGATGGTAATTGTGATCCTAATGTTAAGCCTCACATTCAAACTGAAGATGGTCCTCATGAAGAATCTACGAGATTCTTTAAATTCTTCCAAGAAGGTAATTAGGAACTTTATCCAGGATCCAAATCAACTATATTATCATTTACAATCCAACTTATGCAACTAAAATCCTACTACAAATGGAGTGAAAAATCCGTCAACATGCTTCTTAAATTCTTGAAACAACAATTTCCAGAATCGAGTATTCCTAAGACTTTATATGAAGCGAAGAAGATAACAAATGCTTTGGGTTTGGGATATGAAAAGATTGATGTATGCCCGAATAATTGTATGTTGTACCAGGGTCATAAAGCAGCGCAACAATCCTGTCATTTTTGTAATTGTTCTCGTTGGGCACAGGACCATGATGTTAGTGGCGGAAAACACATAAAGAAGAAGACTGCTTGTAAAGTTATGAGATACTTTCCGGTAATCCCGAGGTTACAAAGATTGTATATGTCATCAAAGACATCTTCTTCAATGATATGGCATGACAAAGGTCGCACAAAGGACGAACTTTTAAGGCATCCTGCTGATTCATATGCGTGGAAGGCATTTGATCAAAGATATCCTGATTTTGCTAGTGATCCTCGTAATGTTAGACTTGCATTTGCCAGTGATGGTTTTAATCTATTCGGTTTGATGAGCAATGCACATAGCATATGGCCTGTTGTTCTGATGGTGTACAATTTACCCTCGTGGATGTGTATGAAACAATCTTCATTAATTTTATCGATGATCATACCGAGAAAAGAGGCCCCAGGAGATAAAATAGATATTTTTCTTCAACCACTTATAGATAAGTTACTACAATTGTGGGAAGGCGTCCAAACATATGATGCAGCAAGTAAACAATATTTTACAATGCAAGCAAACTTAATGTGGATGATTAATGATTTTCCTGCAAATGCCTATTTATTAGGTTGGAGCACTAGAGGGAGAGAGGCGTGTCCATGTTGTGCAAATATGACAGAATCAAGATGGTTACATAATAGGCACAAGTATTGTTATTTAGGGCATCGTAGATGGTTGAGTGAATCACACAAGTTTCGAGCACAAAAGAATCAGTTTGACGGGACTGAGGAATGAAGGACAGCACCAAAGACATTTTCAAGGTCAGGTGCGTTAAGACAGTTGCAAGGAGTTAGTTATATTGACGACTCCATAATGAATACGAAAAATGCGGCAAGCACTTCTAAAAGGAAGAGAACAAGAGTTATAAGTACCGTAGATAAGTCTTTTGAAGAGGCAGAAATTGAAGAAAATGATCAGGTTTCTGAGGAGTCAATTTCATGGAAAAAAAATAGCATTTTCTTTAAATTGCCTTATTGGGAGTTCAATATAATGCGTCATAATCTTGACGTCATGCATATCGAGAAAAACGTATGTGAAAATGTGCTTGGAACATTGTTGAATATTAAAGGAAAGAGCAAAGATGATCCAAAGGCACGCTATGACTTGGAACGTATGGAAATACGACATAAACTTCTTCCTGTACAGCTACCCAATGGAAGAGTATTTTTTCCTCCTGCTTCTTACTCAATGACTAGAAAAGAGAAATAAGTATTTTGTCAATGTGTTGAAAAATGTCAAAGTACCTGATGGTTATGCATCACAGATATCAAGGGGTATCAACGTTAAGGATAGAAAACTACAATCCCTTAAGACCCATGATTATCACATACTAATGCACGATCTACTTCCTATTGTGTTGCGCTTTTCTATGAATAAACAAGTTACAAAGCTCATAATTGAATTGAGTAGCATTTTTAAGGCTATATGTTGTAAGACACTCAATGTTGATGAGTTGAATATGTTGAAGTCTCGTGCAGCATTAGTATTGTGTCACATGGAGAGATGTTTTCCTCCTTATTTTTTCACTATAATGGTACACTTAGTCATTCACCTTGCAGACGAGGCAAAAGTTGCGGGTCCAGTTCGATATAGATGGATGCATCCAATTGAGAGGTACTATTATAATTATATATATTTATTTACAATTATACTATTAATTGATTATTTCTAATATTGTATGATTTGACTTAATTTTACTATTAGGTGCTTGAAAGTATTCAAAAAATATGTTGGTAATAGAGCTCATCCAGAAGGTTCAATTGCTGAGGGTTATGTTGTAGAAGAGTGTCATACTTTTTGCTCGAGATATTTTGATGGGATCGAGACAATTTTTAATCGGCCACATGGGAATAATGACATCGATCCAATAGAAGGAGATAAGTATTTGTTTTCTAGTGGTGGTATATTTAAGAGAGCAAATGAGGTTAAAGTGTTGGATGATTTATCACTAGCTCAAGCACACAGATATGTATTGCTACATCTTGATGAAATAAAGCCATATGTTGAGTAAGTTGTTTAATCTACATTTATTCCTAATTTTATATAATGAAATATTCATGATGATCATTTTTATGTGATATCTAAAAATTTGTTGATGAATTAACTACAGAGAATTTAAAAGGTACAAGATTCAAAATTTCCGCAATAGAAGAAATGGCATTAATCCAAGCACATTGCAACGGTTGGTAGTGGAGGAATTTCATGCATGGTTTAGAGCCCATGTGAGTATGATGAATATTTTTTTTTCTTTTTTCAATCATGATTTCATGTATTGCAACCGAAATCTTCTTAGCTGAAAATACTTATTCTTCATAATATAGGTATCAAATATAGGTAATAAGAATGTGGCGGAGAGGATAAGATGGCTTTTGATGGGTCCTTCAGAAATTGTAAACACTTTTAAAGGCTTCATTTTCAATGGAATTCACTTTCGTACTAAGGAAGGAAATAGGGGGAAACGATCCCAAAATTGTAGAGTGGTTGTAACATCGACAACTCCAAGTGTCGCTTCATCTCGAGATCCAAATCTTGTAGACGGAGAAATTGAGTACTTTGGTGAGCTTACAGAGATAATTGAATTAAACTATAGTGGAAAATATAAGGTGGTGTTATTTCATTGTGATTGGGCTGATACAACAAGGGACAGAGGTGTTAAAAAAGATGAATATGGGTTTACACTTATGAATTTCACACGGTTGTCACATACTGGTTGAGCGCATTACGCATGAGCCATTTGTTATACCGTCTCAAGTCCAACAAGCTTTTTATGTGCATGATCCTTTGTGTCCTCCATGGCATGTTGTGATAAAAACAACCCCTAGGGATGTATTTGATCTTGGCATAGAGGTTGAACTTACCATTGATGCTAATGCTATTGAAGATAGTAGCACTGGTTTTGCAAGGAGTGTTCCTTACGAATGTCAAGAGTTAGAAGAAAGTGATTGGGTTTGGGATGACGTTGAAGAAGATTTGTTATGTGATGTCATACAACAATCATAGGTTAGCTTCAACATATCTTGGTAAATGAGGCCCTTGACTATTTTAATGAAACATCACTTTACTTACAATGATCAATTTTGTGCCAGCAGATTACTTAAAGAAAAACAATATTGTTATTGTGAAACTATTAATTGATTTTTCTAGTGAAGCAATGATTGCTCACTCCCCTTTTCCTAACCATTTCAGGATTCGCCTTCTTCAGAGTTTGAGAGAAAGAAGGCTCAAGATTTTTCTTGCGCCGTTGTGCTAGCTTGACTACTTGTAGATCAAGGTGGATGTTGTGTAATTTATGTGTTGGAATTTGTATCTATTTTAGGGCCTTAGTGCCTCGTATGCTTCAGTGATTGTGATGTATTGATGAAGTTGTAGTTGGCTTGTTTCAAATTGAAGTTAAGTTGTTGGTTTGTATAAGTTTAAATTAAGTTCTCGTTAGTTGTAATGGTTTGAATGGAGTTAGCTTGTGGATGCTTGGAAGGAACATAATTTCTAAGTTAAATAAGTAGGAAATTTTAGAATGGTAAGATAACCGGAATTATTGTTATACCTTGATAGTAACTATAGTGATAATGCATGTATGTTTGCTTTTGTTAAGTAGACAGGCTCAGATGAACTTAGGAACTTGAGTATATTACCATATGAATGTTATATTATGTTTTATGGTTCATTTATTATGAGTGCAGGTATGTGGTTTGGCCTAGAAACAGATGAGACTCTGTCAGTTTTTTCTCGTATTTCATGCCCAAGGTTAGAATCGGGTTGAGTTTAGTGGAATTAATAGGGAATCCTTCAAAATGCTTAACAAATGGAGGCCTTGGACTTTTAAACAACAGATTGCAAGGTATACATACCAATATTCTTTTCTTTCTTTCTGTAATTTTACCACCCGGAATTTTAGCAAGAAATATCTAGATCTCAAGGAATTGCTCGTTATTTAGATTTTTTCCTAGTTCCGTTGTCTCATAGTAATTAGAAATGAGATTAAGATTGTACAATATTATAAGATTAAATCTTAATAATTTAATTTTAAAACTCTAATTTCATCAACTCGGGAAACTAAACTATAAGCATTTAAAATATTACAACTACAAATCAGAGCACTTGATGTATGTGGAGGGATTAATTTTGGAAAAAGCAAAATAAAAAGGTATTTTATGTTGTAGATTATCATCATTCAAAAAAAAATGAAAAAAAATTAAAATGTGTGTGTGTGTATGTTATATTATAGATATATGACTTCTATATTATGACTGTCAATCAAGAACTCTCTAAATAATTACTTTTAAATGAGTGGTACAGTTCACATTCAAAATAATTATTTTTTCACTTTTTAACATTCAAGAAAAAAAAAGACGGAAGCGATCAAATAATCATAAAATTAGGTAGAATAAATAAAATAAAATAGATACTACATAATAAAGTGTGACTAGAAGAAAATGAAAATTATGGAAGATGAAGTATAATTATATGTGTCATATGTATTTGAACCGTAGTTCTTTCTTAAGAGCCCCAGGGATAGAGTTTTCTTTGAATAAAATTTTAAGAACTCTTTAAACTAGTATAACATTCAATAATAATTACTTTACTCTAAGTGGTATGATTCATATTCAAAATAATTACTTTTTTACTTTTTAACATTTAATAAAAAGAAAGATGGGAGCGAATAAATAATCATAAAATTAGATAGAATAAAGAAAATAAAATAGATACTACATAATAAAGTGTGACTAGAAGAAAATGAAAATTATGGAGGATGAAGTATAACTATATGTGTCATATGTATTTGAACTGTAATTCTTTTTTCCTCATTGGATTGTTAATCCCAACGAATCAATCTTTTTAAGAAGCTTCAAAATGGCGAAATAAATGATTTATTTTATTCATTAGTATCCTGTATGTTTCTATCTTCTGAATTAAGAGCCCCGGGAATAAAGTTTATTTGAAGAAAATTTTAAAAACTCTCTAAACTAATATAACATTTACTTAATAATCACTTTACTCTAAGTGGAATGATTCACATTCAAAATAATTACTTTTTCATTTTTTTTATTAATAATGTGTTACTAATCAATTCTAAGTTGAAATTTAACTTATATATTATATTCGTTGGAATTCTAACTTTCCTTTCATAAAACAAAAGTTTCATTAACCAAAAAAAATAAAAAAATAAAAAATAACCAAAAAATAAATTTCTCATTAGAAAACAATATATTAACTGATTTTGTTCATTGAAATTTATTATCTCTTAATATGCATTTTTGCTAGTCTTATATTATTTAATAACTATTATAATTTTATTTTAATGTCAAATACCATTTTTTCTATTGCACCCTAAAAACCATTTCCCGCAAAAATTAATACATTACCTCATAAAACCACCCCAAAAATCATTTCCCACCAAAACAATTTCTTACCGCCCCTTGTTTCCTTATAAAACCTTTTATTTCCTCAATTCACATTTTCCTCAAAACTTTTGACAGAGAACTCATCTGGAAACCCAAACATCATCTCGTGTCAACATCAACGAAGCAACTCATCTCATCGAATCGAAGCGCAAACATCATCTCGCTTTTTTGTTGGTAATCTTTTTTTGGTCTTTTTGTTTCTTCTGAAATTTTGTCTCTTCTTCCCAATCCCCTTCTTCGTCCGTTCTCATTGGCTGGGTTCAAATGATTTTTGTTGTAAGTCTATTATCTATATATATATATATTACACCCACACACATATGTGCATGTATGTATGTTTGTATGTATATAAATAAGCATGCGGAGCTTCAATGTATGAGTAAGTGGTCGGTTTTCGCATGGTTCTTTAAACCCACAAACGGGTCTGGTAATTTTGTTTTTTTTTTTTCAATATTTTGCTTTCAAATATCAGTTGAATGTCTCTTTCTGTGTTTCATGTATGTATTGTGAAGGCTTGTTAATGTAGTCTTGATTTATTATAATATTTGAAGTCTTTATTGTGTGTGGTGTGTGTATTGTGTACTGGTTCAATCTAAAAGAATTTGTCGCTATGGAGGTTGTGCTATTTGTAGAATGTAAAACAGCTAAATAATTTGGCATGTCATCAGGATTTTCCTTGCGTCTCGAAACTATCTTATTTGTCACTATAAAAGTTATGCTTTCTATAAAATGTCGAAGAGCTTAATAATTTGATATGCTCCACCAAGTCAGAGGAAAGTGAGCTTTTACTCTGAGCTCTATCGTATGATCATGTTAAGCATGTTTTAGTTGATTGAAGAGCATTGAATACAAAAATTTACATTCCAAGTTCCAGTTTTTGTGATAAAACTACGACTTAATGTTAATGGAACTATAGAATTCTCTCTTGGTTAGGCTACAGATTGACTTGGAGTTGGTACATTGCTTCATCCACTTTTATATTTTAGATATTCGACATGACTGGTACATTGAACGACATTTGGTGTAAACAATTAGTGTAATGCCTATAGTAAGCTTGTAGAAAACTCTGTTTTTTGGCAAATTATTAAATGGCATAGATTAGTCTAAGTCTAAGTGTGGGTGTAATTATATTGATTTAAGCATTGCTGTATACTGCACAGATAATGGCCTCATGATCTTCAAGTGGCACAGGGACATTGGGATCCCAAAACACGAATCGAAAGAGGAAGACTAGAGGCAAAACATATTGCAGGGACCCATGGCATCGAGATCCTAAAAAACGTTTTAAAGTGGACTTTAATGATAAAGGTCAACCTATTGGAGCAGGACGGGTTAAATTAGCAAGTGGTTGTAGAGTGGTTGCTCGAATGGGCAACTATTGTTCACTAATTCACAAGAATTGGTCGAAAGTTTCTAAGCCTATGAAGAGAGAAATTATGAAATACATGAAGGTTAATACTAAATTATGCTTTTATATATGTTTGTTTGTTTTCTATACTTTTAGATGTTTTAGATTTTGTTGATGCTCTTCTTATACTTATAACTCTTATGTGTTAGGAACGTTACATTTTTCTTACTGACAAAGAAACGTATGAAAGATATGTGTTGATGTCTATTGGACGCAAGTGGAAAGACCACAAACATGATTTAAGGAACGTGTTGTATGAACGTTTAAAAACAGAATCCCTAGAACAGATTAATGCTAAAGCTCCAGATGGGGTTGATGCTGGTCAGTGGATACATTTGGTAAATTTCTTTTTATCTGACGAAGGGATTGTAAGTGCCATACCCATTGATTTTGATATGTATTCACAATGTATCATAGTTGTGTTCATTTAGTTAGTGTATTGATCCAATTTTGATGTTTATATTGACAGAAAGCATCAAATAATGCTAAAAATTATAAGAGTCAACAAACATATGTACAAAGGGGCGGAAACAAAGGCTTCGCCCAAATAAGACTAGATATGGTACTCGAAAATGGAGTTCTTACAATTGTTATGATATTACAATAAATTGTTAACCTTACTACTTTTTTTTTTCATTTACAGGAAGAAAAAAATGGTGGTCCAATAAGTGACATCGCTTTTTTTCGTGCTGTATACATGAAATAAGATGAAGAAGTAGATGATGGAGTTCAGGAGATTTTGGTAATTTCTCTTTTTTGCTTATCTCATAGTATCTTCATTGATGGTTGAAATTCTTGTATGCAATACTTTGAATAGTTGAGTATGCAATGGTAGATAATCATAATTGTGTATTTGAATTGCTGGAACTCTTCTATTTCATGCCCAACCTTATGTGTTTGCTATATAATTCTTTGCTTCGCCCAAATAATATATTCTTCCTTTTAACTCTTTTCCACTTGTATGTGTAGGATCGATGTGATGTCACGTTGGAAGAAAAAAAAATCCGCAACTGAAGCTCTTGGAGATGATGGCGAAAACATAGATGAAATTGAGTTACAAAATATGGTTTTTCGTGAGGTTTGTGGCGCTGAACATCCGGGGCCCGTCAGCTTGGGAGGGATGGGTCTTACCCCTTCAATGTTCTTTAGCCATAAAAGGCATAATACATTAGATGTACGACATTTGGAAGCTGAGTTAGTTGCCGAGTGTCGTGAGCGAGAGGCCCTTTTAACTGCTGAGCGTGCTGAGCGTGATGCCTTGGTAGCTGAGCGGGCTAAGTGGGATAGACTATTAGCGGCCGAGCGTGCTGAGTGAGATAGCCTAATAGCGACTGAGCAGGCTGCGCGGGCCAAGTTGGAGGCTCGGCTCAATGAACTAACAGAAATGCTACTATCAGATAGGCGCATGTATTTTCCACATAATTGTTTGTCGACATCTCCTCGAATATGCACATATGGAATGACCAATAAGCTATTATAGTTGCCATTGACAGAAAAATTTAAGAAAAACAAATGGATCACATAGATGCACTCAATAATATTTTCTGTATGTGCGCACGTGAATTTGTACACATAGTAAATCAGGTCATACCCCATCTAAAGAAAAATCATCTACACTTGACACCTTACCAGCAATAAAATGATATCTTAATAGCAGTGCTAAAATAGAAAGGAAAAATAATTTGATCTGTACTCATTAAAGTGTAATATTGGAGTCTCCTTATGGCTGCTGTAGTCAATCAGATTTTATTCGTCTATGAAACAATTTTTGGAAAGAAACATTAATTTTAAAGTCTCCAAAAATATGGCATCATATGAGACAATTTAAAAAAACTTTGTATTGAGGAAAACATATAAATAGCTCAAAAAAGAAGGTGCCTCGAACATTTAAAATTCAATTGTGCATCTGAAAGCCAACTCTCATTTTGATTAGAAAAGTAATTTCTTTTCATATAAACCCCTTGCTTTTGCAATGATAGTGAGACTACATAGAGTTTTAGGAGAGGTGGCAATAAGTGGAGATGGAATGAGAAACAAGATAGAGAGAAAATAACATAGTTTTTAAACAACTAAATTCAGATTCATGCTTTTAACAATACATCAATGTTTAGATTAAACAACTAAATTCAGATTCATGCTTTTAACAATAAATCAACAGTTAGATGTGCTATAGACATTAGATAGAATGTAAGAGATAAGGTTCCATAATTGCCTATAGAAGTAAAACTTTGAATGCATACCACATATGTTGCATACATAAAATTAAAGAAATTAGATTTAAGAGAACATGACAGTAGCACATTCTGCTAATGAAAGTTGCAAAAGCATGTCCATTTAATTTGTTTCCGTATTGTTGGACAACTTTGTGTCCTTCAATTGATTAACTAAATTAAACTTTATATATGCATAATACCATACTCCTTGAAAGTTATTGTGTTGTTATGGATTGGAATAATTGAAGACTTTCTAGGCTGTGTTTGATGAAGATCTTATTTGATGCACTTTATATAAAAAAGCATATTTAGGTCCCTTAATATATTGTGGTCTTGCTATCAGTTCAATGCTAAAGTTGTATTTTTTAAGTCTAAAGTGCAACAGTTTATAAAATTTTGTTGTTGGTTATGACATGTTGTTTGTCTCTGATTTAGGTAAGTGTCAACTTGTTGAGAAGATGGCCATATTTTTTAGGCTAAGGTAGGTCCATTCTTTTACTCGTTAGTAATAAATGGTTTTGAGACTCTTCAGGGAATATGAATTGAGAGGGTGGGGTGGATTGTATATGTTATGATCTACCATTTTTCTGATTTAACCCACCCCTCCCTTATATTCCAATTAGACAGATTAGTTGATCTACCAGGAGGCTTAATTGACTTATGTTTTTTGATTATTTATTTCTTTCACTAGACAATTCAATATCAATTGGTTAACCATTATTGTCTTGCTCTCTTTAATTATCAATTTCTTCTAGTAGAGAATCCGTTGTCAACTGATTACTAATGCGAATTATATAAAGGTATATATATCTTGTCAACTTCCAATCAAAACTTATGTCACATATTATTTAGCGGCAAAAATCTTAAATTTGGAATAAGTTCAATGATATACAGAGCAATGAATTCACTTGAAGTCTAGAACTGAACCGGGTTTGGCTGTGAATATTGTATCTTATTTATTTTTGTTTTGCGAACACATGATAATTGAGTATGAGAAAGTGAATACATATGGTTATAGCTTTTGGTTTGCATTATATTATTGTCTTAAATGGAGCGAAGAAGTATCTTATTTACTTTTGTACAATATATTATTGGTCTTTGTTGCAATTTGGAACATGCCATAAAAGTACTAATGCTAATGTCCTCTGTGTTTTATTTTCTTAAAGGTTTTGGAATCTTCTAGCATGCTAATAACAAGATTTTGTTGCTAAGGAAAAGAAGTCCACTTTGTAGCAAGAGCAAGCTGTTAACTGTATTTTGCTACTAGGAGTTGTTCAGTTTGGAAGAACTTAAATTTGTAATTTTTCTTAGTTGAAGTGATGTGACAGACACTTCTTTTGCAATATTGTTTAAATTTCTTTTGCTTCAATTTGTTAGATATAAGTTTATTGTAATCCGAATGCTTATGAATAGTGCTAAAACTATTAACATATGTTTTTCGATATATGTTGCTTTGCATTTTAGTTATCATGTCATTAGTTGATGTTGGTGCTACAATATTGGTATAGCATTATAATTTTATGGTATATATCTTGTACAAAAAAAAAAAAGAAGAAATTCATGTGGCAGTTTCACAAAGAAATAAAACTCATATGTGGCAGTTTTACAAAAAAAAAAAACTCATGTGGCAGTTTCACAAACTGCCGTAAAATAATAAAAGTTGATATTATTGATACACGACGGTTAAACCTTCCAAAATATGCCTGAGAACATAGACGGCGGTTATTATAACCGCCGCCTATTAAGAACATACACGGCAGTTTATAACCGTCGCCTATTCCTGTGAAGCAAACGCGGCAGTTACCACGCTCGTCGTCAATTGCATCCGCGACACCATCTTCTGCGACACATAACGCGGCGTTTTGTAAACCGCCGTGAATATATAGACGGCGGTTTATAACCGCCGTATATAGTATTAAAAACCACCGCCTATTTGCTTAAATTTTGTAGTGTAATAGAATTAACTTAAAACATAGTCAAAATATTGAAGACTATCTGCGTAATTAATCTGAAAATTAATATATTTAGTTGAGTTGATCTTTTCATCCTGACGTCCATTTTGATAATTTTCATTTATTATTAACAACGAATACGTATTTTGAACAGCAAGAATGATACGTATTATTTGTTTTAGAAGAGTTGGGTATTTCATCAAATCAATGTCCATTCAGTCATCTCACATCAGGTGATACATCATTTGCAAAGACCTTTGAAATTAGAAGGAACGATATCTTGTTATAATAAGTACGTGTCATCATTGTTCACAAATTAAATTGCACCAATACTGGAGTTCATATAATATTTGAAGTTGCTCATAATAATACATTGATTTAGAATGTCTTCTACTTTAGCTTCTCTTGATAAATGTGAAAAATACAAAATGCATGGCTATAATATTACGATAATCCAGAGCAAAGCACTCTTGGTTATCACTAACAGATTCAAATGGAACTTAGATAAACTTCAGCAATTGATGATCCATATTTAAATTTAACCCCTAGAAACACAGTAGACGTTTAAAGTTGACTTTTTTTTTTAAAATATAAATCTAAGAGAGGACTAAGTCGTACAATATATATTAAAATATATCACTAATGAGAATTGATCTGCACTCAAATTAATTGTAAAAGAGTCCTACAGCTCTTAGAATCTTTTTTATTCGGACGACTTTGTGTTTACTTATTACATCGAGGATCAAAATAAGAGAAGCAACGAAGGCGTAATCGAAGTTTGGAGACACGGTCACCATGAGCTTGTCCATGTCGAGCAACAAACTTTGAAGAGTGAGCATTTTACGCATCTGCAAAACAATTATGCATTGAACCATTTAATGCATGCATGTACGAATTCACGGACAGCTTGCAATGGCGGAGGCACATTGGAGCCAGTGGGGGCTGTAGCCCCTACTGATTTATAAAAATCGTTAAAATTTTTATGTATTTTTTTTAAAAAAATTAAATATCTATGTATTTTTAGTTAAAAAAAATTAATTAGGCCCCACTGAAAAATAAAAGTACTAGTATAATTCAAAAATTATGAATTTTAGCTTCCACTGGCCCATAAAAACGTTAAAATTTCTATATATTTTTTGAAAAAAAATTAGATATTTATGTATTTTTAGTTAAAAAAAATTAATTAGCCCCCACTGAAAAATAAAAATAATTATGTAGTTCAAAAATTATAGATTTTAGCCTCCACTGACCCATAAAAATGTTAAAATTCTATGTATTTTTTTTTTAAAAAATACTCGTATAGTTCAAAAATTATAAATTTTAGCCCTCACTAACAAAAATTCCTGGCTCCGCCCCTGACAGCTTGGATCCTTTCATTTACGTTATAACATTATCGGAAAGAGTTTTCTAACGATGGTGAACTGTTCATATAATTATGATAAATAACTTAGACAATTCACCAGAATTATATCTCCCACCTAATTTATAATCTCATAACGTATAATGTATTGTATACAGAGAAAAAAATCTTTATCTTACTTGGGCAACTATGGTTGAAGATTCTCCTTTATAAATATCACATTTCCGTTCGAACCAGCTTCCCTTAACCTTGTAATCACACACATCCTTTGACGTTTTGTTCGCCAAGAACACCTTTAATGTTGTCCTAAATGGTTGAATCATTGAAGTCGCTTTGGCAGTGAAGATTAGATCTTTGGCATCTGTGCTTTTTCCCCTAAATGCTTTCCATGTATAATGTGTAGTCATTATCTACATCGCGATTTAGCATAGTTAACAAACTGAAATACTGAATAACAAAGCAAGAAACAAACAAAAGAAATAGTAATAACGCTATGTGATATATACATATGGATAGGATATATCTTTTTGAGCATTTGTTACATATCACATTTTCATCCTTTTTTAAAAAATAAAATTTTTAACATATACATCAACTATTGACAATCAATATATATTTACTTACTATAAAAAGGCCGAAGAGTGAACCGGTGAAATAAAATACTATTCTTTCTTAAAAAATGAAGTCGAAAATTAATCCCCTAAATTCTAAAATGCTTAAATTTTTTATGTTCATATGGACATGTATTTTACTAGGTCAAGTAAAATAACATGGACAAAACGAAAAATCTTGTTCTCGTTTTGTCATGCATGCAAGCATGGGCAGAGCAACTTTCACTTGAGTTGCAATCCTAATGAAAAGAAATACTTCCTGAAATTTTAAATCCTGTATTGAATAAAAATTAAGGATCCCTCGTGCATGTAAGGACATATAATTAACATATATAAGTGAATAAGATGTTAAATTACCTTGGGACGTAAAGTAACAATAGGGTTTCCATCAGCATCAGAGATAGTTTGCTTAAAACGAAGGCTAAACAAGTGGTTTTTAACCTTGAAGATCATTCCGTCTTCTTTTTTAACCAGCAAGCCCCCGATAAACTTCCTGCAAATTGCAAGATCAAATGCACAAGGTGCACAAAAATCTGGACCAATCACTGGATAACTTGACTCGGTTATTTGTTGACGTTCCATTTTAGTGAAACTGTGTTCTTGATATCGATGCGATTCTGCTAGACCCATATATATACCCAATAACTTGGACGAAGTCAAGTGTGTAGTAAACTGTAGGGTTGAGCTGGTAGTTTCCAAGAAGATTAGAGATAAAATAGAAACAAAAATTTCATGCCTATTTTAGTTGACTTGCAGTGTTATAGTCCGTTTTCATCATTCTCATGCATGTAACTTATAAGAGGAAACAGATCCTCTCCTCGTACAATACGTTATCGTGGAAAATGTATAATAACTCAATCCTAAGAATGTAATAACTCAAATTTAAAGAGAAAGTCCAACTCAAAGACTAGTTTGTTAGGTAGGAGACCCATTCTACTTAAAAAACCACCCCTTGTAATAGTGAGATCTTAATGTGGGATCATTACAAAATGATATGAAAATTTTCCATTAGAATAGGCTATCGTGGAAATGATAGGCTCCCTTTCCCTTGTGGGAGCAGCAAGTCATGTTAATATTTTTACAGTACAATGCAGTCGAAATTATGGTTCAAATTTAGAACTTCTAATTTAAATTGCGGAGAAAAGTCTCCCTCCTTTAAAAAAAAAAAGTCCCAATCATGCTTGACTAAGGTCAATTGAAACAGCCCACACCACAAAAGACGCTCTTGTGACATTGAAATTAATGTACTCGTAGACCCATTCTTTATGGTCACTTGTGACTAGCCACCGTAGACCCTAGGTCACAAGCTCATGACTTCCGGTCTTTTGCATATGTCCGAAAAGCTTTAATCATAGAAAGAGAGCTTTTTTACAGTCTTTTTGCACCATATGGTTTTTGTTTTTTTATTTATTTATTACCCACACACACATCATGTCTGAACTTTTGCACCATATTGTTGAGCCCCCCATTTTTTGGAAGATAAAACGATAAAATCAAAAACTAAAAATCATGTCTACGTTAAATGGTTTGCTATACATAGTCATTTGAAAATAGTAAATTATCTCAAAAGTGAGATTATCAATATAGCCTATAAGTGTAAATCCTATGATGAGCCTATATAAATATATCAATTACTCTTTTTTGCTTAATATATATCAATTACTCTTTGTTCTTATATTCTTCTAACTTCTTTTTTATCCCCTTAATTTTTTTTTCCTTTTCCAATCATTTCTTTATATCCTTATTGCACATAAATAAAAAAAAAATTCTAACAAATTTCTTGGAATAATAAGATCCACATGATATAGTAGAGGATGGCTTGGTGCATGATGTTTAGCTTCTGAGGTGGTCCATGATATACAAAAATAATCACACAGACATGTTGAGAAAGATAATGATCAGCTTAATGTAAGGCAGTCGATCAATCAAGATTTGATTGAAAATGGTACAAGACTTTAACAAGTGGAAATATATCTAATTGAGTTAGTTTCATTTCATTTACAATTAAGTAACAAGGAATATGTGTTTTTAACAGCTATATAAAAAATATAGAGTTGTATTTTTAAAATTAATCGTATTAGATTGAGTAGTCAATGATCTTATATCTTATTTTGAAAGGTTAGACTTATTCATGTGAAATCATATGATTCTCCAATAGTCCCTTCACGTTTGACCCATGATTGTTTGTAGATGGAATGATGACGTCGTGGTAGAATAAACTAAGAAGCGTATCAAATAGCAAGGCACGATGCAATGACGTGACATATGAAGCAGCTGCATACTATAGAGGTCAAAATCTGGCTTAGGCAATGCCTAAATTTGTAGATAGTAGATTGATTTTGGGTTAATTTAAGTCCATGCGGCAATAGACCTAATTCGAATCACAAGTTAGAAAATTCCTCTAAATTGCCCTTTGATGACCATACTGAAGAGGCCTGAGTCAGATACAAACGCTAGCCTCTAGCTCTGTCATCTTTAGTCTTCTCTATATATGTTACCCTTCTCTATATAATAAAATTTCTAACAAAGATTTATTATTCAATATATGAATTTTTAGTGTACAAAAGCGGAAGGGATCACGTGAATGAGACAAAAGAAATATAATTGACAGACGCTCCTGCAAATCGTGGCATATATATTCGCCACGCGGATTTTCATCGTTTTATTGATTAGATACCTGCAAATTTTTGAATATATTTTCATTGGACAACTTTTTTACCATTAAATGTATCAAGGATCACAATAAGAGCAGCAACGAAGGCATAATCGAAGTTTGGAAACATCGTCACCATAAACTTGTCCATGTTGAACAAGAAACTTTGAGGAGTTAACTTTTTACTCATCTGCAAAACAACATGCATCACACCATTTAATACACGAATTCACGTATTTGGAGTCTCTGCTAACATTATAATGTTACGAGGAAGTTCTAATGATAGTAAAATAGACTATGAAATAATCTAGATAAATAATTCATGACTATTAGATTTCTCTTGTAACATATACTGTATTAACATTATTATATATAGGAAAAATGATCTTTATCTCTTACTTGGGCAACTATGGTGGAAGATTCTCCTTGATAAACAACACATGACCATTCAAGCCAGCTTCCCTTAACCTTGAAATCATAGACATCTTCTAATGTATTGTTTGCCAAGAACACATCTAATCTTGTCCTAATTGGTTGAATCATTGAAGTTGTTTTCTTAGTGAAGATTAAATCCTTGGCGTCTGTGCTTTTTCCTCTAAATGCTTCCCATCTATAATGTGCAGTCAGTATCTACATGGTGATTTAGCATAGTTAACAAACTGAATGATAAAGTAAAAAGCAAACAAAAGAAATATTACTAAGGCCATATATGTGATACATATGGATTGATATATATTTTCTGAGTATTGTTATATATTATTTCTTCATCATTTTCAATAAAATAGAATTTTTTACATTTACATCAAAACTACAAATTTAGATCAAATTAGAACTAGTAACTAATTTTAACATGGAAATACTGAAAAAACTAATATAGGCAAAAAAATGTCAAATATCCTTGATCATGAGACATATAATTATCACTACATATAAGAATCATAACTCCAACAATACTGATTAATATTGACATAATAGAAAAAAGTGGCCACTACTAGAAAAATGGAAATGAGTGACGGATTTTAGCAACGGCAAAAAGTCCGTCGCTACTTAATTAGCGACGGATTTATCGACAGAAAATATTTAGTAACTAAATCGTGACGAATTAACGACTACTTTGCAACGAAAAACTTTATAACTAAATTTCATCACTAATTCCTCGCAAAATCGTGACTACTATTTATTGCTGAATAGACAAATGAATACTATTTAGACAAATGAATAGGCAAAATCGTCGCAAAATCATGACTAATATTTATTGCTGAATAGAAAATATCCAGTCACTAATTCGGTACGATGTTGTAGCCAAATTTTAAAGAAAAAGCACTATCAATGATCCAAGACCATACATATTGATTGATAGAAGTACTACTATTTATTGCTGAATAGACAAATTGATTGAAAATGTCATAACTAATTAAAATTAACATGTATAGAAATAAAGAAAAATATTGTTTTCGTTATATCATGCAAAGGCATATAATTAATATTAGTTAAAGTGAAAATATAATAAATTACCTTGGCCCTTAAGGTAACAATAGGGTTTCTGTAACGCCCTGCATTTTTGGATTTAATTAAATTGTTTTATTTGTAGTGAGATTTGAAAATTAGAATTTTTTTTGAATTGTGCTTACCTCTTATTTAGTTGATAAGATATAACAACCAGATTTTGTAGATTTTAAACCCCATGATATAAGGGCATGTTAGCTAACTAAGTGGGTCAATTGGAACATGGGAGAAGTGGTCAGTGGCTTAGCTAGAGTTTAGGGGACTAATTGTTAATTATGAGAAATTTGGTAGAAATTGGTTGAGTAACTTTCCTAAGGTACAAGGGAACCTTTTCTGGGAAAAAAGAGAAAAAGAAATCGTTTTTCTCCCGTTTTTCCCTACGGATTGTAACATCCAGTGGTGAAAAGAACAGACAAAAAAAAAAAAAAGATGATCACCACGAAAGAATTCCTGAATAGGGCCTCATGCAATGTGGAGATATTAGTTAGTACATGTAGGGCTTTGTGTAATACTTGGGGATTTTGATGTAGCAGGTAAGTAGGACAATCCTAAATTGTTTCTTTTAACACCCCTTTGATTGTTGTGAAAAGAAAAAGATATGTTATTATGTTCTTAGCATGTGAATTGTATTATTTATCTATGTGCTTCTGTATAAATGATTAAAGTGTCGATTCTTGTGTCAAGATACAAATCCATATATGTTATAATGTTCCGAGCATGCTTTTATCCTTAACTTATATTGTTTTGAAAAGTATGGGTTTAATTTGAATACCTATGACTTCTTAAGATTCTTACTGAATATACTACTATTTTGTATAACTTAATTTACCATGTATAATTAATAAAACAAAGAAGAAAAAAAATATATATATATATATATAAATATACATTGTGTGAACAGTGATTCTGCCACTGTTCAACAGTGACGAAAATCATTGTTCCAACGGTTAACAAAAAAAAAAAAATCTAAATATGTTTCAAAATATTGTTTTATATATTCTTAAGTGTATGAAAAAGTTTGTACATGTCTTATATTGTTTCAAAAGTATAAGAACCAGAGTTTGAAACCTATAATATATTCGTAATTATTGCACGATACTATATTGTTGTATTTATTGAATAACTCGAGCTCGAAAATTTCAGACCCTTATGCCATATATTTTGAGGCCGTGTCTTTGTGAGCCCTCGGTGGTGGGGATCGTATACCACTTTTTGGGTAGTGCACTACTGCTTCGTTGGGACTCTCGTTTGCTTTTGGTGGTATGTGCGACAACAAACCACTTTTCGTCTTCGACCTATACTACCAGGATTGTAGCCTCGGCCATCTACTTCTTTGAATTTTGACTACATTTGGTTATGGCATATCTTGGGTCATTTTGATCTTCGTTTCGTTTGATAAGTAGTAATATGTACTTTGTATCTTCGATAAGTAAGTAACAACATGATAAATTTTTTTTATAAGTGATAATTCGTATTTGTATATTTCGATAAGAAATCTTCCACACTTTATTACAATTTTATGAAAGTTTTCGAAAAGTGAATTAAAACCTCTTCCGTAAATATCACATTTATGTTTGTTAGCACTTTGTAATGTGTACGTGATATTTATTTTCAATAAAAGTGATACCTTATTATTTTAGGGGTCGTACTACTTACTGAGATTATTATCTCACTTTATAGTTTCGTATTTCTTGAAACCTATATTTTCGCAGATGGAGGACATAAACGCTTGATTTGGGTTTGAAACTAGATGCTATCATGCAGTGCTGAATCTCTTAGAATCTTTGAACTATTTAGAAAATTAATTTATTATGGACTTAAGAAATTTCATTCCTTCGAATTTATTTACATATTTCTAGTAGCATTATGTAGCATTTAGAGTTATCCTTTATTTATGGTGAAGACTTTGTACTACTAAATCCATATATGTATTTTGTGGTTAGATGCTCTGAACCTTGTCATCGTACTTATGGATTTTAGCTTACATAGTTCAGAGTCTTGCGGACTTAGGAGGATTTAACTTTCTAAGTTCGTGGCAGTCTCGCTCCCGAATTTTGCCTTAGATGAATTTTGGGGGCGTGACAGTTTCCAGCAGCATCAAGGATAGTTCTCTTATCATGAAGGCTAATTAAAGAGGCTCCTTCAACTTTGAAGATATTTCATCTTCTTTTTTAACTGCCAAGTCCTCGAAAAACTTCCTGCAAATTGCGAATTCAACTGCACAAGGTGCACAAAACTCCGGACCAATCACTGGAAAACTTGGCACCGTTATTTGTGGGTCTATTTTTAGTGAAATTGTGTTCTTGATATCAAGCTTTAATGTTCTTACGAAATAGAGCCTCTGCTACACCCTCAAAGTGCTTTTCAACTTCCTCGTCAAGTTCTTGCTCAGGTTCAAGCTTTGCTAAATAAACTGGCTCCTTCATAGTCTCAGGAGCTAAAACATTGCTAGTGTTTGCTGTTGTTTTTCTCTTGGGTGACATTTCAATCATACCACAAGACGAAATTTAGTACTCGAATAACTAGAATATAAGTCAATAGAAACTACATACTACTGCAATCACTCATAATCCAAACCTAGGTCGATGTTGATCATAACCTAGGCTTTGATACTACTTTGTCATGCCCCGAGCCCAGACCCCTAGGCACGCAGGCGCGACTGGTATTGTACGCATAAGAAACAACTACTTGGACCTCTTTTCTACTGACCAAAAATGGTTAACCCAGATTATTCCTTATACTCACAACACTCATTTATAAACCATACAAATACACTATATTCTTCCAATATAGGATATTACATACACCCCCCGTTAAGGACCTGACGTCATTGTTAGAGGCACACATACCTAGGACCCACCAGGCAGTGAAAGATTCTACAGGTGGCTTCCACCGGCCTCCTAGGTGTAGCACTTTGTCCCGCATAGCTCTTACATCCCGCACCAGCTAATGACCTACTCTGATACCATTTTGTCACACCCTCAAAAATCATCATAAACGAATCTCAAGGAACGTGATTTTCACAAACCTAAGAAGGGCACTTCTTCCTAAATTTGCAAGGCACGAAGTACAAATATTTTATAACCACAAGCAAGAAAGGCAAGATTCAGAGCATCTAATTCCCAAAGACATAGATAAATGATCCACACCTCCTAGGAAACTTAAAACATCCTCAAAGATGACATTGTCCAAAATGAAAAGTCCAAATGCGCGAAATAAAAATGTTAAATAAGTTTAATGCAAGATAAACTCTTCATTATTTCAATGTACTAAAAGATCTAGCAACATAGGGTGTCCTTTAACCCAAGACCCAAGCAAAGCTATCTATTTCTCTCAATCTACGAAATAATATATTTTTCAAGAAAAACAAAACAACGTAATGAGATGATAATCTCAGTAATTAGTAGACCCTAAAACTAATAAAGGATTGTAGTTTTGCCAAAACAATATGAAACCATAAGCAGACGCTAACAATAGAGCACGCATTTAAATTGCATGCACCATTGCAAATAACTTTTGAAAAGAAAACATAAGGCCAAAACTCATACTTATTGACAAAACAAGGTACATAATACCCAAATTATGCCAACACAAATGAAGATGGATAGGAATCCAAGGAAAAGTAGTCAAAGAAAAAGAGTGGTTTTTTGTCGCACATATATACCACTAAAAGCAAGTGGGAGTCCTGACAATGCAGTAGTGCATTACCCAAAGAGTAGTGTATGATCCCCACCACTGAGGGCTAAATGAAGACACGACCTCAAAAGATATGGCATATAGGTCCAAAATTTTACCACAAGTATGCATTAAATGCGGTGTTGCAAAGTTGTGCAATGATTATAAACATATATGTATATAACTTCTTTTTAAAAAAATTATCATAAATTGGCATACAAAATTACAATAATCAACAACTTGGATACTATTGAAATATTTTGTGAAACAAATCAACTTAAGTAAAAGACAATTAATCTCTATTATAAATATTTAGACCAAAACGTTTAGTAAAAGAAGAGTACTTAAAAAAAATGATGATGAATAAAGAATTTTAGGTATTTTTGAAACACTTAAGGAATTATTATCTAAACCAATAAAATAAAATCATTTACTAACTACTACATAATTACATATAATAATCATAATACAAACAAAAGAAAATGTAAATTACAGAAAAGAGAAACCAATTAAATGGCATAAAAATAATAATAAATAAAGTAAAATAAACCAAAGTCACTGTTGGAACCGTGAGTAAGTCACCGACTAAGACAATATTCCAACTGTGACTTACTCACTATTATGACAGTGACTCAGCCATTGTTTTAACAGTGACGAACCACTATTTAAAATAGGGATTTTGCCTAAAACATTAAAATTTATGAGAGAAAATTCTAAATAGCAGTTTCTCAAAAATTCATAAACCAAAGATATAAGAAAATTGTTAGCGTTCTGGACATAAATAGTTACATAGCATCACATATATATTAGTAAATGGACAATCTCTTTTTTTTTCCTCAATTCAACATAGATGAATAATTCAAATTAAATGCCATAAACATAGAGTGAATCTCTTTTATCATATACTGAAAGGGTATAAAAGAATTAGGGTCCTTCTATTTACCGTAATCTTGATAATATCACAAATCTATCTTAGGGATAAAACGTAACTCAAAGATCAAATCCTATTTCATAAGACAAGAAAAGATGATATTACTCTCTAACTTTCTCGCCCAACAATTTATCTATGTAATCTTGCAACCAAATTTAATTCGAGATGCTTTAAAGTACATACCTAAACGCGGAAAACACAAGAATTCCTATCGATCGCCTTTGCATGCTAGAGATTCACGTTCTTGCTCCTTTCTTGTATCTGTATGTATATAAAGTTTTCTGTTTAGTTTTGTAATAGTCGTTAGATGAAGATGTAGGAATTTTTTTTTTTAACATAAGAATTGTTTAGTGTAGTAGTGGAGTAATGGAATAGGACTTCTACTAGAGATAAACAAATTCCACAAAAGTTAAGGGCTATGCCAATGTTAAAATATCAACACCTTCTTTTTTTTTTTGTGCCAAAAGCCCTTATATTATGGAGGTCGTTACAATATGAATCGAAATCACGTCTATGTTAAATGGTTTGCAGTGTGTATGATCATTACTCATCGTTCTTATGCAACTTGGAGAAGTAATAAATCATGTTAATATCCATTTGGATTAATATTTTAGCAGCAAGTTCCAATCATTGTTCATGACGAGAAAAACAAAAGTTGCAACCCTGGTTGACTAATTAGGGATTGGCCAAGTACAAAAGAGCATTGAATCCATTCATAGACCCGTTCCAGGGACTAAGTCAAGGACGTAGATGGTAGGGTCAAGCTCATTTTTTTTTCTTTTTTTTTCTCTCTTTCTTTGAATACAATGGAAATCGAAATTGTGGTTTAAATTCATATATTATAATTACCCGATAACTAGGATGAAGTCAAGTGTATAGTAAACTAAAGGGTTGAGCTGGTAGTTTCGAAGAATATTAAAGATAAAATTGAAACAAAAATTTCATGTCTATTTTAGTTGACTTGCAGTGTTATAGTCCGTTTTCATCATTCTCATGCATGTAACTTGTAAGAGGAAACAGATCATCCCCACGTACAACAGGTTATCGAGGAAATTAATGATATGAAAATTTTCGATTACATTAGGCTATCGTGGAAATGATAGGCATCGTTTCTCTTGTGGGAGAACTAAGTCATGTCAATATTTTTACGACATAATACAAGTCGAAGTTATAGTTCGAATTCAAAACTTTTAATTATAATATGTCATTGTTGTTAGAATATAACACTTGTCTCATATTGAAAAATCAAAAATTCTAACACCATCTTATAAGATCCTGGACTACTTCACTTGACACCAATTAGTTTCAAGATAGAACCCGTGATTCTTCAAATGTATTAATCAGGTCTACTTGTGTTCAATCTTTCACGTGTGTCATGTTCTATGCATCTTCAATCTACCACGTGTATTCAATCTTCCATATGTGACCCATCTCAAAAAAAATTGATTCACATGTATTCAATCTTCCAAATGAGACCATCTCAAAATATGGTTTATGCGTCAATCTTTCACGTATGTCATGTTCCATGCATTTTCAATCTCCCATATGTTATCTACCACATGTGTTCAATTTTTAATGTGTGACCCATCTCAAAAAAAATTGGTCCACATGTATTCGTTCTTCTAAGTTAGACCATCTCAAAATAAGGTTCATGCGTGTTCAATTTTCCATGTCCCATATCAAAGTAAAAAGACGATCTTGTGACATTGAAATCTACTTGTAGACCCGTTCTTTATAGTGACTTGTGACTAGCCACCGTACATCCTAGGTCACAAACTCATGACTTCCGGTCTTTTGCATATGTCTGAAAAGCTTTAATCATAGAAAAAGAGTTCTTTTTTATAGTCTTTTGCACCAAATAATGGTTGAGCCCTTGATTTTTTAGAAGATTAAACGACAAAATCAAAAATCATGCCTATGTTAAATGGTTTATTATACATATAGTCATTTGATAATGGAAAATCATCTCAAAAGTGAGATTGTCAATATAGACTATAAGTGTAAATCCTGTGATAAGCCTATATAAATATATCAATTACCCTTTGTTCTTATATTCCTTTAACTTCTTTTTTATCCCTTTAATTTTTTTTTCCTTTTCCAATCAAATCTTTATATCCTTATTTCACATTAAAAAAAAAATTCTAACAAATTTCTTGGAATAATAAGATCCACGTGATACAGTAGAGGATAGCTTGGTGCATGATGTTTAGCTTCTGAGGTGGTCCATTATATACTCAAAATAATCACACAGACGTGGTTAAAAAGATAATGATCAGCTTACTGTAAGGTGGTGGATAGTCGATCAATCAAGATTTGATTGAAAATGATACAAGACTTTAACAAGTGGAAATATATCTAATTGAGTTGATCTCATCTTGGTACATCTTAGTTTCATTTCACTTACAATTAGTAACAAGGAATATGTGTTTTTAAGAGCTATGATAAGAAATATAGAGTTGTATTTTTAAAATTAAACATGTTAGATTGAGTAGTCGATGGTCTTATATCTTATTTTGAAAGTTTGGATTTATTCATGTGAAATCATTTGATTTTCTAACAGTCCCTTCACGTTTGACCCATGATTGTTTGTAGATGGAATTATGACCTCGTGGTAGAATAAACTAAGAAGAATTGCATATCAAATAGCAAGGCACGATGCAATGACGTGACATATGAAGCAGCTGCATACTATAGAGGTCAAAATCTGGCTTAGGCAAGGCCTAAATTTGTAGATAGTAGATTGATTTTGGGTTAACTTAAATCCATGCGGCAATAGACCCAATTCGAACTACAAGTTAGAAAATTCTTCTAAATTGCCCTTTGATGACCATACTGAAGAGGACCAAGTCAGATACAAACGCTAGCTTCCAGCTCTGTTATCTTTCTATATATGTCACCCTTCTCTATATAACAAAGATTTATTATTCAATATATGAATTTTTAGTATACAAAAGCGGAGGGGATCACGTGAATGACACAAAAGAAATATAATTGACAAACGCTCCTACAAATCGTGGCATATATATTCGCCGTGCGGATTTTCATCGTTTTATTGATTAGATCCCAATAAATTTTTTAATATTTTTCCTTTTTTACCATTAACTGCATCAAGGATCACAATAAGAGCAACAACAAAGGCATAATCGAAGTTTGGAGACACAGTCACCATAAACTTGTTCATGTTGAGCAACAAACTTTGAGGAGTGAACTTTTTACTCATCTACAAAACAACCATGCATCGTACTATTTAATACACGAATTCACGTATTTGGAGTTTTTTCTTAACATTATAATGTTACGAGAAAGTTCTAATAAAGGTAAAATAGACAATGAAGTAATCTAGATATATAATTCACAACTATTAGATTTCTCTCGTAACATACTGTATTAACATTATTATATACAGGGAAAATGATCTTTATCTCTTACTTGGGCAACTATGGTGTAAGATTCTCCTTGATAAACAGCACATGACCATTCAAGCCAGCTTCCTTTAACCTTGAAATCACAAACATCTTCTGATGTATTGTTTGCCAAGAACACGTCTAATTTTGTCCCAATTGGTTGAATCATTGAAGATGTTTTTGCAGTGAAGATTAAATCCTTGGCGTCTGTGCTTTTTCCTTTAAATGCTTCCCATCTAAAATGTGCAGTCAGTATCTACACAGTGATTTAATTTAGCATAGTTAACAAACTGAATAACAAAGGAAAACAAACAAATGAATTACTCCACTAATTAAGGCTGTGTGATACATATGGATAGGATATAACTTTTCAAGCATTATTATATATTACCCCTTCACCCTTTCCTATAAAATTGAACTTCTAAAATATATGTTGACAATCAATATATGAAGAAATCTCAATAAAATGGAAATAGTCAAGCAATAAAACACTGTATATTGTATTTTACTCTTGAGCTAGTTGCTGAAATCATTGATACAATAAGACATATATACAATGATGATGTACAACGGCTATAATTCAAAAATGGATCAAAGATCTAAATACAATTAAGTTGATTGAGTTGACTTCCTAAGATGAAACAAATTTGGTCTTGAAATTAGTCAATCCGTTAGCTATAGATTTGCATAGGACAAGATTATTCTCCAATGGTTTGAATTTGAATTTGCTTGAGTTGTTTCCACATGTGTTATGCAACAATATAGAAAGATTCTTGGGAACTTTCTTTGATTTCTCCTTGGCCAAATGTATCACATTGCTATCACCAGGATCTTTAATTTCAACGGCATGATTTGTGACTTGATTTTCTTGATTCAAAAGTTGATCTTTGTGCTTATTTTTATCACCATGATTTTTGATTCTGAAAGCTTGTATGCAGCTGTTATCCCATTTCCTCAAGTTGGAGAGTGTAATGATATGAACTCCCAACTTGTTTTTGAACTCAATGAAAGGACGCTTTGGAAATGGTTTAGTAAAGATGTCTGCTACTTGATGGGTAGACGGGACAAATTTTGTAAGTAAGGCTCCAACAGCAACTTTTTCGTGAACAAAGTAGTAGTCAATCTCAATGTGTTTTGTACGAGCATGAAACATTGGATTGACTGTCATATGTAAAGCACTGATGTTATCACTGAAAAGTTATGAAGGTTAAGAAAGAAAAATTCCTATGTCTTGTAGAAGATATATAATCCATGTTATTTTTGCAGTTGTTGACGCTAAGGCTTGATATTCCGCCTCAGTACTTGATCGTGATACTGTAGGTTGTTTCTTTGAAGACCAAGAGATGCAATTTGCACCAATGAAAACATAATATCCTGTGGTGCTTCAACGGATAGTAGGACAACTTGCACAATCTACATCACAGAAAGCATTTAACATTAAAGTACTTTGTTTAATAAATCAAATACCATGATCTATTGTCCCTTTTAAATATCGCAGAATTCTTTTTACGGCACGAATGTGAACTAGCATAGGTGTTTGAAGATGTTGACAAACTCTATTTACAGCATGTGTTATATCAGGATGTGTGAACATGAGGTATTGAAGTGCACTGATAATGCTTTGGTATTCTGTTGGATAAACCAATTGATTATCATCAGCAAGAGTGTTTGGTTTGATTGCAATTGGGGTTGTTAGCTTTGATGCTTCTAGCATTTTCGTTTTTGTAAGAAGGTCCTTAATATATTTAGTTTGAGAAAGAAAGATACCTCCTGTAAAATACTTGACTTCGATGCCCAAGAAGTATTGTAAAGTGCCTAAATCTTTTAGAGAAAACTCAGTTCCAAGTTTAGTGATCAAATTTTTTATAATCTCATTGTTACTACCAGTTATGATAATATCATCAACGTAAACCAAGATTAATGTAGTATGACCATTTTGAAAGCGAATAAATAGGGATGAATCAGCTTGGCTATTGTAAAATCCTAAAGTGATTAAATAAATAGATAACCTGTCATACCATGCACGAGGAGTCTATTTTAAACCGTAAAGAGACTTTTGAAGTAAACATACATGATGAGGGAGTTTAGGATTGATAAAACCTGGAGGTTGTTCCATGTATACTATCTCTTTGAGAAATCCATGGAGGAAAGCATTTTTAACATCAAGTTGGTGCATGCTCCATTGAGAAGTGACTGCAATTGCAAGAATTGTTCGTATGGTAGTTGGTTTCACTACTGGACTGAAAGTTTCATAAAAATCCAAGCCCTCAACTTGGGTGAACCCACGAGCTACTAGTCTTGCTTTATATCGATCAATTGTCCCATCTTCCTTGTATTTGATTCGATAAATCCACTTTGCTCCAATGACATTTGTATTTGTTGGTCGAGGTACTAAGGTCTAAGTGTTATTTGCATAAAGTGCAACTAGTTCCTCTTTCATAGCATTGATCCACCTTGGCGATCTACGTGTTGTTCATAGGGTATATGGTTCTTCAATCTGCGCTTTTTACTGCATTAAAAGTATTCATGTTAGTCCTCAATTGAGGGTTGTTTCTTACCATACTCCTTGTTATCATTGATGTTGTTGGTTGAGTAGAAGTTGTTGGATTTGTTTCTAAAGGATGAAGTTCGATGAACAATTGACCGGTAAGATCATTTGATAGTTCATTTGATATTGTTGCTGTTGGAGCAGGCGGTGAATTGGAAATTTCTTCATTATTTTGGTTGTTTGTTTCAGAGATAACATTTGTGTTGTTAGATGGAGATGACATTGTACTAACATCCATTTGATGTTCCAAAGTATTGTTTTCGGTTTCGCTAACCAAAGAAGATGCGTTGTTGTTCTTATTTTCTTCAAAACAACTTTGGCTTATTACTTAAAGAGGAGTAGTATTAATTGCTGTCCTAGGATGGCCATTGGACCCATCCCCTTCCTCAAGCTAAACTCGTGTTTCTTCTTCAGTAATTTGTTCACAACAATTTTTGTTGAATTTCTTTGGCATATGTTTTTTCATTTGTTTCTCCCCCTCTAAAAAAAAATTTCGTCCTCAAAATTCTTATTTGCTGCTTGAAATAAATCTAAGTATTGTTGCTAAATTTGATCCTTTCTTTCCCAAGTAGCTTCTTCAATCCCGTGATGTTTCTACAATACTTTAACCATCGGAATCTTCTTCGACCTCAACTTCCGCTCCATCTGATCTAGAATGCGAATCGGTCATTCATCATAAGTTAGATTCTCACGAAGCCGTAATGACTTTGGTCCTAGAATATGAGAAAGATCTAGAAAATATTTCCTCAAAGTAGACGTGTGGAAAACATTATGAACATTAGAGAAGTTCTCCGGTAAAGCTAACCAATACGCTAACTTGCCAGCCCTGCCGATAATCTCAAATGGCCTTCCAAACCTCGGACTCAGCTTACCACATTTACCATAACGAGCAAATCCCTTTCGAGGAGACAATTTCAAGAAAACTAGGTTCCCGACCACAAACTCCAATCCCGATAGCGCTTATTAGCATAACTCTTGTATCTGCTCTGCATTGTCACCATTCTCTACCTGATCAATTGTACATTCTCAATATTCTCTAGAAGTTCTGATATTATACTCGGATTAACAGCCTTCATCTCCCCTACCTTATTCTAATACAAAGGTGATTGGTACTTACGACCGTAGAGAGCTACATAAGGTGTCATCCCAATAGTCGCTTGATAACTATTGTAATAGGCAACTCGGCTAGCTGTAGATGTTTCTCCCAGTTCTTCCCAAAATCCAAAACACAAGCCCTGAGCATATCCTCCAGAATCCGAATAGTTCTCTCTGACTGACTGTCGGTCCGAGGATGATACGTTGTGCTAAAACTCAACTCAGTCCCCAAAGTTCCTAAAGTTTCTCCCATAACTGAGAAATAAACCGAGGATCTCGATCAGAAACAATACTAGCTGGAATTCCGTGAAGTTTAACAATCTGATCCAAATAAAGATCTGCCAACTTTGCAACTTCATATCCCATCCTCATCGGAATAAAATGAGTTGTCTTTATCCAATGATCCACAATAACCCATACCGCGTTGCAACCTCTCGGTGTTCTAGGCAAACTAGAGATGAAGTCCATCGTAACATGTTCCCATTTTCACTCTAGTATTGCCAACGACTGGAGTAACCCTGCAAGTCGTTGATGTTCTGCTTTCATTCGCTGACAAGTCAAACATCTGGATACAAACTGAGCAACCTCTCTTTTCATGTTGTTCTACCAGTAATGTTGTTTCAAGTCCTGGTATATCTTGTTTCCACCGGGATGAATGGTGTACTTAGAATTATGAGCCTCCTCCAAAATACCTCTCTTCAAGCCCGATTCATCGGGGATACACACCCTATTTCGAAATCGAAGAATACCATCCTTATGCAATTTGAAGTCAGACTGATCATCTATAATCTGGTCCTTGATCTTCTGAAGTTTTGTATCAAGTTGTTGAGCTTCTCTAATCTGAGACAGCAATAAAGGTTGAATGCGGAGATGTAAACACATCACCCCAACCTGAGTCAATTCTGATTTCTAATAACTGACTTCCTCAAGTACCTCCTACTTTTTGACAGCCAAACAAGCAACACTCGCCTTACGGCTAAGAGCATCTACTACAACATTCGCCTTCCCAAGCAGATAGTTAATAGAATAGTTATAATCTCCGAGAAGTTCCATCCACCTCCATTGTCGCATATTCAACTCCTTCTGTGAGAACAAGTACTTCAGACTTTTGTGATCAGTGAAAATCTCGAACTTACTGCCCCACAAATAATGATGTTACATTTTCAGTGCGAAAACAACTGCTGCTAACTCAAGATCATGAGTTGAATAGTTTACCTCATACGGTGTTAACTTCCTAGAAGCATAGGCGATAACCCGACTATTCTGTATAAGTACGCAACCCAAGCCCTCATTGGATACATTGCTGTAGATGACCATATTATCAGTTCCCTCTGGCAATGCAAGTACCGGAGCGGTAGTCAATCTCTTTTTCAACTCCTGAAACCCACTCTCACACTTCTCATCCCTAGTAAAGCTGGTTCGTTTATGAGTTAACTTAGAAAGTGGCCCCGTAATCTTAGAAAAGTCCTTCACAAACCAGCGGTAATAACCCGATAGACCTAGGAAGCTACGAACCTCCGAAACATTCTCTGGCTTTTTCTAAGACATCACCACTTCAATCTTAATGGGATCTGCTGAAATACCGTTATGAGTAATCACGTCGCCAAGAAAATATATTTGTTGTAGCCAAAATTCACATTTATTGAACTTCGCAAACAACTGATGCTCCTGCAGCTTATGTAGGATAAGTCATAGATGTTTGCTCGTTCTCCAATTCAGTCTTAGAATAAACCAAGATATCATCAATAAAGATTACCATGAATTGGTCCAAGTACGGCTGAAAGACTCGATGCATAAGATCCATGAATGCTGTTGGAATGTTAGTTAGTCCAAAGGGCATAACTACAAATTCATAATGCCTGTACCGAGTCTTGAAAGCAAACTTTGGAATATCCTCCGTACTGATCCGAAGCTAATAATACCCCTGCCTCAAGTCAAATTTAGAGTAGACTTTGGCTCCCTGAAGTTGATCAAACAACTCGTCAATCAATGGCAAAGGATACTTGTTCTTGATGGTCACTTGATTCAAACCATGATAGCCGATACATAATCTCAAGGTACCATCCTTCTTCTTCACAAATAAAATGGGTACTCCCCACGGTGAAGAACTATGTTGACTGAAACCCTTCTCTAATAACTCCTGCAACTGAGTTTTCAACTTTTTAAGCTCAGTTGTGCTATCCGGTACGTTAATTTAGAAATAGGTTGAGTACCGGGAATTAGATTAATCACAAACTCAATATCTTTATCTGGCAGCAATCCTGGCAACTCCTCGGGAAATACATATTCCTGAATTATCGGAACTTCCTCTAACTTAAGCTTATCAGATGGCTTGTTGATCAAATAAACTAGATAACCTGAAAACCCCTTACTTACCAGCTTAATAGCTTTAACTGATAAGATAATGAAACCCATCTTAGCATCCTAGTTCCCTGCTACCTCAACCACTGGGTGTTCTGGCAACCGAAACTGTACCACATTTGTTCTACAGTTTAATTGGGCATCAAACTTAGAAAGCCAGTCTATACCCAAGATAACATCATACCCCTAGATAGGAAATAAGATAAGGTCCGAAGGAAAATCCTAACCCTTAACATGTATTTTGCAATCTTTACATACTAAGCCGGTCACATATTTATTAGTCAAAGAAGTACTAATCTCAACCACATAAGGCAATCTTTCAGGTTCCATATTAACACGTTGCACACAGGTAGGTGTAATGAAAGAATGCGTAGCACCAGAATCAATCAATACTTTAACAAGTTGATCGAGTATAAGGAAGTTACCTTCCACAACCGCCGCTGCCTCAGGTATCTTTTCCAAGTCCACTGTGTAGGCCCGAGCCTAAACCCGCTGTTGCTGAGGTGCACTACCGGCAGGTCTACCTTGATAACCTTGGGTTGCTGGCCGACCCTCAGATTTTTGATATTTGGGATAATCCCTCGCCCTGTGTTGGTTGTTGCTGCAACCTAAGCATGTCCTTACCTTCATCTGACAATCGGCCTCCAAATGACCCTTACGTTTACAATAAACACAATACGGTGACGGAGCACTAACATTGCCGCCTGAAGAACCCGAAGCTAAATAAGCAGCTGTATCAGCCTGCTATTGAGGTCTCACAACATATGTCATGTACTGACCCTAAGACTATGCTGGTATCGGTTGTGACAGCAACTGGTATGATCCCTGCTGAAACTGGGGCCTAAAAGAACCCTGCTGCCCCTGAGGTCTAAAAGAACCCTACTGCACTGGAGGTCTGTAAACACCTTGTTAATCCATATGGTAGCGGCAATACTTGGTCTTATTACGCTTTTGAGGTCAGCCTTTCATCCTCGGCACTAGAGGCAAGTGGTTGTGGTGTTGGATCTCCATTAAGATCTGCTCTCTTGAGGTGTTGAGGGGAGTTAACATAGTGAACCGGGGGTTCTGCTTTGGTTGCTGAGGCTGCTTGCCTCGGTCATTTTGGATCTTACTCCCAAGTTGGGCTCGAGAAGTCTTTCCTTTCTTTCCAGCTTTCTTCTCCTTGTCATCATCCCTCTTCGCCTGATGGATTTCTTCCGAGTGTATGTACCCTTCTGCCAATACCATCAACTCGGCTACGGTATCCACAGGGTCGATGGCCAAAGAGGATGTAAGGGGGCCCGACCTGAGCCCACTTTGGTAAGCCATTAATGCCATGGAATCCTCAAGGTTGGCTATTCTGAGGGTCTCCTCATTGAACCGGACTGTGTAAACCCTTAGACTTTTTCCTCTATACTGCTTCACCGATAGCAATGATGAAGTGTGGCGGGTCGCATGCCAACTTCCAGCGAAACGGGACAAGAAAGCCTCAGCCAGCTAATGAAAACTTGCAATAGAGCCGAGATAAAGTTTTTGGAACCAGTCCAAGGCATTGCCAACCAGGGTAGTCGGGAATGTCTTCGTCTTCATGAGGTTAGTCATATCATGCAGAGTCATATGGTGATCAAAGTTAAGCAGGTAGCTGGCTGGGTCTCCGTCCCCATTATAGATAGCCAGGTTGGACATTCGGTTGCCGGTGGGCAATGGCGTTGCCAGTACCTCAGGTGAGAGTGGGCTTATGCCGAGCTGGTTAATGACCTTGGCTATAGCAGCCACGGTCTTGGCCTGCTCGGGGTCGGCATGGGCCGCCCTTTTGCCTCTTGCCTTCACGGGTCTCGCCTCCGGCTCCAAGAAACCTTTTCTGTCTTGTGCTCGGGTTCGCCCAGGGGCTGGAATGCAGAATTGTGGACGCATTGGCCGTGGGGTAGCTGCTTGTGGAACTAGGGATTCCGCAACTAGTCGGGCTACCTGCTCCTTTAGCTCCTTAAACATCTTAAGCATCATTCTCATCTCTAGCGACAGGCTGAAGTTGAGGTTTCCATATGTAGAGGGGTTTGTTTATAAGGCTAAGTGTATACGTTGGCTCGTTCCAACGTTGGTTTGGGTTGGATCTTGGCTAGACACCTGCGTGGTTTCAAGGTCCTTGTCCGAGTTGGGTGAGTCCTCTACCGGTGCGCTGTGGCTTCTAGTTTGTACCATGATGGTTTCTCAATGAGTGTTGAGAAGAGCGATAGAAAGAACTCCTTCCCACAAACGGTGCCAAACTATTGAGGTCGAAAACCTCGCAGTTGAGGTTGGACGGCTACGCTTGCCAAACTGAACTTTCAAGTTGACCTCCGAATTGAACTTTCAGGTCAGCCACTTAATCTGCACAAGGAAAGGGAAGGAAAAGGCGGGGTGATGACCCGAATTTTTCCCTCGGGCATGCGAATGATTAGTATGTCCGAGCTGACAAGGTAGCTGAGTGCAATAATGATATGAAATGAAGGGGTGGAGCTCTATTTATACTAAATTCAGAGCCAACAACATTTAATGTTGTGTAGCTTTATGTCCCATCAAGACAGTTGACACTGAGGTCGGGGTTTTTCGGGGTCTGGGTGAGGTTGGATCAGTATTCAGGTTGGGCATGAGCTGAATATGCTCGGCTTGGCTCAAATTAGCCCGCCTCAGCTCGGCGTGGGCATCTTACCTCAGTTCGGGATCCCCCTCGTCAATTTTCAATCAAATCCATTTGCATTCACCTGGCTATTTCATCACTAAATAGTGAAGGATTAGATACATAATTTTTTTGAATTTTTTTTCCATCGCCTTCTCTTAACTACTTAACAATGAAATATTTTCTGTCCTATTTGGCAACTATTTTAGTCATTAAAATCCGTATTTGTGTCTGTTTTTCTTGTAATGAGCATGTTGAACCCAACACATGATCGGGAGATGCATGGCCCAGATAGTCATACATAAGTTCTACGAGATTGGGCTCCAAAAAAATTAATTTTCTAGCTTATTGAATCGAAAAGTCTAGGCATGCTCCACCAAGGGCGGAGTCAGGATTTTAAAATTTGGGAGTCAAAATTCAAATCCCTTGGACTTAACAATTTATGTTCTTGTTTTTAGTTTTTTGTTGTGTTTAAAGATTTCTTACTGGGGATTTTATATATATATATTGTAATATCTATATGAAACTTAGATATTTCTGGTTATTGATTTCTAGTTGATGTGCAGAGTCCTAAGTATTTTCATTATTTTTTGAAATTGGTTATGGTTTTAGTCATGCTTTTTAATTTGCTTACTTCCAAACAGACTTGGAGATTTATCTTGATGATTACCCTTTTTGAATAATTTTATTACTTACTAAATATTGTTAAAGAACATATGTGATGAACCTCTATTGCATTCTATCTTATCGTTTTCCATTCTGTTCAACGAGATTTGAACATCACCATCATCTCTACCAAAAACAGCAGCAGCTTCTAAATCTGAAATGTCAGATTTGGTGGGAGATGAAAAACTAATGAAGTCATGATATGCATTGATGTTTCACTTTGTTGCCTGGTAAGGGCAAATGCATCAGAAACATAGTATAGCCATCAAGCTTCGGTAATCCCAACAATGTCGTATGACTTTGACTCGATATTCTTCAGAGATTAGTCTTCTATGGTCTTTAATTACATTTTGCTTTCCAAAATTCATCGTTTGCTTGTATCTACTTTGCAAAACGTTTTAGGCATTAACATCATACTGGGAGCCGTTGAGTTGCATTGAAGCGGCTTCCTAACTCTGGCAAACTTAGGAAATGAATTTTCATCAAAGACAACATGTCTTGAGATATATACCCTATTTGTAGAGGGATCTATGCAATGATATCCTTTATGAATAAAGCTATATCCCAAGAAAACACATGGATTTCTTGGAAATTTTGTTTTTAGCATGATGTTTCAAATAAGGAAAGCATTTGCACCCAAAAACTCGTAAACCATTATAAATTGCATGCCTTTGAAAAAGTTTAAAATATGGTGTCTCAAATTTTAAAGAGGATGATGGTAATCGATTAATAAGAAAAGTGGCGGTTAAAAAGGCATCAACCCAGAATCGTAATTGTACATTCAAATTTTAGTCTTTTAATTATTTTTAGTCTATTATTTTTTTTTTGTAGTATATTTTTAGTTGACAACAAATTTTACATGCATACATTTACACACAACTCGGGTAAAAACTCAATTTTTTGCAAAAAAAGGTGTAAAATCCTTTTTAAATTCCTAACCCGTTTTAAAATCCATTTTAATCAAACACGGGTCTACTAATATCCGAGAACTAGGTTTTGAAGGGTTAAAAAGACCAGTTTTAAAATTATAACGGACGTGTTTCAAAAATACTATTCACAAAACTTGATGATAAATTTTTAAATACCGATTTTTATGAAAATATATGCAGGAATAACTATAGGGAGTCGGGACGTACCTACCGCTCTAATTGTCGAAGATGACCCAATCTAATTGCCTTCGACCTAATTGGCTCCGAGTTAATGGATTCCAAGCTGAATACCCCGAGAAGATATTTGCCGAGCTAAAAGTGTCCGACCGTTCTGGTTGCCGACCTGAAAGCTCCAAATTTCGTAAGCAAAGTGTGAAATGAATCTCAGATGTCAAGGCCCTATTTATAAGCAACTCTGGTAACCGCCTCGGGAATCCCAAACATCGCATCTTGTCATAACTGCCGGGTGACGTGTCAGCCATCTGAAGGGTATGCATCGCTGATGTGGCCATCCCCACTCTACCGAGGTCAAGCACCTCCAGCTCGGGAACAACTCCCAAGTCGAGATCAAAAGCTCCCAAATCCAGATCTCACCCTTTCGATCTCGACTTGGGAGGGAGGGGAAAATTGACGAGGAGGATCCCAAGCTGAGGTAAAACGCCTACCCCGAGCTGAGGCAGGCTAATCCGAGCCAAGCTTAGCATTTTCAACTAATGCCCAACCTGGATACTGATCTAACCTCACCCCAACCCGGGAAAACCCCGACCTTAGTGCCAACTATCTTGATGGGATATAAAGCTGCACTGCATTAAATGCTGTCAACTCTGAATTTAGTATAAATAGAGCTCCACCCCTTCATTTCAGAGGTAACTCATCATTATTACACTCAGCTACCTTGCCAGCTCAGACATACTAATCATTCGCATGCTCGAGGGGAAAATTCGGGTCATTACCCCGCCTTTTTCTTCCCTTTCCTTGTGCAGGTTAAGTGGCCGACCTGAAAGTTCAACTCAGACGCCAACCTAAAAGTTCGACTTGACAAGCGTAGCTGTCCAACCTCAACTGCGAGGTTTCTGACCTCGACAAAAATAATACAAGACTATTACAAGTCGATATTAAGGCTTAATAGAATACATGTTAAGTTTATTAGAAATAGTCAAATTAGTCCCTATCTTGAAAAATTCTGGTGTTAACGACAATAGAGAATATGCGAAATGACATTGTTACACTTACATAATTATGAAAGACGTTTTCAATGTTGTTACTTTAGTAAAGTAATTAGTCCCTTATATTGTTCTAAAAAGTTCAAAATAGACCATAAAAATTATAGGAAGTGGTCAAATTAGGATCTTCTATTAATGGATTTTGATGCATTTTTTCACAAATATTAGAGATCATTTTATATATTTTTAAAAACATTCGAAACTCAAATGACCACTTTAGATTATTTTAATTTTACCCTCTGAAAAGTTCATACATGAACATTTTTTTTAAAATGTTAACTAGTTCTTTTTTTTTGTTTTTTTAACGCAAGGGACAAAGTTGATCACTTTGCAAACTTTAGAAATTAAGTTTGAATTGTTTAAAATAACACTACAAAAAAACGCATACATACACTGCTGTTCATATGCAGCAGTTCCCTTAACCGCCACCTATTATGATTTTAGTTTCTATTATTTGCGACGGTCAAGACAACCACCGTCTATGGTGACGGCGGTTTTATGGTAAAACCGCCGTATATGTCGCATATTGGCGCGAAACATTTTGCGCCTAATTGTGCTTATTAGCGGCGGTTGCGATTAATGCCGTAAATGAAATTTTTTTTCAAGCGGCGGTTCCTAACCGCCGCATATGATCCTCTACTATAGGCGGAGGTTATTGGAACCGCCGCCTATGCTCTTTTAGTATAGGTGGCGATTGTGGAAACCGCCACCTATTGTCCAGCCCTAAAACTTCTTCCACACAGCGCCCAATTCTGTTTTTCCCCAACTGTCTTACTTTATCTCTCTTCTATTGCAGCTCCATTGGAAATTTTCCCTCAAGGTGTCTTCTTTGTCTTGTCTCCTTGAATATTTTACATAATGAACTCAATTTGCAACTCCATTTGTGGTAGTTTTCCGCACTTTGCATCTCCATTTGTTATATTTTTCTTATTTTGTTAATTTTTCAGTTAGTTTTGTGATTTTATATTTGTTTGATCTGAATAGCTTTTGTGTTTATAATGAATTTGTGAAATTTGCTTTGATAGTTATGTATGTTAAAGCATAAGCTTGGTGTAATAAAGAATGCTAATTGTACTGGTTATGTTTCGTGCACCTTTTGATTATGTATAATTATTCAAAGTTACATATATCGCTACTTGTGTATATGGTTTTGACTTGCATCAACTTCAGTTTCAATAATCTTGATATTGTTCGTGTTCTCATAAGACCTGTAAACTAGATAAAATTATAATGTTATGAAGGAATATATTATAATATTATAACGTTATGAATAAAATAAATGGTGGTAATATATTAACAGTACTATTACATACAATAATAGTGCTTTTGTTTGTGCATGAGTTATAGTTGTCTACTTTGATAGTTCCAATTAGCATTAAGAGTTCTTCTATATAGTGGATTGTTTAGAAGCAAGTTGGTGATTTATTTAATAAATTAGAGGGTTGATATCTTTATACTCAATTGGAAATTTTAATGCCAACCAGCTATTGTTCAATATTGTTTTATTTGTTTGATAATGTGTTTGCAAAGGGATAATTTTTCTTGAGAATATGTTTGCAAAGGGATAATTTTGCTTGATAATTTTACTTGCAGTTATGCCTTTTACTTTATTGGTTTTGTTATTATAGATATACCAATGAATAAAAGTTGGATGACAAAGCCACGATATAGCAATCAATACCTTATTGGTTTGGAGAAATTTTTAGATTTCGCATTCAATCATACTGGTACACCTAGTGGGAATATTTTGTGCCCTTGTGTTAGGTGTGCCAATCGTTTACGGAAAAATCGTGATGATGTGAGGGATCATGTAGTTTGCAAAGGGATGACTAAGGGGTATACAGGTGGGTTTGTCATGGAGAAGATTTTGTTAATGATGATGATGATGTAGACCCATCACACGATAGTCCACTTGAAGAGCATAACACGACTTAGTGAGGGATGCATTCGGGATTCATGACATATCAAATGCAATAAACGAAACTGTAGAGGGTGAAGAAAGTATTGAGGTTGATGGTAATTGTGATCCTAATGTTGAGCCTCACATTCAAACTGAAGATGGTCCTCATGAAGAATCTACGAGATTCTTTAAATTCTTCCAAGAAGGTAATTAGGAACTTTATCCAGGATCCAAATCAACTATATTATCATTTACAATCCAACTTATGCAACTAAAATCCTACTACAAATGGAGTGAAAAATCCGTCAACATGCTTCTTAAATTCTTGAAACAACAATTTCCAGAATCGAGTATTCCTAAGACTTTATATGAAGCGAAGAAGATAACAAATGCTTTGGGTTTGGGATATGAAAAGATTGATGTATGCCCGAATAATTGTATGTTGTACCAGGGTCATAAAGCAGCGCAACAATCCTGTCATTTTTGTAATTGTTCTCGTTGGGCACAGGACCATGATGTTAGTGGCGGAAAACACATAAAGAAGAAGACTGCTTGTAAAGTTATGAGATACTTTCCGGTAATCCCGAGGTTACAAAGATTGTATATGTCATCAAAGACATCTTCTTCAATGATATGGCATGACAAAGGTCGCACAAAGGACGAACTTTTAAGGCATCCTGCTGATTCATATGCGTGGAAGGCATTTGATCAAAGATATCCTGATTTTGCTAGTGATCCTCGTAATGTTAGACTTGCATTTGCCAGTGATGGTTTTAATCTATTCGGTTTGATGAGCAATGCACATAGCATATGGCCTGTTGTTCTGATGGTGTACAATTTACCCTCGTGGATGTGTATGAAACAATCTTCATTAATTTTATCGATGATCATACCGAGAAAAGAGGCCCCAGGAGATAAAATAGATATTTTTCTTCAACCACTTATAGATAAGTTACTACAATTGTGGGAAGGCGTCCAAACATATGATGCAGCAAGTAAACAATATTTTACAATGCAAGCAAACTTAATGTGGATGATTAATGATTTTCCTGCAAATGCCTATTTATTAGGTTGGAGCACTAGAGGGAGAGAGGCGTGTCCATGTTGTGCAAATATGACAGAATCAAGATGGTTACATAATAGGCACAAGTATTGTTATTTAGGGCATCGTAGATGGTTGAGTGAATCACACAAGTTTCGAGCACAAAAGAATCAGTTTGACGGGACTGAGGAATGAAGGACAGCACCAAAGACATTTTCAAGGTCAGGTGCGTTAAGACAGTTGCAAGGAGTTAGTTATATTGACGACTCCATAATGAATACGAAAAATGCGGCAAGCACTTCTAAAAGGAAGAGAACAAGAGTTATAAGTACCGTAGATAAGTCTTTTGAAGAGGCAGAAATTGAAGAAAATGATCAGGTTTCTGAGGAGTCAATTTCATGGAAAAAAAAGAGCATTTTCTTTAAATTGCCTTATTGGGAGTTCAATATAATGCGTCATAATCTTGACGTCATGCATATCGAGAAAAACGTATGTGAAAATGTGCTTGGAACATTGTTGAATATTAAATGAAAGAGCAAAGATGATCCAAAGGCACGCTATGACTTGGAACGTATGGAAATACGACATAAACTTCTTCCTGTACAGCTACCCAATGGAAGAGTATTTTTTCCTCCTGCTTCTTACTCAATGACTAGAAAAGAGAAATAAGTATTTTGTCAATGTGTTGAAAAATGTCAAAGTACCTGATGGTTATGCATCACAGATATCAAGGGGTATCAACGTTAAGGATAGAAAACTACAATCCCTTAAGACCCATGATTATCACATACTAATGCACGATCTACTTCCTATTGTGTTGCGCTTTTCTATGAATAAACAAGTTACAAAGCTCATAATTGAATTGAGTAGCATTTTTAAGGCTATATGTTGTAAGACACTCAATGTTGATGAGTTGAATATGTTGAAGTCTCGTGCAGCATTAGTATTGTGTCACATGGAGAGATGTTTTCCTCCTTATTTTTTCACTATAATGGTACACTTAGTCATTCACCTTGCAGACGAGGCAAAAGTTGCGGGTCCAGTTCGATATAGATGGATGCATCCAATTGAGAGGTACTATTATAATTATATATATTTATTTACAATTATACTATTAATTGATTATTTCTAATATTGTATGATTTGACTTAATTTTACTATTAGGTGCTTGAAAGTATTCAAAAAATATGTTGGTAATAGAGCTCATCCAGAAGGTTCAATTGCTGAGGGTTATGTTGTAGAAGAGTGTCATACTTTTTGCTCGAGATATTTTGATGGGATCGAGACAATTTTTAATCGGCCACATGGGAATAATGACATCGATCCAATAGAAGGAGATAAGTATTTGTTTTCTAGTGGTGGTATATTTAAGAGAGCAAATGAGGTTAAAGTGTTGGATGATTTATCACTAGCTCAAGCACACAGATATGTATTGCTACATCTTGATGAAATAAAGCCATATGTTGAGTAAGTTGTTTAATCTACATTTATTCCTAATTTTATATAATGAAATATTCATGATGATCATTTTTATGTGATATCTAAAAATTTGTTGATGAATTAACTACAGAGAATTTAAAAGGTACAAGATTCAAAATTTCCGCAATAGAAGAAATGGCATTAATCCAAGCACATTGCAACGGTTGGTAGTGGAGGAATTTCATGCATGGTTTAGAGCCCATGTGAGTATGATGAATATTTTTTTTTCTTTTTTCAATCATGATTTCATGTATTGCAACCGAAATCTTCTTAGCTGAAAATACTTATTCTTCATAATATAGGTATCAAATATAGGTAATAAGAATGTGGCGGAGAGGATAAGATGGCTTTTGATGGGTCCTTCAGAAATTGTAAACACTTTTAAAGGCTTCATTTTCAATGGAATTCACTTTCGTACTAAGGAAGGAAATAGGGGGAAACGATCCCAAAATTGTAGAGTGGTTGTAACATCGACAACTCCAAGTGTCGCTTCATCTCGAGATCCAAATCTTGTAGACGGAGAAATTGAGTACTTTGGTGAGCTTACAGAGATAATTGAATTAAACTATAGTGGAAAATATAAGGTGGTGTTATTTCATTGTGATTGGGCTGATACAACAAGGGACAGAGGTGTTAAAAAAGATGAATATGGGTTTACACTTATGAATTTCACACGGTTGTCACATACTGGTTGAGCGCATTACGCATGAGCCATTTGTTATACCGTCTCAAGTCCAACAAGCTTTTTATGTGCATGATCCTTTGTGTCCTCCATGGCATGTTGTGATAAAAACAACCCCTAGGGATGTATTTGATCTTGGCATAGAGGTTGAACTTACCATTGATGCTAATGCTATTGAAGATAGTAGCACTGGTTTTGCAAGGAGTGTTCCTTACGAATGTCAAGAGTTAGAAGAAAGTGATTGGGTTTGGGATGACGTTGAAGAAGATTTGTTATGTGATGTCATACAACAATCATAGGTTAGCTTCAACATATCTTGGTAAATGAGGCCCTTGACTATTTTAATGAAACATCACTTTACTTACAATGATCAATTTTGTGCCAGCAGATTACTTAAAGAAAAACAATATTGTTATTGTGAAACTATTAATTGATTTTTCTAGTGAAGCAATGATTGCTCACTCCCCTTTTCCTAACCATTTCAGGATTCGCCTTCTTCAGAGTTTGAGAGAAAGAAGGCTCAAGATTTTTCTTGCGCCGTTGTGCTAGCTTGACTACTTGTAGATCAAGGTGGATGTTGTGTAATTTATGTGTTGGAATTTGTATCTATTTTAGGGCCTTAGTGCCTCGTATGCTTCAGTGATTGTGTTGTATGTATGGAGTTGTTGTTGGCTTGTTTCAAATTGAAGTTAAGTTGTTGGTTTGTATAAGTTTAAATTAAGTTCTCGTTAGTTGTAATGGTTTGAATGGAGTTAGCTTGTGGATGCTTGGAAGGAACATAATTTCTAAGTTAAATAAGTAGGAAATATTAGAATGGTAAGATAAGCGGAATTATTGTTATAACTTGCTAGTAACTATAGTGATAATGCATGTATGTTTGCTTTTGCTAAGTAGACAGGCTCAGATGAACTTAGGAACTTGAGTATATTACCATATGAATGTTATATTATGTTTTGTGGTTCATTTATTATGAGTGCAGGTATGTGGTTTGGCCTAGAAATAGGGGAGACTCTGTCCATTTTTTCTCGTATTTCATGCCCAAGGTTAGAATCGGGTTGAGTTTAGTGGAATTAATAGGGAATCCTTCAAAATGCTTAACAAATGGAGGCCTTGGACTTTTAAACAACAGATTGCAAGGTATACATACCAATATTCTTTTCTTTCTTTCTGTAATTTTACCACCCGGAATTTTAGCAAGAAATATCTAGATCTCAAGGAATTGCTCGTTATTTAGATTTTTTCCTAGTTCCGTTGTCTCATAGTAATTAGAAATGAGATTAAGATTGTACAATATTATAAGATTAAATCTTAATAATTTAATTTTATAACTCTAATTTCTTCAACTCGGGAAACTAAACTATAAGCATTTAAAATATTACAACTACAAATCAGAGCACTTGATGTATGTGGAGGGATTAATTTTGGAAAAAGCAAAATAAAAAGGTATTTTATGTTGAAGATTATCATCATTCAAAAAAAAATGAAAAAAAATTAAAATGTGTGTGTGTGTATGTTATATTATAGATATATGCCTTCTATATTATGACTGACAATCAAGAACTCTCTAAATAACTACTTTTAAATGAGTGGTACAGTTCACATTCAAAATAATTATTTTTTCACTTTTTAACATTCAAGAAAAAAAAAGACGGAAGCGATCAAATAATCATAAAATTAGGTAGAATAAATAAAATAAAATAGATACTACATAATAAAGTGTGACTAGAAGAAAATGAAAATTATGGAAGATGAAGTATAATTATATGTGTCATATGTATTTGAACCGTAGTTCTTTCTTAAGAGCCCCAGGGATAGAGTTTTCTTTGAATAAAATTTTAAGAACTCTTTAAACTAGTATAACATTCAATAATAATTACTTTACTCTAAGTGGTATGATTCATATTCAAAATAATTACTTTTTTACTTTTTAACATTTAATAAAAAGAAAGATGGGAGCGAATAAATAATCATAAAATTAGATAGAATAAAGAAAATAAAATAGATACTACATAATAAAGTGTGACTAGAAGAAAATGAAAATTATGGAGGATGAAGTATAACTATATGTGTCATATGTATTTGAACTGTAATTCTTTTTTCCTCATTAGATTGTTAATCCCACCGAATCAATCTTTTTAAGAAGCTTCAAAATGGCGAAATAAATGATTTATTTTATTCATTAGTATCCTGTATGTTTCTATCTTCTGAATTAAGAGCCCCGGGAATAAAGTTTATTTGAAGAAAATTTTAAAAACTCTCTAAACTAATATAACATTTACTTAATAATCACTTTACTCTAAGTGGAATGATTCACATTCAAAATAATTACTTTTTCATTTTTTTTATTAATAATGTGTTACTAATCAATTCTAAGTTGAAATTTAACTTATATATTATATTCGTTGGAATTCTAACTTTCCTTTCATAAAACAAAAGTTTCATTAACCAAAAAAAATAAAAAAATAAAAAAAAACCAAAAAATAAATTTCTCATTAGAAAACAATATATTAACTGATTTTGTTCATTGAAATTTATTATCTCTTAATATGCATTTTTGCTAGTCTTATATTATTTAATAACTATTATAATTTTATTTTAATGTCAAATACCATTTTTTCTATTGCACCCTAAAAACCATTTCCCGCAAAAATTAATACATTACCTCATAAAACCACCCCAAAAATCATTTCCCACCAAAACAATTTCTTACCGCCCCTTGTTTCCTTATAAAACCTTTTATTTCCTCAATTCACATTTTCCTCAAAACTTTTGACAGAGAACTCATCTGGAAACCCAAACATCATCTCGTGTCAACATCAACGAAGCAACTCATCTCATCGAATCGAAGCGCAAACATCATCTCGCTTTTTTGTTGGTAATCTTTTTTTGTTCTTTTTGTTTCTTTTGAAATTTTGTTTTTTGTTTCCAATCACCTGCTTCGACCGTTCTCATTGGCTGGGTTCAAATGATTTTTGTTGTAAGTCTATTATCTATATATATATATATTACACACACACACATATGTGCATGTATGTATGTTTGTATGTATATAAATAAGCATGCGGAGCTTCAATGTATGAGTAAGTGGTCGGTTTTCGCATGGTTCTTTAAACCCACAAACGGGTCTGGTAATTTTGTTTTTTTTTTTTCAATATTTTGCTTTCAAATATCAGTTGAATGTCTCTTTCTGTGTTTCATGTATGTATTGTGAAGGCTTGTTAATGTAGGCTTGATTTACTATAATATTTGAAGTCTTTATTGTGTGTGGTGTGTGTATTGTGTACTGGTTCAATCTAAAATAATTTGTCGCTATGGAGGTTGTGCTATTTGTAGAATGTAAAACAGCTAAATAATTTGGCGCGTCATGAGGATTTTCCTTGCGTCTCGAAACTATCTTATTTGTCACTATAAAAGTTATGCTTTCTATAAAATGTCGAAGAGCTTAATAATTTGATATGCTCCACCAAGTCAGAGGAAAGTGAGCTTTTACTCTGAGCTCTATCGTATGATCATGGTAAGCATGTTTCAGTTGATTGAAGAGCATTGAATACAAAAATTTACATTCCAAGTTCCAGTTTTTGTGATAAAACTACGACTTAATGTTAATGGAACTATAGAATTCTCTCTTGGTTAGGCTACAGATTGACTTGGAGTTGGTACATTGCTTCATCCACTTTTATATTTTAGATATTCGACATGACTGGTACATTGAACGACATTTGGTGTAAACAATTAGTGTAATGCCTATAGTAAGCTTGTAGAAAACTCTGTTTTTTGGCAAATTATTAAATGGCATAGATTAGTCTAAGTCTAAGTGTGGGTGTAATTATATTGATTTAAGCATTGCTGTATACTGCACAGATAATGGCCTCATGATCTTCAAGTGGCACAGGGACATTGGGATCCCAAAACACGAATCGAAAGAGGAAGACTAGAGGCAAAACATATTGCAGGGACCCATGGCATCGAGATCCTAAAAAACGTTTTAAAGTGGACTTTAATGATAAAGGTCAACCTATTGGAGCAGGACGGGTTAAATTAGCAAGTGGTTGTAGAGTGGTTGCTCGAATGGGCAACTATTGTTCACTAATTCACAAGAATTGGTCGAAAGTTTCTAAGCCTATGAAGAGAGAAATTATGAAATACATGAAGGTTAATACTAAATTATGCTTTTATATATGTTTGTTTGTTTTCTATACTTTTAGATGTTTTAGATTTTGTTGATGCTCTTCTTATACTTATAACTCTTATGTGTTAGGAACGTTACATTTTTCTTACTGACAAAGAAACGTATGAAAGATATGTGTTGATGTCTATTGGACGCAAGTGGAAAGACCACAAACATGATTTAAGGAACGTGTTGTATGAACGTTTAAAAACAGAATCCCTAGAACAGATTAATGCTAAAGCTCCAGATGGGGTTGATGCTGGTCAGTGGATACATTTGGTAAATTTCTTTTTATCTGACGAAGGGATTGTAAGTGCCATACCCATTGATTTTGATATGTATTCACAATGTATCATAGTTGTGTTCATTTAGTTAGTGTATTGATCCAATTTTGATGTTTATATTGACAGAAAGCATCAAATAATGCTAAAAATTATAAGAGTCAACAAACATATGTACAAAGGGGCGGAAACAAAGGCTTCGCCCAAATAAGACTAGATATGGTACTCGAAAATGGAGTTCTTACAATTGTTATGATATTACAATAAATTGTTAACCTTACTACTTTTTTTTTTCATTTACAGGAAGAAAAAAATGGTGGTCCAATAAGTGACATCGCTTTTTTTCGTGCTGTATACATGAAATAAGATGAAGAAGTAGATGATGGAGTTCAGGAGATTTTGGTAATTTCTCTTTTTTGCTTATCTCATAGTATCTTCATTGATGGTTGAAATTCTTGTATGCAATACTTTGAATAGTTGAGTATGCAATGGTAGATAATCATAATTGTGTATTTGAATTGCTGGAACTCTTCTATTTCATGCCCAACCTTATGTGTTTGCTATATAATTCTTTGCTTCGCCCAAATAATATATTCTTCCTTTTAACTCTTTTCCACTTGTATGTGTAGGATCGATGTGATGTCACGTTGGAAGAAAAAAAAATCCGCAACTGAAGCTCTTGGAGATGATGGCGAAAACATAGATGAAATTGAGTTACAAAATATGGTTTTTCGTGAGGTTTGTGGCGCTGAACATCCGGGGCCCGTCAGCTTGGGAGGGATGGGTCTTACCCCTTCAATGTTCTTTAGCCATAAAAGGCATAATACATTAGATGTACGACATTTGGAAGCTGAGTTAGTTGCCGAGTGTCGTGAGCGAGAGGCCCTTTTAACTGCTGAGCGTGCTGAGCGTGATGCCTTGGTAGCTGAGCGGGCTAAGTGGGATAGACTATTAGCGGCCGAGCGTGCTGAGTGAGATAGCCTAATAGCGACTGAGCAGGCTGCGCGGGCCAAGTTGGAGGCTCGGCTCAATGAACTAACAGAAATGCTACTATCAGATAGGCGCATGTATTTTCCACATAATTGTTTGTCGACATCTCCTCGAATATGCACATATGGAATGACCAATAAGCTATTATAGTTGCCATTGACAGAAAAATTTAAGAAAAACAAATGGATCACATAGATGCACTCAATAATATTTTCTGTATGTGCGCACGTGAATTTGTACACATAGTAAATCAGGTCATACCCCATCTAAAGAAAAATCATCTACACTTGACACCTTACCAGCAATAAAATGATATCTTAATAGCAGTGCTAAAATAGAAAGGAAAAATAATTTGATCTGTACTCATTAAAGTGTAATATTGGAGTCTCCTTATGGCTGCTGTAGTCAATCAGATTTTATTCGTCTATGAAACAATTTTTGGAAAGAAACATTAATTTTAAAGTCTCCAAAAATATGGCATCATATGAGACAATTTAAAAAAACTTTGTATTGAGGAAAACATATAAATAGCTCAAAAAAGAAGGTGCCTCGAACATTTAAAATTCAATTGTGCATCTGAAAGCCAACTCTCATTTTGATTAGAAAAGTAATTTCTTTTCATATAAACCCCTTGCTTTTGCAATGATAGTGAGACTACATAGAGTTTTAGGAGAGGTGGCAATAAGTGGAGATGGAATGAGAAACAAGATAGAGAGAAAATAACATAATTTTTAAACAACTAAATTCAGATTCATGCTTTTAACAATACATCAATGTTTAGATTAAACAACTAAATTCAGATTCATGCTTTTAACAATAAATCAACAGTTAGATGTGCTATAGACATTAGATAGAATGTAAGAGATAAGGTTCCATAATTGCCTATAGAAGTAAAACTTTGAATGCATACCACATATGTTGCATACATAAAATTAAAGAAATTAGATTTAAGAGAACATGACAGTAGCACATTCTGCTAATGAAAGTTGCAAAAGCATGTCCATTTAATTTGTTTCCGTATTGTTGGACAACTTTGTGTCCTTCAATTGATTAACTAAATTAAACTTTATATATGCATAATACCATACTCCTTGAAAGTTATTGTGTTGTTATGGATTGGAATAATTGAAGACTTTCTAGGCTGTGTTTGATGAAGATCTTATTTGATGCACTTTATATAAAAAAGCATATTTAGGTCCCTTAATATATTGTGGTCTTGCTATCAGTTCAATGCTAAAGTTGTATTTTTTAAGTCTAAAGTGCAACAGTTTATAAAATTTTGTTGTTGGTTATGACATGTTGTTTGTCTCTGATTTAGGTAAGTGTCAACTTGTTGAGAAGATGGCCATATTTTTTAGGCTAAGGTAGGTCCATTCTTTTACTCGTTAGTAATAAATGGTTTTGAGACTCTTCAGGGAATATGAATTGAGAGGGTGGGGTGGATTGTATATGTTATGATCTACCATTTTTCTGATTTAACCCACCCCTCCCTTATATTCCAATTAGACAGATTAGTTGATCTACCAGGAGGCTTAATTGACTTATGTTTTTTGATTATTTATTTCTTTCACTAGACAATTCAATATCAATTGGTTAACCATTATTGTCTTGCTCTCTTTAATTATCAATTTCTTCTAGTAGAGAATCCGTTGTCAACTGATTACTAATGCGAATTATATAAAGGTATATATATCTTGTCAACTTCCAATCAAAACTTATGTCACATATTATTTAGCGGCAAAAATCTTAAATTTGGAATAAGTTCAATGATATACAGAGCAATGAATTCACTTGAAGTCTAGAACTGAACCGGGTTTGGCTGTGAATATTGTATCTTATTTATTTTTGTTTTGCGAACACATGATAATTGAGTATGAGAAAGTGAATACATATGGTTATAGCTTTTGGTTTGCATTATATTATTGTCTTAAATGGAGCGAAGAAGTATCTTATTTACTTTTGTACAATATATTATTGGTCTTTGTTGCAATTTGGAACATGCCATAAAAGTACTAATGCTAATGTCCTCTGTGTTTTATTTTCTTAAAGGTTTTGGAATCTTCTAGCATGCTAATAACAAGATTTTGTTGCTAAGGAAAAGAAGTCCACTTTGTAGCAAGAGCAAGCTGTTAACTGTATTTTGCTACTAGGAGTTGTTCAGTTTGGAAGAACTTAAATTTGTAATTTTTCTTAGTTGAAGTGATGTGACAGACACTTCTTTTGCAATATTGTTTAAATTTCTTTTGCTTCAATTTGTTAGATATAAGTTTATTGTAATCCGAATGCTTATGAATAGTGCTAAAACTATTAACATATGTTTTTCGATATATGTTGCTTTGCATTTTAGTTATCATGTCATTAGTTGATGTTGGTGCTACAATATTGGTATAGCATTATAATTTTATGGTATATATCTTGTACAAAAAAAAAAAAGAAGAAATTCATGTGGCAGTTTCACAAAGAAATAAAACTCATATGTGGCAGTTTTACAAAAAAAAAAAACTCATGTGGCAGTTTCACAAACTGCCGTAAAATAATAAAAGTTGATATTATTGATACACGACGGTTAAACCTTCCAAAATATGCCTGAGAACATAGACGGCGGTTATTATAACCGCCGCCTATTAAGAACATACACGGCAGTTTATAACCGTCGCCTATTCCTGTGAAGCAAACGCGGCAGTTACCACGCTCGTCGTCAATTGCATCCGCGACACCATCTTCTGCGACACATAACGCGGCGTTTTGTAAACCGCCGTGAATATATAGACGGGGGTTTATACCCGCGGTATATAGTATTAAAAACCACCGCCTATTTGCTTAAATTTTGTAGTGTAATAGAATTAACTTAAAACATAGTCAAAATATTGAAGACTATCTGCGTAATTAATCTGAAAATTAATATATTTAGTTGAGTTGATCTTTTCATCCTGACGTCCATTTTGATAATTTTCATTTATTATTAACAACGAATACGTATTTTGAACAGCAAGAATGATACGTATTATTTGTTTTAGAAGAGTTGGGTATTTCATCAAATCAATGTCCATTCAGTCATCTCACATCAGGTGATACATCATTTGCAAAGACCTTTGAAATTAGAAGGAACGATATCTTGTTATAATAAGTACGTGTCATCATTGTTCACAAATTAAATTGCACCAATACTGGAGTTCATATAATATTTGAAGTTGCTCATAATAATACATTGATTTAGAATGTCTTCTACTTTAGCTTCTCTTGATAAATGTGAAAAATACAAAATGCATGGCTATAATATTACGATAATCCAGAGCAAAGCACTCTTGGTTATCACTAACAGATTCAAATGGAACTTAGATAAACTTCAGCAATTGATGATCCATATTTAAATTTAACCCCTAGAAACACAGTAGACGTTTAAAGTTGACTTTTTTTTTTAAAATATAAATCTAAGAGAGGACTAAGTCGTACAATATATATTAAAATATATCACTAATGAGAATTGATCTGCACTCAAATTAATTGTAAAAGAGTCCTACAGCTCTTAGAATCTTTTTTATTCGGACGACTTTGTGTTTACTTATTACATCGAGGATCAAAATAAGAGAAGCAACGAAGGCGTAATCGAAGTTTGGAGACACGGTCACCATGAGCTTGTCCATGTCGAGCAACAAACTTTGAAGAGTGAGCATTTTACGCATCTGCAAAACAATTATGCATTGAACCATTTAATGCATGCATGTACGAATTCACGGACAGCTTGCAATGGCGGAGGCACATTGGAGCCAGTGGGGGCTGTAGCCCCTACTGATTTATAAAAATCGTTAAAATTTTTATGTATTTTTTTTAAAAAAATTAAATATCTATGTATTTTTAGTTAAAAAAAATTAATTAGGCCCCACTGAAAAATAAAAGTACTAGTATAATTCAAAAATTATGAATTTTAGCTTCCACTGGCCCATAAAAACGTTAAAATTTCTATATATTTTTTGAAAAAAAATTAGATATTTATGTATTTTTAGTTAAAAAAAATTAATTAGCCCCCACTGAAAAATAAAAATAATTATATAGTTCAAAAATTATAGATTTTAGCCTCCACTGACCCATAAAAATGTTAAAATTCTATGTATTTTTTTTTTAAAAAATACTCGTATAGTTCAAAAATTATAAATTTTAGCCCTCACTAACAAAAATTCCTGGCTCCGCCCCTGACAGCTTGGATCCTTTCATTTACGTTATAACATTATCGGAAAGAGTTTTCTAACGATGGTGAACTGTTCATATAATTATGATAAATAACTTAGACAATTCACCAGAATTATATCTCCCACCTAATTTATAATCTCATAACGTATAATGTATTGTATACAGAGAAAAAAATCTTTATCTTACTTGGGCAACTATGGTTGAAGATTCTCCTTTATAAGTATCACATTGCCGTTCGAACCAGCTTCCCATAACCTTGTAATCACACACATCATTTGACGTTTTGTTCGCCAAGAACACCTTTAATGTTGTCCTAAATGGTTGAATCATTGAAGTCGCTTTGGCAGTGAAGATTAGATCTTTGGCATCTGTGCTTTTTCCCCTAAATGCTTTCCATGTATAATGTGTAGTCATCATCTACATCGCGATTTAGCTTAGTTAACAAACTGAAATACTGAATAACAAAGCAAGAAACAAACAAAAGAAATAGTAATAACGCTATGTGATATATACATATGGATAGGATATATCTTTTTGAGCATTTGTTACATATCACATTTTCATCCTTTTTTAAAAAATAAAATTTTTAACATATACATCAACTATTGACAATCAATATATATTTACTTACTATAAAAAGGCCGAAGAGTGAACCGGTGAAATAAAATACTATTCTTTCTTAAAAAATGAAGTCGAAAATTAATCCCCTAAATTCTAAAATGCTTAAATTTTTTATGTTCATATGGACATGTATTTTACTAGGTCAAGTAAAATAACATGTACAAATCGAAAAATCTTGTTCTCGTTTTGTCATGCATGCAAGCATGGGCAGAGCAACTTTCACTTGAGTTGCAATCCTAATGAAAAGAAATACTTCCTGAAATTTTAAATCCTGTATTGAATAAAAATTAAGGATCCCTCGTGCATGTAAGGACATATAATTAACATATATAAGTGAATAAGATGTTAAATTACCTTGGGACGTAAAGTAACAATAGGGTTTCCATCAGCATCAGAGATAGTTTGCTTAAAACGAAGGCTAAACAAGTGGTTTTTAACCTTGAAGATCATTCCGTCTTCTTTTTTAACCACCAAGCCCCCGATAAACTTCCTGCAAATTGCAAGATCAAATGCACAAGGTGCACAAAAATCTGGACCAATCACTGGATAACTTGACTCGGTTATTTGTTGACGTTCCATTTTAGTGAAACTGTGTTCTTGATATCGATGCGATTCTGCTAGACCCATATATATACCCAATAACTTGGACGAAGTCAAGTGTGTAGTAAACTGTAGGGTTGAGCTGGTAGTTTCCAAGAAGATTAGAGATAAAATAGAAACAAAAATTTCATGCCTATTTTAGTTGACTTGCAGTGTTATAGTCCGTTTTCATCATTCTCATGCATGTAACTTATAAGAGGAAACAGATCCTCTCCTCGTACAATACGTTATCGTGGAAAATCTATAATAACTCAAACCTAAGAATGTAATAACTCAAATTTAAAGGAAAAGTCCAACTCAAAGACTAGTTTGTTAGGTAGAAGACCCCTTCTACTTAAAAAACTATCCTTTGTGATAGTGAGATCCTGATGTGGGATCATTACAAAATGATATGAAAATTTTCCATTATAATAGGCTATCGTGGAAATGATAGGCTCCCTTTCCCTTGTGGGAGCAGTAAGTCATGTTAATATTTTTACAGTACAATGCAGTCGAAATTATGGTTCGAATTTAAAACTTCTAATTTAAATTGCGGAGAAAAGTCTCCCTCTTTAAAAAAAAAAAAAAAAAGAAGTCCCAATCATGCTTGACTAAGGTCAATTGAAACAGCCCACACCACTAAAGACGCTCTTGTGACATTGAAATTAATGTACTCCTAGACCCATTCTTTATGGTCACTTGTGACTAGCCACCGTAGACCCTAGGTCACAAGCTCATGACTTCCGGTCTTTTGCATATGTCCGAAAAGCTTTAATCATAGAAAGAGAGTTTTTTTACAGTCTTTTTGCACCATATGGTTTATTTATTTATTTATTTATTACCCACACACAAATCATGTCTGAACTTTTGCACCATATGGTTGAGCCCCCCATTTTTTGGAAGATAAAACGATAAAATCAAAAACTAAAAATCATGTCTACGTTAAATGGTTTGTTATACATATAGTCACTTGAAAATAGTAAATTATCTCAAAAGTGAGATTATCAATATAGCCTATAAGTGTAATCCTATGATGAGCCTATATAAATATATCAATTACTCTTTTTTGCTTAATATATATCAATTACTCTTTGTTCTTATATTCTTCTAACTTCTTTTTTATCCCCTTAATTTTTTTTTTCCTTTTCCAATCATATCTTTATATCCTTATTGCACATAAAAAAAAAAATTCTAACAAATTTCTTGGAATAATAAGATCCACATGATATAGTAGAGGATGGCTTGGTGCATGATGTTTAGCTTCTGAGGTGGTCCATGATATACAAAAATAATCACACAGACATGTTGAGAAAGATAATGATCAGCTTAATGTAAGGTAGTCGATCAATCAAGATTTGATTGAAAATGGTACAAGACTTTAACAAGTGGAAATATATCTAATTGAGTTAGTTTCATTTCATTTACAATTAAGTAACAAGGAATATGTGTTTTTAACAGCTATATAAAAAATATAGAGTTGTATTTTTAAAATTAATCGTGTTAGATTGAGTAGTCAATGATCTTATATCTTATTTTGAAAGGTTAGACTTATTCATGTGAAATCATATGATTCTCCAATAGTCCCTTCACGTTTGACCCATGATTGTTTGTAGATGGAATGATGAAGTCGTGGTAGAATAAACTAAGAAGCGTATCAAATAGCAAGGCACGATGCAATGACGTGACATATGAAGCAGCTGCATACTATAGAGGTCAAAATCTGGCTTAGGCAAGGCCTAAATTTGTAGATAGTAGATTGATTTTGGGTTAATTTAAGTCCATGCGGCAATAGACCTAATTCGAATCACAAGTTAGAAAATTCCTCTAAATTGCCCTTTGATGACCATACTGAAGAGGCCTGAGTCAGATACAAACGCTAGCCTCTAGCTCTGTCATCTTTAGTCTTCTCTATATATGTTACCCTTCTCTATATAATAAAATTTCTAACAAAGATTGATTATTCAATATATGAAATTTTAGTGTACAAATGCGGAAGGGATCACGTGAATGAGACAAAAGAAATATAATTGACAAACGCTCCTGCAAATCGTGGCATATATATTCGCCACGCGGATTTTCATCATTTTATTGATTAGATACCTGCAAATTTTTGAATATATTTTCCTTGGACAACTTTTTTACCATTAAATGTATCAAGGATCACAATAAGAGCAGCAACGAAGGCTTAATCGAAGTTTGGAAACATCGTCACCATAAACTTGTCCATGTTGAACAAGAAACTTTGAGGAGTTAACTTTTTACTCATCTGCAAAACAACATGCATCACACCATTTAATACACGAATTCACGTATTTGGAGTCTCTGCTAACATTATAATGTTACGAGGAAGTTCTAATGATAGTAAAATAGACTATGAAATAATCTAGATAAATAATTCACGACTATTAGATTTCTCTTGTAACATATACTGTATTAACATTATTATATACAGGAAAAATGATCTTTATCTCTTACTTGGGCAACTATGGTGGAAGATTCTCCTTGATAAACAACACATGACCATTCAAGCCAGCTTCCCTTAACCTTGAAATCATAGACATCTTCTAATGTATTGTTTGCCAAGAACACATCTAATCTTGTCCTAATTGGTTGAATCATTGAAGTTGTTTTCTTAGTGAAGATTAAATCCTTGGCGTCTGTGCTTTTTCCTCTAAATGCTTCCCATCTATAATGTGCAGTCAGTATCTACATGGTGATTTAGCATAGTTAACAAACTGAATGATAAAGTAAAAAGCAAACAAAAGAAATATTACTAAGGCCATATATGTGATACATATGGATTGATATATATTTTCTGAGTATTGTTATATATTATTTCTTCATCTTTTTCAATAAAATAGAATTTTTTACATTTACATCAAAACTACAAATTTAGATCAAATTAGAACTAGTAACTAATTTTAACATGGAAATACTGAAAAAACTAATATAGGCAAAAAAATGTCAAATATCCTTGATCATGAGACATATAATTATCACTACATATAAGAATCATAACTCCAACAATACTGATTAATATTGATATAATAGAAAAAAGTGGCCACTACTAGAAAAATGGAAATGAGTGACGGATTTTAGCAACGGCAAAAAGTCCGTCGCTACTTAATTAGCGACGGATTTATCGACAGAAAATATTTAGTAACTAAATCGTGACGAATTAACGACTACTTTGCAACGAAAAACTTTATAACTAAATTTCATCACTAATTCCTCGCAAAATCGTGACTACTATTTATTGCTGAATAGACAAATGAATACTATTTAGACAAATGAATAGGCAAAATCGTCGCAAAATCATGACTACTATTTATTTCTGAATAGAAAATATCCAGTCACTAATTCGGTACGATGTTGTAGCCAAATTTTAAAGAAAAAGCACTATCAATGATCCAAGACCATACATATTGATTGATAGAAGTACTACTATTTATTGCTGAATAGACAAATTGATTGAAAATGTCATAAATAATTAAAATTAACATGTATAGAAATAAAGAAAAATATTGTTTTCGTTATATCATGCAAAGGCATATAATTAACATTAGTTAAAGTGAAAATATAATAAATTACCTTGGCCCTTAAGGTAACAATAGGGTTTCTGTAACGCCCTGCATTTTTGGATTTAATTAAATTGTTTTATTTGTAGTGAGATTTGAAAATTAGAATTTTTTTTTGAATTGTGCTTACCTCTTATTTAGTTGATAAGATATAACAACCAGATTTTGTAGATTTTAAACCCCATGATATAAGGACATGTTAGCTAACTAAGTGGGTCAATTGGAACATGGGAGAAGTGGTCAGTGGCTTAGCTAGAGTTTAGGGGACTAATTGTTAATTATGAGAAATTTGGTAGAAATTGGTTGAGTAACTTTCCTAAGGTACAAGGGAACCTTTTCTGGGAAAAAAGAGAAAAAGAAATCGTTTTTCTCCCGTTTTTCCCTACGGATTGTAACATCCAGTGGTGAAAAGAACAGACAAAAAAAAAAAAAAAAGATGATCACCACGAAAGAATTCCTGAATAGGGCCTCATGCAATGTGGAGATATTAGTTAGTACATGTAGGGCTTTGTGTAATACTTGGGGATTTTGATGTAGCAGGTAAGTAGGACAATCCTAAATTGTTTCTTTTAACACCCCTTTGATTGTTGTGAAAAGAAAAAGATACGTTATTATGTTCTTAGCATGTGTATTGTATTATTTATCTATGTGCTTCTGTATAAATGATTAAAGTGTCGATTCTTGTGCCAAGATACAAATCCATATATGTTATAATGTTCCGAGCATGCTTTTATCCTTAACTTATATTGTTTTGAAAAGTATGGGTTTAATTTGAATACCTATGACTTCTTAAGATTCTTACTGAATATACTACTATTTTGTATAACTTAATTTACCATGTATAATTAATAAAACAAAGAAAATATATATATATATATATATATATATATATATAAATATACATTGTGTGAACAGTGATTCTGCCACTGTTCAACAGTGACGAAAATCATTGTTCCAACGGTTAACAAAAAAAAAAATCTAAATATGTTTCAAAATATTGTTTTATATATTCTTAAGTGTATGAAAAAGTTTGTACATGTCTTATATTGTTTCAAAAGTATAAGAACCAGAGTTTGAAACCTATAATATATTCGTAATTATTGCACGATACTATATTGTTGTATTTATTGAATAACTCGAGCTTGAAAATTTCAGACCCTTATGCCATATATTTTGAGGCCGTGTCTTTGTGAGCCTTCGGTGGTGGGGATCGTATACCACTTTTTGGGTAGTGCACTACTGCTTCGTTGGGACTCTCGTTTGCTTTTGGTGGTATGTGCGACAACAAACCACTTTTCGTCTTCGACCTGTACTACCAGGATTGTAGCCTCGGCCATCTACTTCTTTGAATTTTGACTACATTTGGTTATGGCATATCTTGGGTCATTTTGATCTTCGTTTCGTTTGATAAGTAGTAATATGTACTTTGTATCTTCGATAAGTAAGTAACAACATGATAAATTTTTTTTATAAGTGATAATTCGTATTTGTATATTTCGATAAGAAATCTTCCACACTTTATTACAATTTTATGAAAGTCTTCGAAAAGTGAATTAAAACCTCTTCCGTAAATATCACATTTATGTTTGTTAGCACTTTGTAATGTGTACGTGATATTTATTTTCAATAAAAGTGATACCTTATTATTTTAGGGGTCGTACTATTTACTGAGATTATTATCTCACTTTATAGTTTCGTATTTCTTGAAACCTATATTTTCGCAGATGGAGGACATAAACACTTGATTTGGGTTTGAAACTAGATGCTATCATGCAGTGCTGAATCTCTTAGAATCTTTGAACTATTTAGAAAATTAATTTATTATGGACTTAAGAAATTTCAGTCCTTCGAATTTATTTACATATTTCTAGTGGCATTATGTAGCATTTAGAGTTATCCTTTATTTATGGTGAAGACTTTGTACTACTAAATCCATATATGTATTTTGTGGTTAGATGCTCTGAACCTTGTCATCGTACTTATGGATTTTAGCTTACATAGTTCAGAGTCTTGCGGACTTAGGAGGATTTAACTTTCTAAGTTCGTGGCAGTCTCGCTCCCGAATTTTGCCTTAGATGAATTTTGGGGGCGTGACAGTTTCCAGCAGCATCAAGGATAGTTCTCTTATCATGAAGGCTAATTAAAGAGGCTCCTTCAACTTTGAAGATATTTCATCTTCTTTTTTAACCGCCAAGTCCTCGAAAAACTTCCTGCAAATTGCGAATTCAACTGCACAAGGTGCACAAAACTCCGGACCAATCACTAGAAAACTTGGCACCGTTATTTGTGGGTCTATTTTTAGTGAAATTGTGTTCTTGATATCAAGCTTTAATGTTCTTACGAAATAGAGCCTCTGCTACACCCTCAAAGTGCTTTTCAACTTCCTCGTCAAGTTCTTGCTCAGGTTCTAGCTTTGCTAAATAAACTGGCTCCTTCATAGTCTCAGGAGCTAAAACATTGCTAGTGTTTGCTGTTGTTTTTCTCTTGGGTGACATTTCAATCATACCATAAGACGAAATTTAGTACTCGAATAACTAGAATATAAGTCAATAGAAACTACATACTACTGCAATCACTCATAATCCAAACCTAGGTCGATGTTGATCATAACCTAGGCTTTGATACTACTTTGTCATGCCCCGAGCCCAGACCCCTAGGCACGCAGGCGCGACTGGTATTGTACGCATAAGAAACAACTACTTGGACCTCTTTTCTACTGACCAAAAATGGTTAACCCAGATTATTCCTTATACTCACAACACTCATTTATAAACCATACAAATACACTATATTCTTCCAATATAGGATATTACATACACCTCCCGTTAAGGACCTGACGTCATCGTTAGAGGCACACATACCTAGGACCAACCAGGCAGTGAAAGATTCTAGAGGTGGCTTCCACCGGCCTCCTAGGTGTAGCACTTTGTCCCGCATAGCTCTTACATCCCGCACCAGCTAATGACCTACTCTGATACCATTTTGTCACACCCTCAAAAATCATCATAAACGAATCTCAAGGAACGTGATTTCCACAAACCTAAGAAGGGCACTTCTTCCTAAATTTGCAAGGCACGAAGTACAAATATTTTATAACCACAAGCAAGAAAGGCAAGATTCGGAGCATCTAATTCCCAAAGACATAGATAAATGATCCACACCTCCTAGGAAACTTAAAACATCCTCAAAGATGACATTGTTCAAAATGAAAAGTCCAAATGCGCGAAATAAAAATGTTAAATAAGTTTAATGCAAGATAAACTCTTCATTATTTCAATGTACTAAAAGATCTAGCAACATAGGGTGTCCTTTAACCCAAGACCCAAGCAAAGCGATCTATTTCTCTCAATCTACGAAATAATATATTTTTCAAGAAAAACAAAACAACGTAATGAGATGATAATCTCAGTAATTAGTAGACCCTAAAACTAATAAAGGATTGTAGTTTTGCCAAAACAATATGAAACCATAAGCAGACGCTAACAATAGAGCACGCATTTAAATTGCATGCACCATTGCAAATAACTTTTGAAAAGAAAACATAAGGCCAAAACTCATACTTATTGACAAAACAAGGTACATAATACCCAAATTATGCCAACACAAATGAAGATGGATAGGAATCCAAGGAAAAGTAGTCAAAGAAAAAGAGTGGTTTTTTGTCGCACATATATACCACTAAAAGCAAGTGGGAGTCCTGACAATGCAGTAGTGCATTACCCAAAGAGTAGTGTATGATCCCCACCACTGAGGGCTAAATGAAGACACGACCTCAAAAGATATGACATATAGGTCCAAAATTTTACCACAAGTATGCATTAAATGCGGTGTTGCAAAGTTGTGCAATGATTATAAACATATATGTATATAACTTCTTTTTAAAAAAATTATCATAAATTGGCATACAAAATTACAATAATCAACAACTTGGATACTGTTGAAATATTTTGTGAAACAAATCAACTTAAGTAAAAGACAATTAATCTCTATTATAAATATTTAGACCAAAACGTTTAGTAAAAGAAGAGTACTTAAAAAAAATGATGATGAATAAAGAATTTTATGTATTTTTGAAACACTTAAGGAATTATTATCTAAACCAATAAAAGAAAATCATTTACTAACTACTACATAATTACATATAATAATCATAATACAAACAAAAGTAAATGTAAATTACAGAAAAGTGAAACCAATTAAATGACATAAAAATAATAATAAATAAATAAATAAATAAAGTAAACCAAAGTCACTGTTGGAACCGTGAGTAAGTCACCGACTAAGACAATATTCCAACGGTGACTTAGTCACTATTATGACAGTGACTCAGCCATTGTTTTAACAGTGACGAACCACTATTTAAAATAGGGATTTTGCCTAAAACATTAAAATTTATGAGAGAAAATTCTAAATACCAGTTTCTCAAAAATTCATAAACCAAAGATATAAGAAAATTGTTAGCGTTCTGGACATAAATAGTTACATAGCATCACATATGTATTAGTAAATGGACAATCTCTTTTTTTTTCCTCAATTCAACATAGATGAATAATTCAAATTAAATGCCATAAACATAGAGTGAATCTCTTTTATCATATACTGAAAGGGTATAAAAGAATTAGGGTCCTTCTATTTACCGTAATCTTGATAATATCACAAATCTATCTTAGGGATAAAACGTAACTCAAAGATCAAATCCTATTTCATAAGACAAGAAAAGATGATATTACTCTCTAACTTTCTCGCCCAACAATTTATCTATGTAATCTTGCAACCAAATTTAATTCGAGATGCCTTAAAGTACATACCTAAACGCGGAAAACACAAGAATTCCTATCGATCGCCTTTGCATGCTAGAGATTCACGTTCTTGCTCCTTTCTTGTATCTGTATGTATATAAAGTTTTCTGTTTAGTTCTGTAATAGTCGTTAGATGAAGATGTAGGAATTTTTTTTTTTTAACGTAAGAATTGTTTAGTGTAGTAGTGGAGTAATGGAATAGGACTTCTACTAGAGATAAACAAATTCCACAAAAGTTAAGGGCTATGCCAATGTTAAAATCTCAACAACCTCTTTTTTTTTTTTTTTTTTTGTGCCAAAAGCCCTTATATTATGGAGGTCGTTACAATATGAATCGAAATCACGCCTATGTTAAATGGTTTGCAGTGTGTATGATCATTACTCATCGTTCTTATGCAACTTGGAGAAGTAATAAATCATGTTAATATCCATTTGGATTAATATTTTAGCAGCAAGTTCCAATCATTGTTCATGACGAGAAAAACAAAAGTTGCAACCCTGGTTGACTAATTAGGGATTGGCCAAGTACAAAAGAGCATTGAATCCATTCATAGACCCGTTCCAGGGACTAAGTCAAGGACGTAGACGGTAGGGTCAAGCTCATTTTTTTTCTTTTTTTTTTTCTCTCTTTCTTTAAATACAATGGAAATCGAAATTGTGGTTTAAAGTCATATATTATAATTACCCGATAACTAAGATGAAGTCAAGTGTATAGTAAACTAAAGGGTTGAGCTGGTAGTTTCGAAGAATATTAAAGATAAAATAGAAACAAAAATTTCATGTCTATTTTAGTTGACTTGCAGTGTTATAGTCCGTTTTCATCATTCTCATGCATGTAACTTGTAAGAGGAAACAGATCATCCCCACGTACAACAGGTTATCGAGGAAATTAATGATATGAAAATTTTCGATTACATTAGGCTATCGTGGAAATGATAGGCACCGTTTCTCTTGTGGGAGAACTAAGTCATGTCAATATTTTTACGACATAATACAAGTCGAAGTTATAGTTTGAATTCAAAACTTTTAATTATAATATGTCATTGTTGTTAGAATATAACACTTGTCTCATATTGAAAAATCAAAAATTCTAACACCATCTTATAAGATCTTGGACTACTTCACTTGACACCAATTAGTTTCAAGATAGAATCCGTGATTCTTCAAATGTATTAATCAGGTCTACTTGTGTTCAATCTTTCACGTGTGTCATGTTCTATGCATCTTCAATCTACCACGTGTATTCAATCTTCCATATGTGACCCATCTCAAAAAAAATTGATTCACATGTATTCAATCTTTCAAGTGAGACCATCTCAAAATAAGGTTTATGCGTCAATCTTTCACGTATGTCATGTTCCATGCATTTTCAATCTCCCATATGTTATCTACCACATGTGTTCAATTTTTCATGTGTGACCCATCTCAAAAAAAATTGGTCCACATGTATTCATTCTTCTAAGTTAGACCATCTCAAAATAAGGTTCATGCGTGTTCAATCTTCTATATCCCATATCGAAGTAAAAAGACGATCTTGTGACATTGAAATCTACTTGTAGACCCGTTCTTTATAGTGACTTGTGACTAGCCACCGTACATCCTAGGTCACAAACTCATGACTTCCGGTCTTTTGCATATGTCTGAAAAGCTTTAATCATAGAAAAAGAGTTCTTTTTTATAGTCTTTTGCACCAAATAATGGTTGAGCCCTTGATTTTTTAGAAGATTAAACGACAAAATCAAAAATCATGCCTATGTTAAATGGTTTATTATACATATAGTCATTTGATAATGGAAAATCATCTCAAAAGTGAGATTGTCAATATAGACTATAAGTGTAAATCCTGTGATAAGCCTATATAAATATATCAATTACCCTTTGTTCTTATATTCCTTTAACTTCTTTTTTATCCCTTTAATTTTTTTTTTTCCTTTTCCAATCAAATCTTTATATCCTTATTTCACATTAAAAAAAAATTTCTAACAAATTTCTTGGAATAATAAGATCCACGTGATATAGTAGAGGATAGCTTGGTGCATGATGTTTAGCTTCTGAGGTGGTCCATTATATACTCAAAATAATCACACAGACGTGGTTAGAAAGATAATGATCAGCTTACTGTAAGGTGGTGGATAGTCGATCAATCAAGATTTGATTGAAAATGATACAAGACTTTAACAAGTGGAAATATATCTAATTGAGTGGACCTCATCTTGGTACATCTTAGTTTCATTTCATTTACAATTAAGTAACAAGGAATATGTGTTTTTAAGAGCTATGATAAGAAATATAGAGTTGTATTTTTAAAATTAAACATGTTAGATTGAGTAGTCGATGGTCTTATATCTTATTTTGAAAGTTTGGATTTATTCATGTGAAATCATTTGATTCTCTAACAGTCCCTTCACGTTTGACCCATGATTGTTTGTAGATGGAATTATGACCTCGTGGTAGAATAAACTAAGAAGAATTGCGTATCAAATAGCAAGGCATGATGCAATGACGTGACATATGAAGCAGCTGCATACTATAGAGGTCAAAATCTGGCTTAGGCAAGGCCTAAATTTGTAGATAGTAGATTGATTTTGGGTTAACTTAAATCCATGCGGCAATAGACCCAATTCGAACTACAAGTTAGAAAATTCTTCTAAATTGCCCTTTGATGACCATACTGAAGAGGCCCAAGTCAGATACAAACGCTAGCTTCCAGCTCTGTTATCTTTCTATATATGTCACCCTTCTCTATATAACAAAGATTTATTATTCAATATATGAATTTTTAGTGTACAAAAGCGGAGGGGATCACGTGAATGACACAAAAGAAATATAATTGACAAACGCTCCTACAAATCGTGGCATATATATTCGCCGTGCGGATTTTCATCGTTTTATTGATTAGATCCCAATAAATTTTTTAATATATTTTCCTTTTTTACCATTAACTGCATCAAGGATCACAATAAGAGCAACAACGAAGGCATAATCGAAGTTTGGAGACACAGTCACCATAAACTTGTTCATGTTGAGCAACAAACTTTGAGGAGTGAACTTTTTACTCATCTACAAAACAACCATGCATCGCACTATTTAATACACGAATTCACGTATTTGGAGTTTTTTCTTAACATTATAATGTTACGAGAAAGTTCTAATAATGGTAAAATAGACAATGAAGTAATCTAGATATATAATTCACAACTATTAGATTTCTCTCATAACATACTGTATTAACATTATTATATACAGGGAAAATGATCTTTATCTCTTACTTGGGCAACTATGGTGTAAGATTCTCCTTGATAAACAGCACATGACCATTCAAGCCAGCTTCCCTTAACCTTGAAATCACAAACATCTTCTGATGTATTGTTTGCCAAGAACACGTCTAATTTTGTCCCAATTGGTTGAATCATTGAAGATGTTTTGCAGTGAAGATTAAATCCTTGGCGTCTGTGCTTTTTCCTTTAAATGCTTCCCACCTAAAATGTGCAGTCAATATCTACACAGTGATTTAATTTAGCATAGTTAACAAACTGAATAACAAAGGAAAACAAACAAATGAATTACTACACTAATTAAGGCTGTGTGATACATATGGATAGGATATAACTTTCCAAGCATTATTATATATTACCCCTTCACCCTTTCCTATAAAATTGAACTTCTAAAATATATGTTGACAATCAATATATGAAGAAATCTCAATAAAATGGAAATAGTCAAGCAATAAAACACTGTATATTGTATTTTACTCTTGAGCTAGTTGCTGAAATCATTGATACAATAAGACATATATACAATGATGATGTACAACGGCTATAATTCAAAAATGGATCAAAGATCTAAATGCAATTAAGCTGATTGAGTTGACTTCCTAAGATGAAACAAATTTGGTCTTGAAATTAGTCAATCCGTTAGCTATAGATTTGCATAGGACAAGATTATTCTCCAATGGTTTGAATTTGAATTTGCTTGAGTTGTTTCCATATGTGTTATGCAACAATATAGAAAGATTCTTGGGAACTTTCTTTGATTTCTCCTTGGCCAAATGTATCACATTGCTATCACCAGGATCTTTAATTTCAACGGCATGATTTGTGACTTGATTTTCTTGATTCAAAAGTTGATCTTTGTGCTTATTTTTATCACCATGATTTTTGATTCTGAAAGCTTGTATGCAGCTGTTATCCCACTTCCTCAAGTTGGAGAGTGGAATGATATGAACTCCCAACTTGTTTTTGAACTCAATGAAAGAACGCTTTGGAAATGGTTTAGTAAAGATGTCTGCTACTTGATGGGTAGACGGGACAAATTTTGTAAGTAAGGCTCCAACAGCAACTTTTTCGTGAACAAAGTAGTAGTCAATCTCAATGTGTTTTGTACGAGCATGAAACATTGGATTGACTGTCATATGTAAAGCACTGATGTTATCACTGAAAAGTTATGAAGGCTAAGAAAGAAAAATTCCTATGTCTTGTAGAAGATATATAAGCCATGTTATTTTTGCAGTTGTTGACGCTAAGGCTTGATATTCCGCCTCAGTACTTGATCGTGATACTGTAGGTTGTTTCTTTGAAGACCAAGAGATGCAATTTGCACCAATGAAAACATAATATCCTGTGGTGCTTCGACGAATAGTAGGACAACTTGCACAATCTACATCACAGAAAGCATTTAACATTAAAGTACTTTGTTTAATAAATCAAATACCATGATCTATTGTCCCTTTTAAATATCACAGAATTCTTTTTACGGCACGAATGTGAACTAGCATAGGTGTTTGAAGATGTTGACAAACTCTATTTACAACATGTGTTATATCAGGACGTGTGAACATGAGGTATTGAAGTGCACTGACAATGCTTTGGTATTCTGTTGGATAAACCAATTGATTATCATCAGCAGGAGTGTTTGGTTTGATTGCAATTGGGGTTGTCAGCTTTGATGCTTTTAGCATTTTCGTTTTTGTAAGAAGGTCCTTAATATATTTAGTTTGAGAAAGAAAGATACCTCCTGTAAAATACTTGACTTCGATGCCCAAGAAGTATTGTAAAGTGCCTAAATCTTTTAGAGAAAACTCAGTTCCAAGTTTAGTGATCAAATTTTTTATAATCTCATTGTTACTACCAGTTATGATAATATTATCAACGTAAACCAAGATTAATGTAGTATGACCATTTTGAAAGCGAATAAATAGGGATGAATCAGCTTGGCTATTGTAAAATCCTAAAGTGATTAAATAAATAGATAACCTGTCATACCATGCACGAGGAGTCTATTTTAAACCGTAAAGAGACTTTTGAAGTAAACATACATGATGAGGGAGTTTAGGATTGATAAAACCTGGAGGTTGTTCCATGTATACTATCTCTTTGAGAAATCCATGGAGGAAAGCATTTTTAACATCAAGTTGGTGCATGCTCCATTGAGAAGTGACTGCAATTGCAAGAATTGTTCGTATGGTAGTTGGTTTCACTACTGGACTGAAAGTTTCATAAAAATCCAAGCCCTCAACTTGGGTGAACCCACGAGCTACTAGTCTTGCTTTATATCGATCAATTGTCCCATCTTCCTTGTATTTGATTCGATAAATCCACTTTGCTCCAATGACATTTGTATTTGTTGGTCGAGGTACTAAGGTCTAAGTGTTATTTGCATAAAGTGCAACTAGTTCCTCTTTCATAGCATTGATCCACCTTGGCGATCTACGTGTTGTTCGTAGGGTATATGGTTCTTCAATCTGCGCTTTTTACTGCATTAAAAGTATTCATGTTAGCCCTTAATTGAGGGTTGTTTCTTACCATACTCCTTGTTATCATTGATGTTGTTGGTTGAGTAGAAGTTGTTGGATTTGTTTCTAAAGGATGAAGTTCGATGAACAATTGACCGGTAAGATCATTTGATAGTTCATTTGATATTGTTGCTGTTGGAGCAGGCGGTGAATTGGAAATTTCTTCATTATTTTGGTTGTTTGTTTCAGAGATAACATTTGTGTTGTTAGATGGAGATGACATTGTACTAACATCCATTTGATGTTCCAAAGTATTGTTTTCGGTTTCGCTAACCAAAGAAGATGCGTTGTTGTTCTTATTTTCTTCAAAACAACTTTGGCTTATTACTTAAAGAGGAGTAGTATTAATTGCTGTCCTAGGATGGCCATTGGACCCATCCCCTTCCTCAAGCTAAACTCGTGTTTCTTCTTCAGTAATTTGTTCACAACAATTTTTGTTGAATTTCTTTGGCATATGTTTTTTCATTTGTTTCTCCCCCTCTAAAAAAAAATTTCGTCCTCAAAATTCTTATTTGCTGCTTGAAATAAATCTAGGTATTGTTGCTAAATTTGATCATTTCTTTCCCAAGTAGCTTCTTCAATCCCGTGATGTTTCTACAATACTTTAACCATCGGAATCTTCTTCGACCTCAACTTCCGCTCCATCTGATCTAGAATGCGAATCGGTCATTCATCATAAGTTAGATTCTCACGAAGCCGTAACGACTTTGGTCCTAGAATATGAGAAAGATCTAGAAAATATTTCCTCAAAGTAGACGTGTGGAAAACATTATGAACATTAGAGAAGTTCTCCGGTAAAGCTAACCAATACGCTAACTTGCCAACCCTGCCGATAATCTCAAACGGCCTTCCAAACCTCGGACTCAGCTTACCACATTTACCATAACGAGCAAATCCCTTTCGAGGAGACAATTTCAAGAAAACTAGGTTCCCGACCACAAACTCCAATCCCGACAGCGCTTATTAGCATAACTCTTGTATCTGCTCTGCATTGTCACCATTCTCTACCTGATCAATTGTACATTCTCAATATTCTCTAGAAGTTCTGATATTATACTCGGATTAACAGCCTTCATCTCCCCTACCTTATTTTAATACAAAGGTGATTGGTACTTACGACCGTAGAGAGCTACATAAGGTGTCATCCCAATAGTCGCTTGATAACTATTGTAATAGGCAAACTCGGCTAGCTGTAGATGTTTCTCCCAGTTCTTCCCAAAATCCAAAACACAAGCCCTGAGCATATCCTCTAGAATCTGAATAGTTCTCTCTGACTGACTGTCGGTCCGAGGATGATACGTTGTGCTAAAACTCAACTCAGTCCCCAAAGTTCCTAAAGTTTCTCCCATAACCGAGAAATAAACCGAGGATCTCGATCAGAAACAATACTAGTTGGAATTCCATGAAGTTTAACAATCTGATCCAAATAAAGATCTGCCAACTTTGCAACTTCATATCCCATCCTCATCAGAATAAAATGAGTTGTCTTTATCCAATGATCCACAATAACCCATACCGCGTTGCAACCTCTCGGTGTTCTAGGCAAACTAGAGATGAAGTCCATCGTAACATGTTCCCATTTTCACTCTAGTATTGCCAACGACTGGAGTAACCCTGCAAGTCATTGATGTTCTGCTTTCATTCGCTGACAAGTCAAACATCTGGATACAAACTGAGCAACCTCTCTTTTCATGTTGTTCTACCAGTAATGTTGTTTCAAGTCCTGGTATATCTTGTTTCCACCGGGATGAATGGTGTACTTAGAATTATGAGCCTCCTCCAAAATAACTCTCTTCAAGCCCGATTCATCGGGGATACACACCCTATTTCGAAATCGAAGAATACCATCCTTATGCAATTTGAAGTCAGACTGATCATCTATAATCTGGTCCTTGATCTTCTGAAGTTTTGTATCAAGTTGTTGAGCTTCTCTAATCCGAGACAGCAATAAAGGTTGAATGCGGAGATGTGAACACATCACCCCAACCTGAGTCAATTCCGATTTCTAATAACTGACTTCCTCAAGTACCTTCTACTTTTTGACAGCCAAACAAGCAACACTCGCCTTACGGCTAAGAGCATCTACTACAACATTCGCCTTCCCAAGCAGATAGTTAATAGAATAGTTATAATCTCTGAGAAGTTCCATCCACCTCCATTGTCGCATATTCAACTCCTTCTGTGAGAACAAGTACTTCAGACTTTTGTGATCAGTGAAAATCTCGAACTTACTGCCCCACAAATAATGATGTTACCTTTTCAGTGCGAAAACAACTGCTGCTAACTCAAGATCATGAGTCGAATAGTTTACCTCATACGGTGTTAACTTCCTAGAAGCATAGGCGATAACCCGACTATTCTGTATAAGTACGCAACCCAAGCCCTCATTGGATACATTGCTGTAGATGACCATATTATCAGTTCCCTCTGGCAATGTAAGTACCGGAGCGGTAGTCAATCTCTTTTTCAACTCCTGAAACCCACTCTCATACTTCTCATCCCTAGTAAAGCTGGTTCGTTTATGAGTTAACTTAGAAAGTGGCCCCGTAATCTTAGAAAAGTCCTTCATAAACCAGCGGTAATAACCCGATAGACCTAGGAAGCTACGAACCTTCGAAACATTCTCTGGATTTTTCTAAGACATCACCACTTCAATCTTAGTGGGATCTGCTGAAATACCGTTATGAGTAATCACGTCGCCAAGAAAATATATTTGTTGTAGCCAAAATTCACATTTATTGAACTTTGCAAACAACTAATGCTCCTGCAGCTTATGTAGGATAAGTCATAGATGTTTGCTCGTTCTCCAATTCAGTCTTAGAATAAACTAAGATATCATCAATAAAGATTACCATGAATTGGTCCAAGTACGGCTGAAAGACTCGATGCATAAGATCCATGAATGCTGTTGGAATGTTAGTTAGTCCAAAGGGCATAACTACAAATTCATAATGCCTGTACCGAGTCTTGAAAGCAGACTTTGGAATATCCTCCGTACTGATCCGAAGCTAATAATACCCCTGCCTCAAGTCAAATTTAGAGTAGACTTTGGCTCCCTGAAGTTGATCAAACAACTCGTCAATCAATGGCAAAGGATACTTGTTCTTGATGGTCACTTGATTCAAACCATGATAGTCGATACATAATCTCAAGGTACCATCCTTCTTCTTCACAAATAAAATGGGTGCTCCCCACGGTGAAGAACTATGTTGAATGAAACCCTTCTCTAATAACTCCTGCAACTGAGTTTTCAACTTTTTAAGCTCAGTTGTGCTATCCGGTACGTTAATTTAGAAATAGGTTGAGTACCGGGAATTAGATTAATCACAAACTCAATATCTTTATCTGGCAGCAATCCTGGCAACTCCTCGGGAAATACATATTCCTGAATTATCGGAACTTCCTCTAACTTAAGCTTATCAGATGGCTTGTTGATCAAATAAAATAGATAACCTGAAAACCCCTTACTTACCAGCTTAATAGCTTTAACTGATAAGATAATGAAACCCGTCTTAGCATCCTAGTTCCCTGCTACCTCAACCACTGGCTGTTTTGGCGACCGAAACTGTACCATATTTGTTCTACAGTTTAATTGGGCATCAAACTTAGAAAGCCAGTCTATACCCAAGATAACATCATACCCTTGGATAGGAAATAAGATAAGGTCCGAAGGAAAATCCTAACCCTTAACATGTATTTTGCAATCTTTACATACTAAGCCGGTCATATATTTATTAGTCAAAGAAGTACTAATCTCAACCACATAAGGCAATCTTTCAGGTTCCATATTAACACGTTGCACACAGGTAGGTGTAATGAAAGAATGCGTAGCACCAGAATCAATCAATACTTTAACAAGTTGATCGAGTATAAGGAAGTTACCTTCCACAACCGCCGCTGCCTCAGGTATCTTCTCCAAGTCCACTGTGTAGGCCCGAGCCTGAACCCGCTGTTGCTGAGGTGCACTACTGGCAGGTCTACCTTGATAACCTTGGGTTGCTGGCCGACCCTCAGATTTTTGATATTTGGGATAATCCCTCGCCCTGTGTTGGTTGTTGCTACAACCTAAGCATGTCCTTACCTTCATCTGACAATCGGCCTCCAAATGACCCTTACGTTTACAATAAACACAATACGGTGACGGAGCACTAACATTGCCGCCTGAAGAACCCGAAGCTAAATAAGCAGCTGTATCAGCCTGCTATTGAGGTCTCACAACATATGTCATGTACTGACCCTAAGACTGTGCTGGTATCGGCTGTGACTGCATCTGGTATGATCCCTGCTGAAACTGGGGCCTAAAAGAACCCTGCTGCCCCTGAGGTCTAAAAGAACCCTACTGCACTGGAGGTCTGTAAACACCTTGCTAGCCCCGAGGCTGAAACGACCTCTTACTAGCCTGACTAGAACCGGTCTGTTCCCCTTTCCTCTTTTCCAACCTAGAAGGCACACTAAAGGCCGCTAAACACTCATCATACTGTATCAAGGCCATCGCATCCTGAATCTTTGGCCTTAGACCCAAAATGAACCTCTAGGTATTTTGTTCTTGATCTGCCACAAACTTCGGTGTATACTGGGACAGCCTAGTAAAGTTGGCCTCATACTGAGCCACTGTAGAATTACCCTGAACCACAGATGTGAACTCATCCTCCCGTCATTCTCGGGCAATCCTCGGGATATATTTAGCCCGAAACTCCCTAAGAAAAGTATCCCAAACATAAGGAGTACCCCGAGCTTCCCAATCAAACCTCATCGTACGCCACCATTCCTCAACCTCATCTTCAAATAGATACACTGCAAAGGTAACCTTCCTCTCATTAGTGTAATCAAGGGGATCAAATATTTTCTCAATTTTTTTGATCCAAGCTTCGGCTTTTCGATCGTCGGACTAACCCTGGAATCTCGATGGATAATAACCCAGAAATTCCTTCAACAAACTACATCCTTGATAACCACCTGGTGCATTCTGCATCTGTACCTAAACATTTTGTGTTTGAGCAGCCTGCCCCGCTAAAATCTGTGCCTGCCCTGCTATGACCTCCGTTATCCGATCCACAGCTATTGCAAGACGACCATAACCCTGATCTCGGCCTGGTGCTGCATTACCCGGTGCCTCATTATCTTCTTGAGGCCTACCACGTGTTCTCGGACGTCCAGCCATTCTACTATCAAAGAGTTAGCACAGGTTATAACACATAGACAGGCTGTAGACAATTAATAGCACGTAGGCAACAAACTCATGTAAGGCAAGTAAGCCACTCAAGTGTTAATCAAATAAACAAGTTGATCACATATTCACATAATCACATAATCATATTAACACATATTTCACTTTTCTTTTATTTCATACATACTTTCATGCTAAGACAACTACCCACATTCTGAGAATAACCCGGCTGACAACAAAACATGTGCTCTGATACCACTTAATGTCACGCCCCAACTCGACTCCACTTACAATAAGTCAGGACGCAACGGAATTCCGGCATTATAACGTCTGTAACATGAACATCAGGACTCTATCCAATCCTTTAAAAAAAAAACATAACATAACCAACTCCAACATCCATTCAACCAATACAAATCCAATCATTTAACATCCATACGACATTCCAACATAAGTCAAAAGCCTCTGTTTCAACATACTATATTATATAAACCATTGTTTTTTAGTAAGATATACAATACAACATACTATAAAAGCTAAGACAGAAACACGGAGCACTTCAGCATAACTCATGGGTAAGACTCCGGCACATAAGACTCCTCCACAAAAGGCATATACTCAACTTCTTGAGGGACGTACCCAAGGTCTAGCTCATTTACACCTGATGACAATAAACGAATGAGGGTGAGCTTATATATAACAAAGCTCAATGAAAAATTGAAAGATGTTTTGAAATAATTTACTTTACCACTTGGGAAATCATCCTACAAACAATAATAACAATAAACTTCATTAACTCTAGTTGATGTAGCTCTATACGCCATCACGATCATAATTAACCCCATACGCTCATTGATACATTCCAGATGTACCCCATTCTAGACCCATACTTTATGGCATCTTTGCCCATGTGAGACAAGGGATAGCACATAATAGTCATGTCGTTATCAACCCGAAAGCTCGATACTACCCGAGAGGTGACACACACTATCATGACTCACAACAATCATAATAATAAACATTTATATTCTGAGAAACAACAAAGTAGGCTGTTTCTTGGTACAACAATAACCATCAATCGATTAACAACATTTCAATCAATATAACATCAACTAAACAACTAAACAACTAAGTTAGATGACAAAGTAGGCCACCCAACTTAACATGCATTCAAACATACTTCCAAACCCGAACCTGCTCAATAGCAATTCAAGAAACAACTACTCAAACACTACCAAACAACCAAAGGCAATATTTCAACATTTAAAGAAAGACTACACAAACTTCTAAAAGTCATAACTTACAATCTACTAACCAAACAACCCCCAAACCTTTTCCTAGCATTCCACCACACGAACAATTATATTAACCCCCTCGAAAACTAACTATAAACCATCCAAAACAAGCCCAACAACTCTAATTTTGCAATGCACCATGGCTGAATTTTTAGACTTTTGCCACGACATCCAAACCAAAAATTCAACATTACAACATTACTACACCATAATTAACAAACTTTTAGAAGTAGCAACCAATCAATTCTAACCACAACAACAACAATTATTCAACAATGGACCAATAAATCAATTTTAATACCTGAAAATTAGAAATATATGCTACTATCATTCAAAAGCTATAAATACATATAAGCGATCCTTGACAACTATTGGGCAATAATCTAAAGGCAATTTAACAAAATATCGGATAAAAATGCAACTATATAAATTTGACAAGAAATAGCATTTCTAGATCTATAATTTTTCTCTTACCTTTGATGTCAACTGATGTTAGAAAGATGTGGAATGGATACCCAACAAGTGAAATCTAGCTTTGGATGAAGAGATTTGGACTTCAAATGAGTTTTCTAAAGAAAAAATGCTTTGAATAATAGTTGAAAATTACTTCTTTTCTCCCTAAGGAGTTTCGGCCATGTGTGTGAGATTTGGAGGGCTTTTGAGCTATTTTTTTGAGTATTATTTGTATATTATGCATATATAAAGCTAAGTCAACATTTTAAATAAAAGTCAAAGCTGTCAAATTTTAGTCTTTTAATTGTTTTTAGACTATTTTGTTTATATATATATATATATATATATCTAACACTTAGACTATTTTTTTCTTTGGTAGTATATTTTTAGTTGACAACAAATTTCATATGCATACATTTACACACAACTCGGGTAAAAACTCGATTTTTTGTAAAAGAAGGTGTAAAATCCCTTTTAAATTCCTAACCCGTTTTAAAATCCGTTTTAATCTAACACTGGTCTATTAATATCGAGGATTAGGTTTTCAAGGGTTAAAAAGACCAGTTTCAAAATTATAGCGGACGTGTTTCAAAAATACTATTCACTAAACTCGATGATAAATTTTTCAATGCCCATTTTTATGAAACTTTGTATAAATTACAAAATTAGCACATTTTAATTAAAAAAACACATATACATGTCAAAACACGCAATTTCACATAAAGATAAAATTTGGAGTTTCATACCAATCGTCACCTAGTATTCTCAATGCATTGTTCACAACCTTAAAAATTTCCTTTATGTCTTAATCCTAACCTGTGTGCCTGTGATTGAATATCCAAAAAAAAAATACAAAAATTATTTTAATACATCTTTTTTTTTTTCTTCTAATATACAAAACTTTTAATGCATCTACTTATGAATTGGTTATGATATGAGGGTCACTTTTAGTGTATGGGCATTTTTCCACATATTTGAGAAAAATGCAATGCAGAATAGGGAGCCTATTTGAATTTCTATGAGCTTGGTTTTCATCTAATGTCGGCAGCCTAATAATAATACTAGAATATATTTACTCTGTTTCTTCTTTAAAGATAAACAACATTTTTAATCCAGTGGTAGAAAAACATGAAGAAATGTCCTTACACGAAAGAAAGAAAGAAATAGGTGTTTAAGCTTGCAAAAGTCAAGAAATGGAAAACCAAGGATTTAAGTTGATTGAACGGCAATAAAGATGACTGTTAATCTTAAGGTTTCATACCAAAGGTATGTGTATGGTTTTGATGACAACAAACATATTATGTGCTATTTACATTATGTGATGGGGAGTCAAAGACTCCATATGTTCTTTACTGTTCTAGATGTTATTACCTTGGCACATGATGTATTAAATGCATAATGTAATGGCGAGTCATGCTTTGTAGACTCCATTTTTATGCTGTAATATGCTTAACTCGTTTATGATCATGATTATAACATGGAATGATTTATCATCATAAAAAACAGGGAGATTGTTTGCCTTAGGCCCAATGCATGATTTTGATGATAACAAATATGACTATTTGGTTATGTCAAGTATGGTTGATCTAATGTATGTATTGCTAAACTCACACTTATGACTCTTGTGTATAAATGGTACATATTTGCTTTGAGTCATATATTGATTGGATGAATGACTTGCATAGAGAAAATAATTGTATTAATCTAATGAAGAATACAAGTATGATCAACTTGACTTATCAAGTTTTGTTGTGTCAATATGTTAATATGCTTAATCACACACTTGTTGGCTTATGCATTAAATAAATTTAAATATTTTGGCTTGTGTGGATAATCTTGTACTAATATTATTATGAGCCAAAATATCTTGTGAGTATTTGTAGAGAAGAAGTGGATCTTACTTGAAAGGAGAAATGTGATTGACCTAAAGAAGCTTGCAAGATCAAGAAGATACCAAATTATGTCATACTCAATCATCAACATCACCACAAGCATATGAAGTCTTGAAGAACTAAAGATGTAAAGATCAAGACTTGAAGATATGAAGATGAAGTGGTGTCATAAGGATGAAGATGTGGTGACATAAGTGGTAACGACTTAAAAATGTTGTTTGCCTTAGATATACATTTTTTTATAGTTCAAGCTCTTGGTAATCTTCAAAAATATCTTTAAATCTTTCCTCAAGAGTTTTGAAAAGATTTCAAAATGTTAAATGGGTTGGAATATATTTTGAAGAAATGCTCTTAAAAAGTTTAAACATTTTATTTTCAAAAGATTGAATTTTCGATTGAAAATGTTATCCCAAAGGTGTCAATCCAATATTTTGATGATAACAAAATCCAAATAATGCTTATTAAATGACTAATGATATTCATATGAGTTGCACATATTTGAAGTTTAGTCATTGATGAAAAATGGTCAAAGAAACGATGATGCATGAAGAACTAGCTTGTTTGTGATGAAAGTACACAAGAAGCATCACACAATATCTCAAGTGTTCAGATGTACGTTTCCATGAGGATCATTCAAAAGCAAGAGACGAAGTCTTGAAGTGCCAAAGAAGTAAGAATTAATCTTGGTCAAGACTTGAATATTCGAAGATGAAGATGGATCTATAAGGAAGGAGAAATGGTGTCATAAGGGGTACCGGTTATTAGACTTATTTTTGTTTGCTCTTTTTGATTTCATGATAAAGCTCAATGAAAAATGTTTTAAACTCTTGGTTTATAAAATCAGTTTTAAATCTTTACAAGAGTTTTGAAAAATGTTTTGGGCCTTTGAATACTTGAAAACCCCGTTCTTAAAGACTCTTAAGTTTATGATTTTTTGAGAAAATCATTTTGAACTTTCACAGTATCAATTTGTACGCAAAACGAGTCATCCGGTCGAGCATCTGGCTGATTGGATCCCTAATGACTTGCCCGGCAGTAAGTTTGGCAAAAGAAAATATTTTGATCCAGGTGACCATCCGGTCGACCGAATTGTGCAGGTGTTTGAAAATATAGCCGTTGCAAATTCGTTGGCTTTAGTTTCTATATATTTTCAAACACCCCATTTGCAAAAAAATACTCTTTCAATATCAAGCAATTGCTCTATAGCTTTTATATCTTCAAAACACATTTGCTTGATCATTTATTGAGCTTTAACTTACAAATCAATTGAGCATTCAAGAGCATTAAATTGTATCTATCTACTCTTGAAGAAAGTTTATTGTACTCATCATTATGTACTCTTATTGTGAGATAAATACTATAATAGCTTTGAGAGAATCATTGTATAGGGAGTGCGTTAAATCTTCTTTGCGGATTCAAGGAAATGAAGAGGGTTGTACTACTCTTATGGACTCAGGAGAAACTAGTATTGTTGGTTTGTGCTTCATCAACTTGTGAAGATGCACTACTAGTGGAGCTAGTGGAAGGGAAGGCAACCTTAGATGGTGGATGTAGATTAATAAATCATGATAAATTATTGTGTTCGTCTTTTATCCCTTTTATTTTCTTTCTTTTATTTGTGTGTTTTCTACGTGTTTGTTAATTTGCTTGAAAAAATATAAATTGTTCTTATTGAAATTTTTAATTGGTAACAATTGAGGAAGGAAGAAATCTCAAAACTCTCACCATTAGTGAGCTCATGGGATCCCTCATGAGTCATGGATTGAAGAAGAAAGATTGAGAAGAAGAAAAGAAGAACAACAAGAAAATACTTGTACTACTTGTGTCAAAAACTCATTCAAGTGATGAAAGTGAAGGTGAAAATGGAGATGACGATGAAATTGTCTTTCTTGCAAAGAACTTCAAAAAATTCATGAAATTCAAAAAGATGAGAAGAAGAACTTCATCGAGCAACAACTCTAGGTGGAATGCCAAAGACAAATCAAAAGAAGAATCAAAGTGCTACAATTGTACATAAAAGTAAATTGCCCAAAATTGATCAAATCTAAATGAGGAAAAGCCATGAAGGCAAGTTGCATTGAGGATGATATTTCAACTGAAGGAGGAAGTGAAAAGGAAGAAGAGGTGGCCAACATTGTGTGTCTTATGGCAAAAGAGGATGATGAGGTTTGCTCTTCTTCTAGTTCTAGTTTTTGCTCTAGCTCCGATCACTATATAATGATGAATGTTCATTTGAAGAGTTACAAAATGAGTTTTCAAAAATACATTATAGCTTTGCAATTGCTCTTTTAAAAATAAAAGAACTTCAAAAAGAAAAAGATGAGTTGAAGATAGAAAATATGAGCCTTGAAGAGGAACGTGATTGTGCACATAAAAAGACTCTTCAATACTATAATGAGAAAGAAAAAGCTCAAGCAAAAATAGAAATTTTTGAAAAAGAAGTTCAAAATTTAAAAGGAAGTCTTGCAAAATTTACAAAAGGAAAAGAAACTTTGGATAAAATGCTTGGCTCTCGAAAAATGGCATTTGATAAAAGTAGAATTGGTTATAAACCATTCACAAAACAAAAATTCTTCAAAAAATGTTTTGTTAAAGCATCTAACTCTTCAAATGAAGCCTCAACATCAAAATTTTCTCAAAAATGATGCACATATTGTGAAAGGAATGGTCATATTGCATCTCATTATAAGTATAGAAATATAGTTGGTAGAGATGTTAGAATTCCTTCTTGGCTTAAGCCCAAATGAGTTATTAGATGTGTTAGGGCTTGACACTAACACACAATGACCCAATAAAACTTGGGGACCAAAAAGGGACATCATGTGTATGTCTTTATGTTTATACAAGGGCGGATCCAGAAAATTAGTATTGGGGGGACTGAAATTTAATTAAGAAAATTTGGTTATGTGTTTTTTAGAAAGAATAACAGTAACAAATATTTTAAACATAAATAAGTGTAAAAAATTCTATTTAGCTATATTTATGTATAGAATTTCAAACTATCTTTATGTCTTTAATCATTCTAATCATAATGAAGAACCCTTAATTCTGTATGTATAAAAAGACCTAAAATTAACTAGCAAAATATTAAATAAATTATACCTTGCTGGAATTTATCCATTAAATTTATCTATTTATTACATTAAATTGGCCATTAAAATATAATTAACAAAAAAAAAGTATACACTAAAAAATATTTCGAGAAGTATTTTAGTCAAATTACTTACTTTAGCCACTTACAAGTGTTTGACTTATGATGTTCACCCATACTCGAAAAAAAATAACATTGATAAAACAATTATGCATAAAATGATATAGCCAAGAAAAAATTAATAAATAAATATAATACAAATTTTTCATGATATATTACCTTAACTTTGTGTATCTATGTTGGTGTATGATTTATCTTGCAAGACTTAAAATTTTAGGAAGAAGCTTAGGCATAATAGGAGATGAAGAAGATAGAAAAAGAGGAATTCAATTGATGTTAGATTTTGGTAGGAGAAGAAAGAGATTAGGTCAGTTTTTTTCTTAAAGTACAAGTAAATGAAATGATGAAAAAGTAAGAAAATGATTAAAGTTAGATGTTAAAGAAAAAGGGAGGGTAAAAAATTTAAAAAATGTGAAGTGAAATGATGAAAAAGTTGAAAATTGATGAAAATGTTAGAATGTCTTTTGGTTGGTTGTTAGACGTTGGGGGGAAGGGGCTAAATTCATTTTGTTTTTAAATTGTACTCAATTTTTTTTTTTTTTGGGTTGGAGGTTGGGGGAACCCGAGCTCCCCCCGTCCCTCCTGGGACTGCCTATGTGTTTATAGGTTCCTCTAAGGATCAAATTTGAAAGAAGTTGGGTCATTGATAGTGGATGTTCAAGACATATGACCGGTGACTCATCCCTCTTCTATGAGCTCAACAAGAAAATCAAAGGAAATGTGAGCTGTGGAGACAATGGGAAAGGTAAAATCATTGGAAGAGGTAGCATTGGTGATGAACATTCAATATCTATCCATAATGTGCTACTTGTGAAAGGTTTGAAACATAATTTGTTTCGTGTGAATCAATTTTGTGGTAATGAGTATAGAGTTGAATTTAAAGTTTCTTGTTGCATTGTGTATGATAAATTGGACAAAGTATTGTTTGTTGCAAATAGACGTGGAAACATTTATACTATTAACTTTAAAGATCTTACATGTCTAAATGTTAATTGTTTAATGAGTATGAATGAAGACTCTTGGTTGTGGCATAAAAGACTAAGACATACAAGCATGGACTTACCCACTAAACTTTCTAAAAATGAGCTTGTAAAAGGTCTTCCTAAAACTAGGTTTGAAAAAGATCATTTATGTGATGTATGTGAATTTGAAAAACAACATAAGTCATCTTTCAAACCCATAAACAAAGTAACTACATCTAAAGCATTACAAAAACTTCATATAGACCTTTTTGGACCAATGGATGTGGCTAGGTTAGGAGGATCAAGATATGTCTATGTTATTATAGATGACTATACTAGGTATGCTTGGATTATGTTCTTGTCCCATAAAAATGAAGCCTTCAATGGATTTGTGAAACTATGCAAAAAGAGTGCAAAACGAGAAACACTATTATATCACTTGCATTCATAGTTATCAAGACACGAAATTTATAAATTCTTATTTTGTGGAATTTTGTGAACAACTTGGCATTGAACATAATGTTTTGGATCCTAGAACTTGTAACGCCCCGATCCCTCTCGAGATTAGAGTTCCCGATTCTAATACCCAAGTCACGAAAAATGATGAAAAACGGACGAAGTTTTCCCTGTTTATAGGGCTATCAGTTCACCTGCAAACTGTAAAGTTATCCTCAAAACCACAACCCAACTCCAAAATTCAATCCTATCCTCCAATGTTATCACATGCAACGAACTTTTCAAGGCTATCCGAGCCTTGGAAACCCAACAACATAACACACAAGCATGCAAAGTTAAAAAAAAATCCATTGAAATCCTATCTTTTAAAATCCACTTGTCATATCACCCTAATTCTAACTTATTCAATTTTTCTTATCTATTAAGTCTACCAATAAACTTCATTTTCTCCAAGCAAGCATGCACGACCGTTAGATGATAAAATAGTTCATTATACTATTACAGGCCACCTACAACTATCAATACATTCGAGACTTTAAACTTACATTACAAGACCCCGTAATAAATCAAGTACAACAAGACCCAAAGCATTTACATGTCAAATTTCTATGATTCTAATCAAATTACAATTCACGAAAGCCAATATAATCAACCATGAAAACTCTCGAGCTTCCTCTTATCAACTTCTGAAGGTGTTGAACCTGAAAGGTGTTAGAAAGAGGTATGAGCATACAAAACATGTATGCCCAGTGAAGGAGAGAACATTTTCGAAACCATTTCGTGCTATGCATATAAAAAAGCAGTAAACTGGATGACACACAAGATTACAGTACTAAATAGTATACAAGGATACGAGTCCAAATAACACGTAAGCACACGAGAGTGAATAATACACTAGCATGCAGGTATACGACTCAAGATAACACACAAGCACACGGCTAAATGGTACACAAATACATAAACTATGAAGTACATAAATCTAGTTAACACGCTAGTATCATGTAAAACATATAACCATATTTCAAGTAACAAGATAACGAATAACAATTAATAATCGAGTATCACATATTTAAAAAGGATACGATTCATCTTCTTGTCTTCAATCACGAACCATGATCTACAAGCAAATGCCAGCAAACTCCTTATTCTTTCAAATGGGGTACTCCGGATGTACCCCGATCCTATGACCCAATGTAGGTTTGTATGCCCCAACGAGGTGAACCACGCCTCTGGGGTAGGGGAATATGCCTCAGCGAGAAAGGGACTGGGAAACCATGGTAGTTGAGGGAGCACGGCAAACCCGATGCCGCCCGTGTTACTCGATACTACCATGCCCGAAAAGGTTGCGCAACCCCGAGTAACGAATCACGAATCTCATTTTCAAATCAAGTGGGGATGTAGCAAAGTAGGTTAGCCTCACCCCATATATAACATATAACACATTTGATAATCAAATAGAGCAATTATAACAATATAAACAATTACTCCTGCCACTAATTCAAGTAATTCACAAGATAGCTTGTAAATAGTACATATAAACTTTATCAATTACCAAATAATATAACCTAGAAAGAATAAAAAAAGTGAAAATGCATAGAAGAGATGAAGACTCCCTTACCTTTAAAAATCCAAACCTACAAGAACTAACTTCTATTTACTTACAAACACCTTGGACGACTCAAAAGCTCAGATCCTAACATGTCATAGAACACTTACTTACCACAAATAATTCCATGGATGTCATTTATGGCCAATCCAATAAAGAATATAAACATGTAACTATATTTCATTAACTCTTAACTACAACCAAAACTCAAGAAAATAGCATTCAAACCAAACTTAACACTTAATACATTAAAGGCATTAGGTAGCATTCTTTGATATTACACGTTAGTCGCTAAGTTATAACATTCTAGTTATTCAATGACAACTCAACTAAGGCATGCTCAAATTCCTGACAACATTACACTAACTATTTTAAACTGCATGAATAATCATTATAACACCATTTAATTCATAAAACTTGCATTCATTCTCAAGTAGGTCACTTAGCAAGTACGAGGTTCTAGGACTCATAGAAGTATTAAGATACATTCTCTAAACTAGGATTATCAAGCTAATTCAACTCAACACTTGTTTTATTTAACTTAGTTCGACTTTTACCTTTCAAACATGCCACTTTCACATTACTCTAACCAATGGCTCTACTAGCATGCTCGGGATTCCCTTTCATTTAGCTTTTCCAATTACATTCGTAACATTTAGTAGCCAAGTTAAATCACATAAACCACTTAACTACAACTAAGCTAAACAAAGTTCAAATTATTTAAACATTCAATTCACATAGTTCACGTTAGTCACATATTAAACATTTAACATTCAATGCAACTAATATTTATTTAACCCTCATTCCACCTAAGCACTCTATTCAAATATGTAATTGTTACTCTCAAGCTTTCAACTACCTATAATCTCCCATTATTCAACTCAAATTAACCTTTAGTGCAACAATAATCCTTAGCTATATAAACTAAAAATTTTGACTGTATTTACTTAAATTTATAGGTTCCGTTAGCAGCCTTAATGACCTCTAAAACTTCTGAAATTTCATATACACGTAGTTTGTCAAGTGTAGATAGGTTTAGCCTCAAATAGTTCCCAATTCGGAGTTAAACTCATCATGTTATGCCCTTTAGAATATCATTGCACAACCAGCCCTGAATTATGTGAGAATCAGTCACCCCACTGTTTTGGCTTCAAAACTACCCCTTAACGACATAATTCAATCTTTTACTCAAAAGAGAAATTATTCCTCAAGGTGTGGGGCATAACGTGTAAAAATTTTAGCTAATTTGACAACGTTTACTACCGCAAATCTGCTATGTAAAACTGTTGCGCAATCTGCCCAGAAATTCACATCTTGCACTAATTCACTTTAGCTATTATTCTTACTTATTGAGCTAGCATTGAGCATTATTATGACATGTATCTATCATTTGTAGCATCTACACTTCATTTAAGACTTTAAACAAACACTTTACATGCATTAAATAATCTTCCTCCAACATTAACATCAACAACAATTAATACATGAAATCTACAAGCATAGCTAGTATTAACACCCATATTTCACATAATTTATACATCAATCAAGTTAACTATCTAAAACCAAGCTTAGATCATCCAATTTCATCATTTACATAAACTTTCAACTATCTAGCAATGACAATCATTAATGTCAATTATCAACTAGCTAAAACATCTTTCAATTTCTTGCAGATTCTTAAATTTATTTGTTCATCTACCTATTCTATAGTCCTCCAAAGGCTTTGTTCTTTATATATAAACGTAGCTCTTCGAGTATAAATGATCTTAGAACCAAACGTAAATCAATTCCGATCTAAATTCCTTAAGATACAACCATTTCCGTACGACTGCGCATAATTGCCCTTCACCAGCGATCTTCCGAGACACATTTCAGAAATAGCTAAATCGGAGGGTAAAATGTTAGAATTAGCCTTATCTCTAGAAATCAACATTTGTTCTAAACTTCCTAATCTAACTGCTGTATAAATTTAGTTAATTTTTTAGCATGTTTACTATGTCAAGAAGCCTCCGAGAAATAGGGGCAGTAGGATGTCCAGAATTTTGCTTACTCTTTAACACTTTAATTAGCTTGTATTCCTCACTTGATTAGGTTGTATTCTAGTTGATAAGCTAAACTAACTCTCCTATAGGCATATCAACAAACACCTCACATGCAATACACAACCTTCTTTCATCAACAACAACACAACAACCAATCCTTGTAATCTATCAAATATAGTTAGTAACAACACTTTGTATTCATATGTTCTTCAAAATAACTAAGCTGGTTAGCTAAGCAAGGCATGTATTAACTTTACTTCAACATTTATGTAACCTACAATTCCAAGAATTCTAGAAATCACATAAAGATGCAAACCCACACCTTGTACATGTTGAATATGCAGAAGATTAACTTAGCTTGGCTTGAATTCCTTTCCTTCTTCTCTTTCTTTCTTCTTCTTTTTTTTTCTCTCCCAGTGTATGTTGTGTGTGCTGAATTGTGTGTGTATGTGCTGAACCGTGCTGTGTATGTGTGTTTTGTGTAGTTTATTTTTTTTTAATTAAGGTCAAAAATTAGGTAGGATTTTTATAAAACTCAAAAGTCTATCTTGCCCCTTTAACTAAATTGATATTTACTAGTTTGACATTTAGTTGAAATTTAACTAATCTAGTTTCTATTTGCAAATTGAAAACACTTAAACAATGCATACGTTACTTAAAACTCTTAAATGTACGTGAATGCACATTAATGCACGTTAACGAGGCAAAGACATATTTTCCAAGAAATACGAAAATTAAAGTTAACAAATGCATGCAACTAATCATAGTAAGCACATAATCATTTATAAACACTTAAAAGAATCACGTAATCATATAGAAATAATAATATTGACTATATGCTCGGGTTGGGGTGTCACAGAACTTCTCAACAAAATGGGATAGTAGAAAGGAATAACTAAACATTACAAGAATTGGTGGGAACCATGTTGAAAGAAAACAACCTGCCTACATACTTTTGGAGTGAAGCCGTTAATTACGGCTTGCTCTGTGGTTAATAGAGTCTTAATTATACCTTTTCTTAATATGACCCCTTATGAATTATGGAAATGGCGTATACCAAATGTTGCACACTTTAGAGTATTTGGTTGTAAATATATCTTAAACTCAAAAGACCATCTTGGAAATTTTGATGCTAAATCCGATGAAGGATTATTTCTCGGTTATTCAAAAAGGAGTAAGACATATAGAGTTTATAACAAAAGAACTCTAGTTCTTGAGGAATTAATGCATGTGAATTTTGATGAAGTTAATCCCTTTGTGTCGAGAAAGGATGATGATGATGTAGGTATTCAACAAGTTAAGACTCAAAATCTACCTATCACATCAAATCAAGTAAATGAGACATCTCCAAGTGATCCAAAGAATTCATCAAATGAAGGAGACCAACAAACATCTAATGCAAGGGATTTACCAGCATCAAATGAAGAAGATTAACCAATATCAAATGTTCAACCCACTTCAACGAATCAAGACCTACCAAAGTGTTGGAAGTTTGTAAAAGATCGTCTAAATGATCAAATCCTTGGTAATCCATCCAAAGGTGTAAGAACTCACTCTAACTTGAATACCTTTTGTGAGCACATTGCATTTCTTTCTCAAATTGAGCCTAAAAATGTGAAAGAAGCTTTATTGCATGATGAATGGATAATGGCTATGCAAGAAGAGCTTAATCAATTTGAAAGAAGCAAAGTTTGGAAACTTGTTGAAAGACCAAAGGAGTATCCCATAATTGGTACTAAATCGGTGTTTAGAAACAAACTAGATGAATCTAGAATAGTATCTAAAAATAAGGCAAGATTAGTAGCTCAAGGCTATAATCAAGAAGAATGAATAGATTATGATGAAACATTCATACCTGTTGCTAGATTAGAGTCTATTCGCATGCTTCTTGCTTTTGCATGTTTCATGAACTTTAAATTATTCAAATGGATGTCAAAAGTTCATTTTTAAATGGATTTCTTCAAGAAGAGGTTTATGTGGAACAACCGCCCGGATTTGAGGATCCAAATTCACCTAATCATGTCTTTAAACTTGAAAAAGTCCTTTATGGATTGAAACAAGCTCCTAAGGCTTGGTATGATAGATTAAGTGAATATCTTCTTATAAATGGATTTACTAGAGGTAAATTAGATTCAACTTTATTTGTAGAAAGAAAAAGGTAAAGATATTTTACTTGTGCAAATATATGTTGATGATATTATCTTTGGTGCTACTAATGAATCTCTTTGTGAGTATTTTTCAAAATATATGCACAAAGAGTTTGAGATGAGCATAATGGGAGAGTTGAATTTCTTCCTTGGACTTCAAATCAAGCAAACGAATAAAGGATCAATCAAGCCAAGTATACGAGGGAGCTCATCAAAAAACTCGGGCTTGAGACTACTAAAGAAATGAGCACCCCAATGGGAACATCAACAAAACTAGACAATGATGATAAAGGTAAATCGGTCGATGAAAAGAAGTATTGAGGTATGATTGGAATCCTTCTATATTTAACTGCATCTAGGCCTGATGTCATGTTTGTTGTATGCTTATGTGCTCGTTTTTAATCCAATCCTAAAGAATCGTACCTAAATGCAGTAAAAATGATTATTAGGTATCTTAAAGGCATGATTGATTTAGGACTTTGGTATCCAAATGGCACATCGTTTGAACTTACAGGCTATTTTGATGCCGATTATACAGGATGTAAAGTTGATAAAAAGAACACTAGTGGTAGTTGTCAATTTCTAGGTCATTCTTTAATCTCATGGTCTAGCAAAAAGCAAAATAGTATTGCCTTATCTACAACTGAGACTGAATATGTATCCGCCAAAAATTGTGTTGCCCAAATTCTGTGGATGAAACAAAACTCACTTGACTATGGCCTTGAATATGATCATGTACCCATTAGATATGATAACACGAGTGCTATTAATCTCACTAAAAATCCAATCCAACATTCTAGGACTAAGCACATAGAAATTAGACATTATTTCATACGTGATCATGTGCAAAAAGATGATGATGTACTTGAATTTGTTGATACATTACATCAATTAGCTGATATTTTTACTAAACCCTTACATGAAAATCAATTTTGTGTCATTCGGCGTGAGTTGGGCATGCAAAAACTCGTTTAAAGCCATCAAAACTGACAAATGTTTGCAAAAAACCAAGCACCTGGGTGAGCACCCGGGCGAATAAGTCACTCAAATCATTAGCCCAGAACTAAGCCACTGCCGGGTGACTGTCCGGGCGTATGGCTAGCTGACCCGATTGACCGGACTGACGCGGTGAGGGTTTTTAAACCCAATTTTTTAGCCTTTTTAAAAGCATTTTTCCTTTCTTCCTTTCAAACCCATTTCTTTTTTCTCAAAACTCTCTCTTTCAACTCTTAAAATCTCAAAATTCAAAATCAATTGTTCAAGTGTTTGTATTATTCATGGCTCCTAGACAAGAGAAGAAGAGGAAAACTACCTCCACCTCAAGCACTTCAAGACTATGGGCAACTCTTCAAGATTATCCAAGGCAACGAATTATGTGGGGCAAACTAGTGGATGATTCTCTCATTCAAGGTGTGAATTCTCGAGTTAATTGAGTTTCAAGGTTGGGTTCCTTTATTAAAGCTTGAAAATGTTGCTAGGGATATTTGGGTTAAAGAGTTTTATGCAAATCTTGAACTAGTTAATGGTGCTCTACAAAGTAGGGTAAATTAAAGGGTTGGGGATATTCCAAGAAAGCACAATTGTTCGCTTGTTAGATATTCCTAATAGAGGCTTGAAATCCTATTCTAGCAAAGGCATTGATTTTCTCCTGATACTCGTGCAAGAAAGTGTTATAGCATTTTTGTGGGAAGGAACTGGAAATTCTACTATGTATACGTTGTTTAAGAACCAAATTACTCCGGAAAAATGGCTTATGCTTTATATTCTTACGGAAGTAATTATGCCTAAACAAGTTAAGAATGGTACAATCCCTCTTTTCACCGGGTATCTCATGTATCTCATGTACAAACATACCAAGATTCATCTTCCACATATCATGTTTCAACATATGTTCATACAACAAAGGCTAAAAATTTGTTAACTTATGGAATGCCATTGTGTCATATGATTTTGCTCTTGGATGTTCCCCCTCCAGGCCCTATTAAAACTATGTATGCTAGGACCTATTTTCTTGATAGCGGTTCTCTTAAGCGTATGAAGCTTGATATTGTGAATGGTGAGATCATTACTTTGAGTGGTGGAAATGTTGGCGGTATTGGAGATGATTCGGATGATTCGGACGAGGATTTGTTAATGGTCGAGCAAAGAACCAAACAAAAGGGAGACCCTCTTGGTGAATCAAGTAGTGTTGAGAAACGTAGGACTTCATCATCTCAACCCACCGGATATGACTTGGTTATTCAGTATCTTAAAAATTTGACTACTCGATCTCAATGCATTGAGGACAAGGTTGATAATCTCACAAGAAAGTTTGAGAAGTCTGAGGCAGGGTTCGGTGAAAGACTAAGAGGTGTTGAGGATGAAGTCCAACAATTGGTTGATCGTATGCGTGACCCGTAGCTTTTCCTTGCTATGATCTTCTTTAAATTGCAATTCCTAGGACAACTCTTTGGATCTCTTGTTTTAGTATGTTACTCCTTTCAATGCTTTCAAGGTGTTGGATGTTTAAGCTTTTCATTCACTTTGCGATAAATGTTTTGTTAATGCTTATATTGTAGGCCTACTTTGTTTTACTTTGTTATTCATTTTGTTATGACTTTCTGATTGATGATGACAAAAAGAGGGATGAGTAGTATAAAGTATATGCATCAATTGAAAGTATGTATGATATTAGATGTTGATAATAAGTATATGCATGAAATTAGGTGTTGAATTATTATAAATTGAGAATGAGAATATATACATCAATTGAGAGGGAGTATAAATTGAAAGTATGCATGAATTTAGGATGCATGAATTAAGGGGGTAATGGACTAGTTTAAACATATTATGATGATGTTGTATTATTGTGCCTCATTGTGAAAATTTTTGTCATCATCAAAAAAGGGAGAGATTGTCAGCCTAAGGGTGTCAATCCAATATTTTGATGATAACAAAATCCAAATAATGCTTATTTAATGACTAATGATATTTATATGAGTTGCACATATTTGAAGTTTAGTCATTGATGAAAAATGGTCAAAGAAACGATGATGCAAGAAGAACTAGCTTGTTTGTGTTGAAAGTACACAAGAAGCATCGCACCAGATCTCAAGTGTTCAAGTGTATGTTTCCATGTGGATCATTCAAAAGCAAGAAACAAAGTCTTGAAGTGCCAAAGAAGTAAGAGATGAAGTATTGAGCTAGCCAACTACACCACCACACATACTTACACGACACACACCTCACACACACCCACACCACTCGGCCAAAGAGAGAAAGGAGAAAAGAAGAAGAAAGGAAGAAAGCGAGAAGGATAGGAGAAGGAGGAAAGGAAGAGAGTGAAGCCATTTTTACCATTTTCAAGCTTCTTCTTTGCATCATCACCACCAAGCTTGTATTCAAACATTTATTGAGGTGAGGGATGTTTTCAAATTCTTTTAAAAGGCATGATGTTCATGATTAGGGAGATCTATATGCTTGTGGCCATTAAAACACTATATGTGAGCTTAGTTGATGATATTGAGCTTGTGTTGAGTATTTGGTATCTCATAGCCTTGTATCTTGTTACTACTTGCTTACTCATGCTTATATAGACTATTAAAATGCTTGAGTTTGAGAACTATACTTGGATTAGAGATAGGATGATTGAGATTGTAACCTTAGAACACAAATATTGCATTAAGACCAAGTTGGGTTATTTGTTGGTTGTTACAAGCCTTTGTTGAAATTGTGTGGTTGTTGAGCTCAAATATGTTGTAATGTAGCTACATGTTGCAATAAAAGATGTTTATGAGGAGTCTTGAGGCTTGTTAGAGGTAAAATTGAAGTTAGGAAGAAGATAGAAGCAAAGTTGTAGCAATTTCGGACTTGAGAATCTCTTTCAGTGACCGACTCTCCTTGTCCAACTCAACAAGTAGGAGTCGGTCAAGGGAGTAGGTCGAGGCCCTCGCCCGACTCCCTTGTCTCCCTTTGCATACTTAGCCATTTTTGCCCTTTTCCTTACACACTTTGTTCCATTGTTCTTAACTTGTTCCATGAACCTTTTTGGACTCTTATTTGGTAAGCATTGAACATATAAGATAACCTCTATCTCACATGAACCTAGCTATAAGCACCGAATTATCGTGAACCTCTTGTTACATTTATGATTATGCTCGACTATTGGAGAAATTATTCTTGGTTGAACTTCTCATGCATGTTTATATGTTATATGAACTCTATTTGGATCATGATTATATTTTTATTTGTTTAATTATTATCACTAACCAGTGGCAACCTACTTTGTTGCCTTCGAGCTTTTTTCTACATTTGAAATCCACTCTTGCTTGGTGAATTCTCCTTGGAAAGATGGAATGTGAATAAATGATACAAATAAGTTATTAAACCCCACGGTAGAAGTTCTAGGCTACTTGGGTGGCATTGGGCTTTCCAAGACCGACTTGGGCTATTGTGGTTCGGGTTTCCTTCAGAGTACCCTCTTGTTTGTTGTATAGGGTTGTGATATTGACGAAGCATCGAGACTGGCCATCTCTTACTTTTGCAACCATTATCGCTTGGTCCCTGGAGGTCCTCGAGGAAAGCGTTGCCAGTATCCTTTTACTATGTGTTCAACCGCTCTCACTTAGATAGAAGAGTTGACTACTTGTTACTTGTTTAATTTCATTTCTTACTACATGAATAAGATTCCACGTTTCTTATATGCAATTCATGTATCCTTGTGCACAACATAGTCCTTTTATCATGTTTAACTTTGTTATTATCATGCTTCTTTTATTTTCATCAAATGTTTAAGTTATACGTTCTCTACTAGTATTACTTGTTTTATCATACTCAAATTAGTTTCTTTTCATGCTTTACTGTGTTTCTCATTAATTGCCTATCTGTAATGCCCCGATCCCTCACTAGACCGGAGGCTCTAATAACCATGCTATTCTCAACCCAATACCCAACCCGGTCACAAAATTTTAGGGAAAACGGACAGAGTTTTCTCTGTACCGTGGACATTCTGAAGACCTGTAAGCATTCAAATAAAACACGAAGCAAAGGAACAACATTTCTAATTGAAATCCCAACTTCAAGGCCATCCAAGCCTTAAGCAACACAAGACAATATAAACACATACAAGCATGCAACGTAGCTAGAAGCAGAAGCATAAGTTATTACATGCCACAATTCCATAACACTTACTACATCCACTTAGCTTCCAAATTGCAACCACTCAAATATATATACATAAGCCTTTAGGCTCCAAAATAGAACATAAAGTAGACAAGCAAGGTCTTCTATAGTTTAGCAAGCAATCACTCCAATCTCAAGTAATAGTACACAGCAACCAAGGCAACTCCTCCAACTGCACCACCTGAAACATGTTTAGCGAGGTATGAGCAATCACAATTGCTCAGTGAGGGATAAGGTCTACTGGGGACGTGCAATGCAGCAACTTAACACAATTAATACAATAGATAAACAGTGAATAACAATTCCAATGCCACATTTTAAAAGGATACAATCAATAACCCTTATCACTCCAAATTTTCGATCCCCGATCCACGAACCACGATCTCAATCTCGATATGCCGGCATCCCTTACACCAATGGGTACTCCGGATGTACCCGATCCTACGACCCAACACCCCCTGGCAATCTCCGGACCAGGCGAGTGAGGGAATAGCAGACGGAGCTAAGGCAACCAACACTGGCAAGCCCGATGCCGCCCAGCGAGGCCATCGCATCCGCCGCGACAATGAGGTTGCGCAACCACGATGCAATGCAAGAATGATAACAATGACAATATAATCAGGAAACACATTTAAGGACAAAAAGTAAGTTGTTCTCGCACCAGGTTACAATTTAGCAACAATAAGCATATATCAATTACGCAATTATACTAAACAATATACTCTTTTAGAAAGAAAATAAACTATAATGCACATAAGGATGCAGGTCCCTCACCTCTACTGAGCTCGAAGGTGTGAGTTTGAATCACATTATTTCCAGTCACCTTGAACCTATGAGCAAACATTACTTCAATTACTCTTTAACTACAACATTCATTAATTATTCAGCTAGGTTAGCTAACTTATAACTGCGCTTATTTAACATATATACAATATCTATTAGAATTCTATTTTTAACAAAATACCACTTTTATATACTTTAACTTAACATATATTCCAATTAGTCATTTCCCACAACATAACTCATATAATTATAAGCAACGCAGTATTATAAACAAGATACAAACATATTTTAATGAAGTAGCTATACAACCTATTTCATGAAACTTCTCTAAACAGCTACATATTACATACCATAAACTCTTATTTAAATCATTTAAAAGTAAATTATAATAACTACATCAATTCAAATAACCAACTAAGCACCAAGCTCAACTAATTCACATAAAAATCCAATTAAAACCTTTCCACATGCTTAGTATTTAGGTCATAAACTTCACACTAGATAACAATCCTCAAATCTAACTTTACTAATCACTTATAGCCATATTATGATACACATAAATGCTGTGAAACCACATTTTAAGTCATATTAACACAAAAACTCCGAAAAGCCCTTTAAGTGATTTGAACTACAACTATCTAATTCGATTATCTAAACCACACCATACATACATCTTAGAGGCTTCCTAACACATCTAAGATCATATACTTATTCGAACAAGTCATCGCTAACACTTCGCTTGAAAGACCCCTTTGTCTACTAAAATAATTGACACTCAAATGAAACACAAGGTACTAGATCCACAAGTAAGTTATTCCACACTTCTAATGACACCTTATGGCACCAATTAGAACCACAAGACCTCACTTTATACTATATCCAACATAAAAGTCCCAAAATTCCCCTTTTTTATACGTTTTAACTACAAGTACTCTAACCAAACCCCAATTTGGCGCCATAAAGGCACATTAAGCACTGCCACACCTAATAAAGACTATCTACATCATTATATTCCATCCGGATTCACTTTTCGGATAAAGCCCCTTTGAATTCTAAACCAATTATGCAAATTTCCCAAAGTTTCAATCAAGCCAATCACGTCTAATCACTAATCTATGCTCATTAGAGCCTATATTACCTATAGATAGCATCAAATCAATCCTAGAATCAACTTTGCACAAAACCCTAAATATCACTAAAACATTTTCCATTTTCTCCAACAGAGGCTTAATAATATCAATTCAGTTATCTATGCTATAGACCTCCAAACTGACTGATTTTTATGTATAAATGTAGCTCTTTGAGTGTAGATTACTTTAGCCTCAAGAGGAACTCAATTCCGATCTAAATTCCACAAGTTATGACCATTTCCGTGCAACTGCGCGAACTGCCCCCTGCACCAGCGATTTTCAGACACATTTCGGAAATAGCTAAATCGCGGGATCAAAACGTTAGAATTTGCCTTAGCTCTAGAAATTAACATTTGTTATAAACTGTCTAATCTAGCTGCCATATAAATTTCGTTCAATTCTAAGCACGTTTGCTATACCAAAACTACTTCGGAAGTCAGGGGCAGTGCAGTATCCAAATCCAAATTTTGCTTGCTTATCATCTTCTTGTTATTTCTTGCATTTGAGCCAACAATAACCAAGTACTCAAGCAATTCAACTAACTTTAACATATACATTAAGCTAAGCTCATGAACATGATTGAAAACATATTTTACTTCCCATAACTTGCAAACACTCTTTGACAACTAACACTAGCATGTGCATGACTTTAATTACTCTTGATTATCTAAATAGCAAGTCACTACACATAATTCATCACATTTAATTTTCACTCAAAGCTCAACTTATTGAAACATTCAATGAACATAGTTCACGTTAATCACGTATATAACATTTAGCATTCAACGCAAGCAATGTTTATTTAACCCTCATTTCACTTAAACACTATCTCCAAATATGTAATTGTTACTCTCAAGCCTTCAACTACTTATAATCTACCATTATTCAGCTCAAATTAGCCTTTAGTGCAACATTAATCACTTAGCTATATAAACTGAAATTTCTAGCTGCATTTGCTTAATTTTACAGGTTCAATTAGTAGTCTTAATGACCTCTAAAACTTCTGAAATTTCACAGACATGTAGTTCGTCAAGTGTAGATGGGTTTAGCCTCAAACGGTTCCCAATTCGGAGTTAAACTCATCAAGTTATGCCCTTTAGAAAATCAGTGCGCAAAACTGCCCCTGCATCAACGGGTGAATCTGACCCTACTGTTTTGGCTCTATAAATGCACCTAAACGACAGAATGTAACATTCCACATAAAAGAGAAGTTGTTCCTTAAGGTCTTGGGCATATTGAGTAAAAAAATCAGCTCATTCCGACATCGTTTGGTACCTCAAATCTGCTCTGAACCTCAGTTGCTCAAATCTGTCCGAAAATCACATTTTGTACTCTTTGTTCCATTTTGATATTTTCATGCACTAAGCTAACTACAAGCAATATACTAGCATACAAAGCACTTTCATTCCTCACTTAGAACTTATAGCAAACACATGATCTTCATCTAGTTGAGCAAGCTAGCTATGCAATATCTACAACATGATCAACTAGCAAAGCTTGATATTCACACACAAAATCATTTCTAGAACTTGTTTCATGCCATATATCATTTCTATTTGCATTCCTACATCCATGAATCATTCAACTACAACTAGCCAACATTTTATAAACAAGAATTAACACTAGAAATGCATAGGAGAATGAAATCCCTCACCTATTTTTGGCTAGAACAAGCTCAAAATCACCTTTTCTTCCTTCTTTTCTCCTTCTTCTTCTTCTTCTTTTTCTTCTTCTTCTTTCTTGTGTGTTTTTAAACGTGTTTAGTGTGTGTGTGTGTGTCTGATTTTTGTGTGTGTTTTTGTGTGTTTGTGTGTGTTGTAGTATATAAATAGGTGTAAATAATAAAAGAAAAAAAATCCAAATGACTAACATGCCCTTCAACTTAATGCTATTAACTAGTTTGCCATTCTAGTTTAATTCTAACTAATTTAGTTATTCTAATTCCTAATTGTCTACGTTAATTATTTTCTATGATTCCTACGATTTTTCAAAGTGTTCGTGAAGTCCTGAAATTGCATGTAAAATGAGAATTACGCACATTAACCAATTAAATGTGCCTACTTACATAAGAAAGCATTTATATTGATGCAATATATGTTAATAGATGAAATTTCTTGTTATATTAGATGCATGCACATAGTTTGATATAAATGCACGTTAAATGAAATAGATGCACGTAATCCAAAAATATGATATTTTATGCAAACAAATATGTATAAATAATTAAAGTAGACATATAAATATATGCACATCAATAAAATAATTATATGCACGGGTCGGGTTGTTACACTATCTGCACATGGCATGACTTTTCAAAATGCTTTCCAAATGTTAAAAAAAGGCTTGCGAAAGACCTTCGTTCCCCTTATCCCTCACTGAGCTAGGTGTAACTCACTCCCTCTTTATGACAATTACAGGTGAACCTGGATCCAAGCTGATTTTCCCCAAGTTGGTGCAAGGGTTTCTCTATCTGTCAGAATGTGCTTATGTCTTGTGATCAACCTGCGTGTTGTTGTAGCTATAAGTTTTGTAATCGGAGATTATGTTGTTTGTTGAAAAACTTGATGTAATATGCTAGTCTTTTGGGATTCTAAGACTGTATTTAATTTGATCTTTTATTCTATTGCAGCATAGGGTTTGGTTGGGTTAGATTTGTGTATGAACCAATTGAACTTAGGTCTTGTACTTGTAATTCCGGTGGTTGTGATCTTAAACTTTGATGATAAAGTTTGTATAATGTGTTTTATTAGAATTAACTTATCAATAGGTGATGTAATGGTAATACTAGCATTATGGTTGTATGGTTCTATAGACATTAGAGCTCGGGCTAGTAATTTGTGCCTTAGTGGACCTAAGAGGAACGATCTTCTTAAGCCCGTGGTATCACGATCCCAAGTATTCGAGGTTACTGTAAGTTTGAATATATCTCTTTTGTTGTCATTATCGTGGTATTAGAGGCTATTATAGTAATTAAAAAATGGGGTAATGACAGAGTGGTATTAGAGCTTAGATAGCTCATAGGCCAGGATAAGGTCCTCGGACTATTAGTTAGAAGTCTTGATGTGAAGTTGTCTTGGAAGATATGTGCGTAAGTGTGATGTGCTAAGTGAGCTAAATGTGAACAATGTGTTTTGTATGAACAACGTGCCTATGTGAACTATGTGTACTGTGTGTTTTAAGTGCTAATTATGTTACTATTATCTTTTGTATGTTAGGTTGCACATTAGAGTAATAATTAAGCATTGAGTTATAGTTGTTTATATGGGATATAATTATATAAGTACCTACTTGTCTCTCATGCATCATGATTGCATATAAGTACCTACTTGTCTCTCTTACCTCTCTTGTAGTGAAGTAAGAATGGCTGGAAAAGCTCAGGGGATTAAAAGGAGACTCCGAAGAAATGAATTCATGATCTTTAAACAAGGGAATTTAACTGTTGCACAATATAAAGCCCGGTGTAACCAACTATCACATTACACTCCGGGGATGGTACAAACAACTGAAAAAAGGATCTAGAGGTTCATTCAGGGGTTGAGAGCAAAGATTCGAGACAACCTGAATCTTTTACAATTCTCCACTTATGGTGAGGTCCTTTTCGCTGCAATAATAACAGAGAAAGAACAGAAAGATGAAGTGGCAGGGTCAAGTCAAATGAGTCAAGTTTAGAAACAAAATGGACTACCTGTTGGGAGGATTAACCAGAGTGATTTAGTTACCTCTGTAACTCAGGGCCTCTTTGAAGGAAAGTATAAGGGCGGTGGTAGTGATCAACATAAAGCCAAGCAATGTCCAAAGTATAGGAAAACACAAGGGCAGACTACCAGTGAGGGTATCTAGATTGGACCACGTGTTGTACAGTCATAACAGAAGAATCCAGTTGCCATTAGGTTACAGCCTAGTACCACAGTCATCCCTTAACCTGTTACATGTAATCATTGCAAAAAAAAGGGCACAGTGAAGCTCAATGTTGGAGGAAGTCTGGCAGATGCTTGAGATGTAGGAGTGATCAACACCTATACAAGGAATGTCCTAAATGGCAGGGGAAATTTTCCCAGATTACAGGCGGTTGCCATAGCCAAAGGTAAAACCTAATTATGAACTTGCAAGTCAAATACTAATTAACCTTGGTATTGTTTTTCATCTATACATGTTTCATTTGAATCAATGTATTCATATGCAAGTAGAGAGTTTGCATGATATAATTGAAGTTAATATGAGCATGATGTTAAATGGGTAACGAAGTAGTATATGAAGTTGAAGTATAAGAGGTTACAATTGGATATAGAAGAATATCACTTTACCATGAGTTGTTGACTAATGGGATTCTTATTGGATACTTTTATTCGGAACTAGTATATGAAGCTCTTATATAGTATTTGATATATAATGACTAGGTATTTGGTATTCTTAATTGGAAGCTTTATTTGGGATTTCTACTCGGCCTTCTTATTGGATATCCTTCCTTGATAATCAAATCGGTGTGCTAATTCGGGAATTCTTGCTTGTTTTCTTATTGAAGGTTTTCTTTGGTACTCTTATTTGGTGTTCTATCTCGAAATTATTATTAGGAAATCGTATTTGGTATATACTGTTCAGTTGTCATATTTTAATTCGGCATGTTATTCTTACATAGAATTCTCACTCGGTATTTTTATCTGATGTTCGGTATTCCTGCTCGGGAATTCTTATATGGAATTGGGTCTTTGGTGTTGGTATCTTTATTCAGAATCCTCAATTTATATACTTATATGGAACCTTATGTAGGGTACTACAATTTAACATTCGTATTCTGGGTTCAGTATATGGAATTTGGCGTGGTATTCTCGATAATCGGTAATAAGACATTAGCTTAGCATTGGCCATTCGGGTTCAATTTAACATTTGTTATACGTGGTTCAGCTCAAAGAGGACTTCAAATAAAGGAATTACGAGGATGTAATTCTATTAAAGAGGGGAGGATGTGAAGCCTTTCACAAAACCCCATGTGCATTCATGTCATTTACTGTGCATATAAACCCTTAACGTGCATATGCATCGTTTAACATGCATTTAAATTTAATTATGCGTAAGTGAGTGTTTTAGATATCGTAGATGGTAATTAAAATTTTACAATACCTCACTAGCTAACCAAATAATTAGAAGCTAACCATAGTGGCAAACTAGTAAGAACCAATTAGTTGAGAGGCCAAGTTGGTCATTAGGACCCTTTAGATATTTCTACCAACCCCAAACACTATTTTGAGCTTGCCAACTACACTACCATGCACACTCACACGATTCACACCTCACATACACCCATACCACTCGGCCAAAGAGATAAAGGAGAAGAGAAGGAAAAGAGAGAGAAGTAAAGAAGAATGAGAAAATGAGGAGAGTGAAGCCATTTTTACCATTTCCAAGATCCTTCTTTGCATCATTACAACCAAGCTTGTATTCAAACATTTATTGAGGTGAGGGTTGTTTTCAAACTCTTTTAAAAGGCATGATGATCATGATTAGGAAGATCTACATGCTTGTGGCCATTAAAACACTATATGTGAGCTTAGTTGATGATATTGAGCTTATGTTGAGTATTTGGTATCTCATAGCCTTGTATCTTGTTATTACTTGTTTACTCATGCTTACAAAGAATATTAAGATGTTTGAGTTTGAGAACTACACTTGGATTAGAGATAGGATGATTGAGATTGTAACCATAGAACACAAATATTGTATTAAGACCAAGTTGGGTTATTTGTTGGTTGTTGCTAGCCTTTGTTGGAATGGTGTGGTTATTGAGCTCAAATATGTTGTAATGTAGCTACATGTTACAATAAAATATGTTTATAAGGAGTCTTGAGGCTTGTTAGAGGTAAAATTGAAGTTAGGAAGAAAATAGAAACAAAGTTGTAGCAATTTCGGACTTGAGAATCTCTTTCAGCTCCCAGTCGGATGAAGGAGTAGGTCGAGGGCCTCGACCGACTCTCCTTGTCCAACTCAACTTGTAGGAGTCGGTCAAGGGAGTAGGTCGAGGCCCTCGCCCGCCCCTGTCTCCATTTGCATACTTAGCCATTTTTGCCCCTTTCTTTACACTCTTTGTTCCATTGATCTTAACTTGTTCCATGAACCTTTTTGGACTTATTTGGTAAGCATTGAATATATAAGATAACCTGTATCTCACACATATAAATACATTGCATTATAACCTAGCTATGAGCAACGAATTATCATGAACCTTTTGTTACATTTATGATTATGCTTGACTATTGGAGAAATTCTTCTTGGTTGAACTTCTCATGTATGTTTATATGTTATATGAACTCTATTTGGATCATGATTATATTATTATGTGTTTAATTGTTATCACTAACTGGTAGCAACCTACTTTGTTGCCTCCGAGCTTGTTTCTACTTTTGAAATCCACTCTCGCTTGGTGAATTCTCCTTGGAGAGATGGAATGTGAATAAATTATACAAATAAGTTATTAAACCCCACGGTAGAAGTTCTGGACCGCTTGGGCATCATTGGGCTTGCTAGGACTGACTTGGGCTACTGTGGTTTGGGTTGCTTCCGGAGTACCCTATTGTTTGGTGTATAGGGTTGTAATATTGACGAAGCATCGAGACTGGCCATCTCTTAATTTTGCAACCATTATCGCTTGGTCCTTGAGGTCCTCGAGGAAAGTGTTACTCACATCTTTTTACTATGTGTTCAACCACTCTCACTCAGAGAGAAGAGTTGACTACTTGTTACTTCTTTAATTTCATTTCTTACTACATAAATAAGATTTCATGTTTCTTATATGCAATTCATGTATCATTGTGCATGACATAGTCCCTTTATCATGTTTAACTTTGTTATTATCATGCTTGGTTTCATTTTCATTAAATGTTTAGGATATGCGTTCTCTAATAGTATTACTTGTTTTATCATACTCAAACTAGTTTCTTTTCATGCTTTACTTTGTTTCTCATTAACTCCCTATCTGAGCATGGCATGACTTTTCAAAATGCTATCTAAATGTTGAAAAAAAAAGGCTTGCGAAAGACCCCCGTTCCCCTTATCCCTCACTGAGCTAGGTGTAGCTCACTCCCTCTTTGCTCTTATTCTTGTTTGCTCTTTTTGATTTCATTATAAAGCTCAATGAAAAATGTTTTGAACTCTTGGTTTACAAAATCAATTTTAAATTTTTACAAGTGTTTTGAAAAATGCTTTGGGACTTTGAATACTTGGAAACCCCATTCTTAAAGACTCTTAAGTTTATGGTTTTTCTAGAAAATCATTTTGAACTTTCAAAGCATCAATCTGTACGCAAAACAAGTCATATGGTCAGGCATTCGGCCGACCGGGTCCTTAATGACTCGCCCAACAATGAGTTTGGCAAAAGAAAATGTTTTGATCTGGGCAACCATCCGGTCGACCGAATGGTGCATGTGTTTGAAAATATAACCGTTGGAAATCCGTTGTCTTTTGTTTGTATATATTTTCAAACACCCCATTTGCAAAAAAAAATTCTTCCAACATCAAGCAATTGCTCTATAGTTTTTATATCTTCAAAACACATTTGTTTGATCATTTATTGAGCTTTAACTTGTAAATCAATTGAGCATGCAAGAGCATTAAATTGTATCTATCTACTCTTGAAGAGAGTTTATTGTACTCATCGTTATTTACTCTTATTGTAAGATAAACACTACTATAGCTTTGAGAGAATCATTGTATAGGGAGTGCGTTAAATCTTCTTTGTGGATTCAAGGAAGTGAAGAGGATTGTACTACTCTTGTGGACTCAAGAGAAACTTGTATTGTTGCTTTGTGCTTCACCAACTTGTGAAAAGGTACTACTAATGGAACTAGTGAAAATCCTAAGGGGAGGTAACTTTAGGTGGTGGATGTAGATTAGCGAACCACCATAAATTGTTGTGTTCGTCTTCTATCCATTTTATTTTTTTGCTTTCATTTGTGTGCTTTCTACGTGTTTGTTAATTTGCTTGAATGAATATAAATTTTTCTTAGTGAAATTTTTAATTGGTAGCCATTAGCTAAATACTTAATTCACCCCCCTCCCTCTTAAGTATATTTGCCCAACGGAAAATTTGTTTTAAACTCTTGAATTCAAAAATCAACTTTAATATTTCCACAAGAGTTCAGGAAAATTTTTAAAGTGTTAAAAGGGTTTGAAACACTTTAGAATAAGTGTTTTTGAAGTGCCTAAACATTTTATCTTGGAAAAATCAGATTTCAAGTGAAATTTTGCAAAATAGAAAAAACTATCATTATTTGGCATTATTCATCCAGACGAGTCACTCGTACAGATCCACTCTTCCGGATCCATGGCATATGTATCCAGACGAATCATCCGGATGAGTGACTAGACCCAATCCACTCGACCAAATCGCCCTGATTTGAAAAACTAGCCGTTATTTGAACGTTGCAATGATTTCTATAAATTTCAAACCAACTTATTTCATCAAACAACTCTTCCAAGGCTCTTCCAACATATTTCTAACATTTCTATGTTTCAAATTTCATATCTTTATCAAATCAAACCAAACTTGAGCTTAAATTTGTAAATCTATTGAGCATTCAACAGATTTCAATTGTATTATCTACTCATTAAGGAGTTTAGTTGTTCTTCATTGTATTATCATTCAAACACTCAATTCAGTGTATTGTAAATACTCTTGGAGCTCTAGAATAGGATTAAGTGAATTCTTGTAAAAAAGAGTAGTGTGGAAAAATCCTTTGTGGATTGAAAGGGAAGAGTGAGTAGGTTTGAAGTCTCACCTACATTTGAAAAGGTTTTGGTTGATCTCTTATGGACTTAAGAGCTTGTTGTAGTAGGTTCTTAGCTTCATTTATATTAGAAGAATCTTATGTTTCTCTTGTGGACTCAAGAGAAGGTTATAAAGTTGGTTTGTGTTTTACCAATATTTGAAGTTGCATCCTAGTGCAGTTTGGAGAAATCCTAAGGGGAAAAGACCTTAGGTGGTGGATATGAGCGAACCACCTAAAAATCCTTGCGCTTGATCTGTCTAACCCTACTTTCTTTACTTTCACATATATTGCATATCTTGTGCTTGATTTATTGCATATTTCCCACTAGTATATGTGTTAAACACAAAGTGTTTGATAAATTGCCTAAGTGAATATTGTAGTTGAATTGCATAATTTTTAAAGTAGTGATTTGCTTCCATTAGCCTAATTTACCCCCCTCTTAGGCCCATTTGGACTAACAATAACAATGAAAGAACAATAACTAAAGATGGATAAACAAATGAATAGTGAAAAAGCTATTTTGTAATTGTTTTTACTGAGGTAACTCTAGTGGTATATAATGGGGGAACTTATGTTTTACCTTTGAATAGGAAGAGAAATAGTCAACAAGACCCTCAAAAAAATGAAAACTAAGATGATGGAGTAGATAATATCTCAATCAAGATTTGTAGATGCATAGGTGATAAGGGTATAACTTGGTTGACAAGACTTTTCATTGTATTTTCAAGAGTAAGAAGCTGTCTTATGCTTGGCAGAAGAAACTCTAATATCTATTTATAAAAAAAAGGGTGTATGCACAACTGTACTACGTATTGAGGGATTAAATTAATGAGTCATTGTGACACTTGAAAATTTCATAACATTCATAATAACTGTTGCATACCACTTTGAGCATATCAATGTGCATTTCTTTTACTTGATTATATGTTTTATTTAGTGCTCACTATTCATAAAAAATTCAACTATTCAAATTGCTCGATTTAATATTTTTCCTAGATAGTATAACTTATAAAAAGAATTGGGAACTTGTAGTTTGGGCTTTGGAGATCGGGACGTGCATTTAAAGGGTAAATAGCATCTCGGCCCCTTGTGATTTACTATAAGTACAAGTCGGGTCCTTGTGGTTTCATAATTAGCTTATAACCCCCTGTGTTTTTCAAAATTGAAGCATGCATGCCCCCTCCGTCAAACAATCTGTCAATTTTAACAGAATTTGTTATGCACGTGCTAGTAACACACCTGTTTGTGTTTTTTACACGATTGATCAATATGTATGAGGTGTGCAATGGCCCCTTGTGTTTTAATGATGGTGCGCAATAGCCCTCTGTGTTTTTAATGATGGTACGCAATGACCCCCTGTGTTTTTAATAATGGTGCGCAATGGCGCCTTGTGTTTTTAAAGATATTTGATACGCTGACATTACCTCGGGGGCATTTGTGTCATTTTGATATTACCTTTAAAATTTTAAATGGACTTGGACCAAAGGGGCACGTGTGCTTCAATTTTCAAAAGCACAGGGGGTTATAAGCCAATTATGAAACCACAAGGACTCGACTTGCACTTATAGTAAACCACAGGGGGCCGAGATGCTATTTACTCGCATTTAAAAAATGATTCATGCTTTGTTGAATAGTATAACATTAGTTTAGCTAGCTAGTCTTTTAATTTGAGTTTTTACTTGGATTGACTAAGTTTTGCTAGCATTTGACTTACCATATAACACATACTTATACATATATACATCATACACCACATATACATGCAAATACTCATCAAAACAAAACAAATAATTCCTAATCTACCCCTTACCTGACTGCCCTAAGGAGAAGGAGAAGAGAAACTTTGCTTTCAATCTTTGTGGTTTGGCCTCTTGCAAGCATTCTACAACTAGTTCTAAGCTTTTCTAAGCTCTTACAAGTAGTCTTCAACCTTGTACAAGTGAAGGAGTTGCATTTAATTGAGTTTAAAGTTTATGTCAACTTTTATAATTTTGTGATTTGTTGATTATGGCTATTGAAATGCTTAAATATGGCATTATACATGCTTTATATGTTATGTAGACTATGCTTGAGTAACTTGTTAACAAATTCCATGGTTGAAAGCTTGAATTGCATGAAAGAAATGATAAATGATGACGAAAATTAGGGTTTGGCTTTAGGTTGATATTTGGAATAAATTGATGTTTCATTTAGGTGCTCTAGAAATTATTGAAACTAGTTAGAAGCTCACGTGTAGTTAAATTGCCCGGAATTGTGTTAAAATGCAAATTAACCAACCTTTTAAAAGGGGTTTTTTATGAAATGTAATCCGGACACATTTGGGCTTAATATTAGAGGCATGTAAGCACTTTTGGTGTGTTTGTGAAACCCCACTTTCTTGCTTATCTCGTTTTACGTGCTTTACCTCGTTTTGCGTGCATATGATCTGTTTATGTGCTATAGGACCTAGAAAGTTATAATTTTGATTTCAATACTCCTAATACGTGCTAAATGTGCATTCATGAAATTTTCATCAAAAACGGAGTCAAAAATTTTATCGTCGATTTTCAGTGAATAGTGTTTTCGAAACACGTCCGCTATAATTTTGAAACTGGTCTTTTTAACCCTTCTAGACCTAGTCCACGGACTTTAATAGACCTGTGTTTGATGAAAACGGTTTTAAAATCGGCTTAAGAATTTATTAGGGTTTTTACACCGACTTTTGCGAAAATCGAGTTTTAAGCCGACTCGGGTGGAATTCTGTGAATGTAAAACTTCTTGTCACCTAAAAATAATCCACTTGAGATATCTTGGGGGTTGCATAATTATTTTTAACTTGGTGAGCAATAAAATGCAATTAAAGTCATTAAAAACACAAAAATACTTATTAAAATTAACTTTGACTTTAATTAATTAATTGACCATATAAGCTAATGTCCTCAACACACACTCACACAACACAAAAACACCATCACACACACACACATTGCCGAGAGAGAAGAGGGAGAAAAGAGAAGAGAAAAACTCAAGCTTTCAATCCAATTTTTCAAAGAAAAACCTAGTTTTTGTCCGTGAAACTTCGCACCGACTTGGATTCTGCTTGTTGGGCACGCATAGCACGCATTCCTAGGCTTATATCGCATCTAAGGTGAGAGAAAAATTCTAGATCTCAAAATGTCATTTTTGTGTTTTTGCGTATAAATGAAGATTGAACCGTTAGAATTGAAATCTGATGTTAGATTATTGCTCCTTGCATGCTAGGGATCATTATATACTAATACTACGAGTTTCTGTCGGATATAGCATAATTTTTATTTTCCGGGTATTTAATTTTGATTAAAATGTTCAAAGTTGAATTAAATGAGTTGTGTTGATCGAAATCGATTGCCGTTGATTTCTAAATACTTGATAATTACGTGTTAGCGCTGTTGTAATGCCGAATTTTCGATTACATTGTTTGTGTGAAAATTCGGAAAATCCAGCCATGACATCTTAGGATTTTAGGGTTATCGGGCATGATTTGGAGGTGTTATGGTGGATTTCCGAGAGGGCTAATGTAGTAGGTTGAATGGGTGAGTGATAGGAACTGATTTGGCAATGTTTGGATTAGTAGATTGTAAGTTATGAATTTTAGAAGTTTAGGTTGTCATTCTTTAATTTCTTGAACGATGCCTTTAGATGGTTGGGTAGTGTTCGAGTGATGAATGGTGAGTTGTTGTTGAGTAATTTAGAGTTTAATTATGTATATTATGCATGTCCGGTTAGATGGCCTACTTTGTCATCTAACTACGTTGTTTGTTGTTTAATTTAATATTGACGTTATATTGATGTTATTGATTGATTATTATTGAATGCGGGAATCGGGCACTCTTGTTGCTGATCTCCCAATTGATTGATTGATTGATTGATTGATGATTGATGAATATGGAGTCTTGGTATGTGTGTGCCACCTCTCGGGCAGCATCGGGCTGTCGGGTTGATAACGGCATGACTGCCATAGGCTACCCCCAGCTCGCATGACGGAGGTGTCATGGAGGGAGGGGCTAGTGAGGTACCTCGGGTGCGTGAGTAATGGGGAGTTATAAGAAGAACGGTTGAGATCGTGATGGCGTTTGGAGCTACACCAAATAGAGTATCCTTATTGATTGGTTATATAGTTATGTGATGATAGCATTATTTATGTTATTTATGTTGTTGTGTGTTTACTTGCTCAAAGGACTAAATCCAAGGAGCGTAGTGAATACTGTCGAGATCTATCGGATCCTCACTGGGCTTATGTATATAAGCTCACTCTCTATTATTGCATGTTTTCAGGTGTACTTTCACAAGATTACGGGTACGTGCCTCCTGAAGAGGAAAATGTGGAAAACGTGCCTTTCGTGGATGAGTCATATGTCCCTGAGTCTTATCCATGATTCTATGTTGTTAAACGTCATGTATATTAGCTTAATGGACTTTTATATGCTTTACGGTTCTTAGTGTAATAGTTGTTGAAAAGATAATGATCCAAATGATGTTAATTTAGTGGCTTTCTTTTGTCTATGGTTAAGTTGTAGTTGTGTCTCAACTTACTTTTGAAATGTATGATAAAGTTGAGGTATTGTATGTTATGTTGGAACGGAGGCGTATAACGAGAATGTTTTATTGTATAATATGGTTGTGTTGTATGTTGTTGTTGTATTGAGGAATTACGGGTTGTATGATGTTTTATGAGGTTGGTTTAGAACCTCGGAAATCTGTTTACTGTCGTTATGCCGCCGAAATTCCGTTGCGTCCTGACTGATCGTAGGTGGGGTCGAGTTGGGGCGTGACAGTTTAAGTGGTATCAGAGCTCATGTTAGTTGTCAGCCGGGGTATTCTCGGAATGTGGGTAATGGTCTTAGCATGAAATATGTATGAAAGGAAAGAAAAATGAAATATGTATTGGTATGATTAATTGATTAAGTGATTATGTGATTTAAGTGCTTATGTGATTATGTGATCAATTTGTTTATGTGTTTTATATGAGTTTGTTATTTATGTGGTAATAGTTGTTTATAACCTGTCTACGTGCTATAACTGTGCTAACTCTTTGATTAGTAAGAATGGCCGGTCGACCGAGAACCAGAGGTAGGCCTGAGATGGCTGATGAGACTCCGAGTAACGTGGCACCGGGCCGTGACGGGGGTGATGATCGATTAGGAGCAGCTATGGAGCGGATTGCAGAGTTAGTGGCTAGTCAGGCACAGTTATTAGCAGGGCAGGCTGCCCAGAATCAGGCTATGCAGGCTCAGCTTCTGAATATTCAGGGTGGTAACCACGGGCGTAGTACCCTGAAGGAGTTTTTAGGATATCACCCACCGAGATTTCAGGGGGAGCCGGATGATAGGAAGGCGGAGGTATGGATTAGCAAGTTGGAGAAGATTTATGATCCACTTGGCTATACTGATGATCAGAAAGTCTCTTTTGCCGTGTATTTGTTAGATGACGAGGCAGAGGAGTGGTGGCGCACGGTAAGGACTAGCTGGGCGGCACAGGGTATTCCTTATGTTTGGGGTACCTTTCTGATGGCTTTCCGAGCAAAGTATGTCCCGAGGATTTGCAGGGAACGGAGAGAGGCCGAGTTTCTAGCCTTGGTCCAGGGAGATGCTACAGTGGCTCAATATGAGGCCACATTTACTCGATTGTCCCGGTATGCACCGGAGTATGTGGCAGACGAGGAGCGGAGGACTCGCAGGTTTATGTTGGGGTTGCGGCCCGAGATTCAGGATGTGATGGCTCTGAATCGATATGATATTTTCACTGAGGCTTTTGGGGCAGCTTCTAGGTTAGAGAAGAGGAAAGGGGATCAGATTGTCTCCAGTCAGCCTAGTAAGAGGCCGTATCAGCCACAGGGCCAGCAGGTTATATATAGGCCTCCAGTACAGCAGGTTGTCTACAGGCCACCAGCCCAGCAGGGTTCTTATAGGCCACAGGGTCAGCAGAGTTACTATCGGCCTCAGTTTCAGCAGAGGCCATATCAGGTTCAGACTCAGTATAGGCCAGCCCAGTCTCAGGGTCAGTATAGGCCTAGTGTGGTGAGACCTCAGCAGCAGGCTGTATCAGCTGCTTCTTCAGCTTCTGGTTATTCTAGGGGCAGTGTTAGTGCCACATCATCGCAGTGTAATTACTGCAAGCGCCCAGGGCATGTAGAGTCCGACTGCAGGGTAAAGGCAGGGACGTGTTTGGGTTGTGGTAGCATCGATCATAGGGCGAAGGATTGCCCTAAATATGCGAGGACTGAGGGTCGGGCAGCGACTCAGGGTTACCAGGGTAGGCCTACAGGCAGTGTACCACAGCAGCAGCGGGTTCAGGCTCGGGCTTATGCAGTTGACTTAGAGGAGATGCCTGAGGAGACTGCAGTTGTGGAAGGTAACTTCCTTATACTTGATCAACTTGTTAAAGTGTTGATTGATTCTGGTGCTACGCATTCTTTCATTACTCCTGCTTGTGTGCAACGTGTTAAAATGCAACCTGAAAGATTGCCTTATGTGGTTGAAATTAGTACCTCTTTGACTGATAAGTATGTTACTGGCTTAGTATGTAAGGATTGCATAATACATGTTAAGGGGCATAATTTTCCTTCGGACCTTATTTTATTTCCTATCCGGGGGTATGATGTTATTCTGGGTATGGATTGGCTTTCTAAGTATGATGCCCAGTTGAACTGTAGAACCAAGGTAGTACAGTTTCGTTTGCCAGATCAGCCAGTAGTTGAGGTAGCGGGTAACCGGGGTGCTAAGACGAGTTTTGTTATCTCAGCAACTAAAGCCGTTAAGTTGGTGAGTAAGGGGTGTTCGGGTTATCTAGCTTATTTGATCAACAAGCCATCTGATAAGCTACAGCTAGAGGAAGTCCCTATTATCCGGGAATATCCTAATGTATTTCCCGAGGAGTTGCCAGGGTTGCCGCCTGAGAGGGATATAGAGTTTGTGATTAATCTTGTTCCCGGTACTCAACCTATTTCTAAATCGGCGTACCGGATGGCACCAGCTGAGTTGAAGGAGTTGAAGACTCAGTTACAGGAGTTGTTGGAGAAAGGATTTATTCAGCAGAGTTCTTCACCTTGGGGAGCTCCTGTTTTGTTCGTGAAGAAGAAGGATGGCACCTTGAGGTTATGTATAGATTATCGTGGGTTGAATCAGGTGACTATCAAGAATAAATATCCTTTGCCACTGATTGATGAGTTGTTTGATCAACTTCAGGGAGCCAAAGTCTATTCTAAATTTGATTTGAGGCAGGGGTATTATCAGCTTCGGATTCGCTCAGACGATGTTCCGAAGTCTGCCTTCAGGACTCGGTATGGGCATTATGAGTTTGTTGTCATGCCCTTTGGATTGACTAATGCACCGGCAGCATTCATGGATCTTATGCATCGAGTTTTTCAGCCGTACTTGGACCAGTTCGTGGTGATTTTTATTGATGATATCTTGGTCTATTCTAAATCTGAATTGGAGCACGAGCAACATCTACGGCTTGTATTAGAGAAGTTGCAGGAGCATCAGTTGTTTGCCAAGTTCAGCAAATGTGAATTTTGGCTGCAACGGATTTCTTTTCTTGGCCATGTTATTACACAGAGCGGTATTTCTGTAGATCCCACTAAGATTGAATCGGTGATGTCTTGGAAGCGGCCAGAGAGTGTTACTGATGTCCGTAGCTTTCTTGGCTTGGCGGGTTATTACCGTAGGTTTGTCAAGGACTTCTCAAAGATTGCGGGGCCACTATCTAAGTTGACTCAGAAACGGACTATCTTTAATTGGGACGAGAAGTGTGAGAGTGGATTTCAGGAGTTGAAAAAGAGGTTAACTACCGCTCCAGTACTTGCTCTACCAGAGGGGACCGATAATATGGTCATTTACAGTGATGCATCCAAGGAGGGCTTGGGATGTGTTCTTATGCAGGATGGCCGAGTTATTGCCTATGCTTCCAGGAAGTTGAAGCCTTATGAAGAAAATTATCCGACTCATGATCTTGAGTTGACAGCAGTTGTCTTCGCACTGAAAAAGTGGCGTCATTATCTGTGGGGTAATAAGTTCGAGATTTTCACTGATCATAAGAGTCTAAAGTATTTATTCTCACAGAAGGAGTTGAATATGCGCCAGCGGAGGTGGATGGAGCTTCTTGGAGATTATAATTGTTCTATCAATTATCTGCCTGGAAAGGCAAATGTTGTGGCAGATGCTCTCAGCCGGAAGGCTAGTATTTCTTGTTTGGCTGTCAAGAAGTGGGAGGTTCTTGAGGAGTTTAGTTATTGGAGACCAGAGTTCACTCAGGTTGGGGTGATGTGTTCACATCTCCGTATTCAGCCTTTATTGTTGTCTCAGATCAGGGAAGCTCAGCAGCTTGATGTTAAACTTCAGAAGATCAAGGATCAGATCACGGATGATCAGTCTGACTTTAAAGTGCATGAGGATGGTATTCTTCGGTTTCGGAACAGGGTTTGTATTCCCGATGAACCGGGCTTGAGGCGAGGTATTCTGGAGGAAGCTCATAATTCTAAATATACTATTCATCCCGGTGGAACCAAGATGTATCGGGATTTGAAACAGCATTACTGGTGGAACAACATGAAGAGGGAGGTTGCTCAGTTTGTGTCTAGATGTTTGACTTGTCAGAGAGTGAAAGCCGAGCATCAACGACCAGCAGGTTTGCTTCAGCCGTTGGCTATACCAGAGTGGAAATGGGAGCATATTACGATGGACTTCGTCACTGGTTTGCCTAGATCACCGAGGGGTAATGATGCAGTTTGGGTTGTCGTGGATCGTTTGACGAAGACAGCTCATTTTATTGCAATGAGGTTAGGAGATGAGGTTACAAAGTTGACGGACCTCTATCTGGATCAGATTGTTAGACTTCACGGTATTCCATCTAGTATTGTCTCTGATCGAGATCCTCGATTTACTTCTCGTTTGTGGGAGAAACTTCAGGAGACTTTGGGTACTCAGTTGAACTTCAGTACCGCGTATCATCCACAGACCGACGGTCAATCTGAGCGGACTATTCAGATTTTGGAAGATATGCTTAGGGCTTGTGTTCTGGACTTCGGGAAGAACTGGGAGAAACATCTACCACTTGCCGAGTTTGCCTATAACAATAGTTATCAAGCTACTATTGGAATGGCACCTTTTGCAGCTCTTTACGGTCGTAAGTGCCGTTCACCTTTATATTGGGACGAGGTAGGAGAGATGAAGACTATTGATCCGACTATTATGCCAGAACTTCTTGAGAAGATTGAGAATGTTCAGTTGATCAGGCAGAGAATGCTTACGGCGCAGAGTAGATTCAAGAGTTATGCTGATAAGCGTCGTCGAGACTTGGAGTTTGCAGTTGGAGATCGGGTTTTCTTGAGATTGTCTCCTCGAAAGGGGTTTGTTCGTTATGGTAAAGGTGGTAAGCTGAGTCCGAGATTTGTTGGGCCGTTTGAGATTACTGGCAGGGTTGGTAAGTTGGCATATCGGTTGGCTTTACCGGAGAACTTCTCTAATGTCCACGATGTGTTTCACGTGTCTAATTTGCGGAAATACAATCCGGATCCTTCTCATATTCTTGAGCCAGAGCCGTTACAGCTTCGAGAGAATTTGACTTATGACGAGCGTCCGATTCGTATTCTAGATCAGATGGACCGAGAGTTGAGGTCGAAGAGGATTCCGATGGTTAAGGTGTTGTGGAAGCATCACGGCATTGAGGAAGCTACGTGGGAGAGACGAGATCAGATGCAGCAGCAATACCCAGATCTTTTCCGTACATCAAGTAAGAATTTCGAGGACGAAATTTCTATAAGGGGGGGAGAATGTGAAACCCCACTTTCTTGCTTATCTCGTTTTACGTGCTTTACCTCGTTTTGCGTGCATATGATCTGTTTATGTGCTATAGGACCTAGAAAGTTATAATTTTGATTTCAATACTCCTAATACGTGCTAAATGTGCATTCATGAAATTTTCATCAAAAACGGAGTCAGAAATTTTATCGTCGATTTTCAGTGAATAGTGTTTTCGAAACACGTCCGCTATAATTTTGAAACTGGTCTTTTTAACCCTTCTAGACCTAGTCCACGGACTTTAATAGACCTGTGTTTGATGAAAACGGTTTTAAAATCGGCTTAAGAATTTATTAGGGTTTTTACACCGACTTTTGCGAAAATCGAGTTTTAAGCCGACTCGGGTGGAATTCTGTGAATGTAAAACTTCTTGTCACCTAAAAATAATCCACTTGAGATATCTTGGGGGTTGCATAATTATTTTTAACTTGGTGAGCAATAAAATGCAATTAAAGTCATTAAAAACACAAAAATACTTATTAAAATTAACTTTGACTTTAATTAATTAATTGACCATATAAGCTAATGTCCTCAACACACACTCACACAACACAAAAACACCATCACACACACACACATTGCCGAGAGAGAAGAGGGAGAAAAGAGAAGAGAAAAACTCAAGCTTTCAATCCAATTTTTCAAAGAAAAACCTAGTTTTTGTCCGTGAAACTTCGCACCAACTTGGATTCTGCTTGTTGGGCACGCATAGCACGCATTCCTAGGCTTATATCGCATCTAAGGTGAGAGAAAAATTCTAGATCTCAAAATGTCATTTTTGTGTTTTTGCGTATAAATGAAGATTGAACCGTTAGAATTGAAATCTGATGTTAGATTATTGCTCCTTGCATGCTAGGGATCATTATATACTAATACTACGAGTTTCTGTCGGATATAGCATAATTTTTATTTTCCGGGTATTTAATTTTGATTAAAATGTTCAAAGTTGAATTAAATGAGTTGTGTTGATCGAAATCGATTGCCGTCGATTTCTAAATACTTGATAATTACGTGTTAGCGCTGTTGTAATGCCGAATTTTCGATTACATTGTTTGTGTGAAAATCTGGAAAATCCAGCCATGACATCTTAGGATTTTAGGGTTATCGGGCATGATTTGGAGGTGTTATGGTGGATTTCCGAGAGGGCTAATGTAGTAGGTTGAATGGGTGAGTGATAGGAACTGATTTGGCAATGTTTGGATTAGTAGATTGTAAGTTATGAATTTTAGAAGTTTAGGTTGTCATTCTTTAATTTCTTGAACGATGCCTTTAGATGGTTGGGTAGTGTTCGAGTGATGAATGGTGAGTTGTTGTTGAGTAATTTAGAGTTTAATTATGTATATTATGCATGTCCGGTTAGATGGCCTACTTTGTCATCTAACTACGTTGTTTGTTGTTTAATTTAATATTGACGTTATATTGATGTTATTGATTGATTATTATTGAATGCGGGAATCGGGCACTCTTGTTGCTGATCTCCCAATTGATTGATTGATTGATTGATTGATGATTGATGAATATGGAGTCTTGGTATGTGTGTGCCACCTCTCGGGCAGCATCGGGCTGTCGGGTTGATAACGACATGACTGCCATAGGCTACCCCCAGCTCGCATGACGGAGGTGTCATGGAGGGAGGGGCTAGTGAGGTACCTCGGGTGCGTGAGTAATGGGGAGTTATAAGAAGAACGGTTGAGATCGTGATGGCGTTTGGAGCTACACCAAATAGAGTATCCTTATTGATTGGTTATATAGTTATGTGATGATAGCATTATTTATGTTATTTATGTTGTTGTGTGTTTACTTGCTCAAAGGACTAAATCCAAGGAGCGTAGTGAATACTGTCGAGATCTATCGGATCCTCACTGGGCTTATGTATATAAGCTCACTCTCTATTATTGCATGTTTTCAGGTGTACTTTCACAAGATTACGGGTACGTGCCTCCTGAAGAAGAAAATGTGGAAAACGTGCCTTTCGTGGATGAGTCATATGTCCCTGAGTCTTATCCATGATTCTATGTTGTTAAACGTCATGTATATTAGCTTAATGGACTTTTATATGCTTTACGGTTCTTAGTGTAATAGTTGTTGAAAAGATAATGATCCAAATGATGTTAATTTAGTGGCTTTCTTTTGTCTATGGTTAAGTTGTAGTTGTGTCTCAACTTACTTTTGAAATGTATGATAAAGTTGAGGTATTGTATGTTATGTTGGAACGGAGGCGTATAACGAGAATGTTTTATTGTATAATATGGTTGTGTTGTATGTTGTTGTTGTATTGAGGAATTACGGGTTGTATGATGTTTTATGAGGTTGGTTTAGAACCTCGGAAATCTGTTTACTGTCGTTATGCCGCCGAAATTCCGTTGCGTCCTGACTGATCGTAGGTGGGGTCGAGTTGGGGCGTGACAGTGTTTGTTGCGTTAAATTGGGGTCTAGATAGGGTAGGTGTAGTTAAAACCCACTCGGGGTCTTCCCGAGCTTTTGTCTCCAAAGCGAGTTTTCAAGGCCTAAGTAGGTGTCTTTTGACTTCCTTAGGAATGTGTATGATTGGTTTATAGATTTGGAGCCTTGAATTTCATATAGAAGAAGAATTGCATAGTTATCAAAGGGGAAAAATTGATAAATGGATACCTTTGTGCTTGTATGAGCTTGTAGATGCTTTATTATGTGTTTAAATACATGTATAAGGTATAATCAAGCTAATTGAAGAGTTTGAAGAAAAAAATTGTGTTATTTCTCTTTTATGTGTATATCGTTATTTCGTGTTTAAAGGCTTATATTGTATATAGGGGTGTGCATGAATCGATTTGGGCGGTTTAAAACATATTTTTAGACCCGAACCAATACATTCGGTTTGAAAATTTTAAAACCATAACCAACCCGTGCACCTCTCAAAACCATCCAAACCAAACCAATATTTTTGAAGAAACCAAACCACCCAAACCAAGCCAAATCATACATTCAGTTTAACTTATAATTATATTTGAATAAAGTAATTGTATTGTAGAAATCTAAAATATAGAAGAGTTACTCATGATATCTTTTATTTTTTTCAATGAAAGGGGAGATTGATTGAAAAAATGTGGAGGAAAATAAAAAGTTATCTAGATATATATGAAAATTTAAACCATCCAACTTTTAAAAACCACTAAAAATAGATTGGGTTGAGTTAGGTTAGGCGGTTTGGGTAGGTTGGCGGTTTCGTTGCACACCCCTAATTGTATTTAATTGTGAAGGCGGCCTACTTTGTCATCCCTTTTATGTGATTCTTGATGATCTTGGCTCTTGTGATCTTGACTCGGGGTTGTGCAACCTTTTCGAACATGGTAGTGCTGAAAAACTTTGGGCAACATCGGGTTGTCAGTCTCCCTCGACTAACATGGTTCCTATTCCCTTTCTCGCTGAGGCATACTCCCCTACTCCAGAGGCATGGTTCATCTCGTTAGGGCATACGGATCTACCTCGGGAGATATGGGTCATAGGATTGGGGTACATCTGGAGTACCCCATTTGGAGAAATAAGGGGTTGCCGGCACTAGCTTGAAGACCTTGGCTCGTGATCCGTGGTTGAAGACAAAAGTAGAATCATATCCTTTTTATACGTGGTAAATACTTGTCCAATTAGCTTTGTTATTTTGTGTTGTATATGTTATTATCTTTGTTGCATCTCATGAAAGTATTCCCCTGTATGCTGAATCACCTTTCTTGCTGGGCAACTTTGTTGCTCATTCCTCATTTAACATGTTTCAAGAGAAGTTGAGATGAATCCCTAGCTTGTAGCCGTAGAAAAAGAGAAAGAAATACAAGTAGATCAACTTCTGTGATTACTTGTGTGCAGAGGTTGGCTATTATGTGCAGCTTGTGTGAAAAATGTTGGTTGTTGTTCATTTTTGAGACCCTTGTGGTCTTGTATATATTTGGTAGTTGCAACGAAGCTGTAATCTTGTATGGTTTGATAGCAAAGTAGTTGGTATGTAATAATTGATACTAGATTTTAATGCTTTTATTTGCATGCTTGTGTGCCGAGGTATGTTACTAGAGTACTTATTATTAAGTATATTAGTAGGATGATTTCCCATGTGGTAAAGTAAATGATTTCAAAACTTCTTTCAAATTCTCACTGAGCTTTGTTATAAATAAGCTCACCCTCATTCGTTTATTGTCATGAGGTGTAATTGAGCCAGACTTTGGGTACGTCCCTCAAGAAGCCGAGTATGTGCCTTATGTGGAGGAGTCTTATGTGTCGGGAGTCTTATCCATGAGTTATGCTGAAGTGCTCCGTGTTTCTGTCTTAGCTTTTTTAGTATGTTGTATTGTATATCTTATTAAAAAACAATTGTTTATATAATATTATTTTAGTAGTCTTCCTTTTGAATATGATTAGGTTGCTAGACTAGTTTATAATCTATTTTGCAAATGTATCGTATAACTTGTGAATGTTGTTGAAATGGAGGCTTATGACTTATGTTGGAATGTTGTATGAATGTTAAATGAATGGCTTTGTATTGGTTGAATGGATGTTGGAGTTGGTTGTGTTATGTTTTTTTTTAAAGGATTGGATAGAGTCTTGATGTTCATGTTACAAATGTTATAATGCCGAAATTTCGTTGCATCCTAACTGATTGTAAGTGGAGTTGAGTTGGGGCGTGACAATTGGTATGTGAGAATGGGTTGGGAATAGAATGATATTTTCCAATTCTATTCTAATTTACACGCTTGGTATAAAGGAATGAACTTATGAATCATCTCTGTAATCACATTCCTACAAACATGAGAATAGCTCAAGCTCATATGTTTTGGAATAAATTTATTTTCAAGTGCCAAAAATACCTTAAAAATATATTAAACACTATTCAAATAACATTAATTAGTAATACAATTATTATTATTATTTTCATTTTCTTATTATTATTTATTATTATAACCAATATTATTAATATAGAAAAATAAATATCAATAAAATATAATAATAATAATATAATAATGATAAGATAAATGTATTAATATCTAATATATAATAAAAAATATATATAATATGATAACAATAATATAAAATAATAATAATATAAAAACATATAATAATAACAATAAAATAAGATAAATAGTAATAAATATAAAATATAATAATAATAATAATATATAATATAATAATAATATTTTAAAATAATAAATATAAAAAACAATAAATATAAATAAAACATAAAAATTTGATAGTATAATATAAATATAAATATTATAAAATAAAATAATAAATGATTATAGTAATATCATATAATTATAATAAATAATGTAAATATAAAAATATAATTAAATAATAATAATAATAATAAAGTAAATAAATACAAGAATAATAAGAATATGCCTCAAACTAACAGTTATAATCAATATGGTGCTTATTTTCATTCTTAAGACAATAAGGCATTGTTGTACCTATTGTTTAAAATTAGTCAACTTAGTCCCTATTATTTAAAAAAAAATTAATTAATTTAGTCCCCAAATAGGGGTCACATGAAGGGACTAAATTAATTTTTTTTTAAAAACAATAGGGACTAAATTAATTTTTTTTTAAAATAATAAGGACTAACTTCGCTAAGTTTGAACAATAGGGGGATGAATTTAAATTTTTTTGGAAAACAGCATAGACTAAATTGACTAATTTTAAATAATAAGGACGAATTTAAAATTTTAGTGAAACAATGGGGACCATTTATAGAATTCTCCCTTATACTAGTTACTAAACATGAGTTTAGAATCAATATATACATTTCTATCTACATTCCTAGAGCATACCAAGTATGACATATCTTTTTTCCAAATTCATTCCATTCTCAGGCTAATTTCATTCCTTAGCTAATTCCATTCTTGTTCAAAATTATTCAAGGATACAAATTGGTACCTTACAGTACATGCAATTAATAAAGTTTTATGCCAAAATGTTATATAGCATAATCTTTTTTTTAATATTTAGTTTGTGAGTAATAACATTTTACCCCTTAATGTTATATAACAAATACCTTCTTAGAATAAATCTTGCCATACCATTAGCTCTGCATGAGTTTTAAATTACCCACTATTTTTTTTGTTTCAAATCACACATTGAATAATTCTTTTACCCATCCCGTTACTTTTTCAGTTATTTTTAACAAATTTTCATTTTTAGCTGGGTAAAATTATCATTTATCACATAATTTCTCTTATGTAGAATAAGGTAAATTGCATTTGTAGATGCCTAAAATATTCTTATCCCAAAAGGTCAAAAAAGGAGAATTGGCTCAATGCGGATAGAGCACGAAACAATGGCCCAAAAACCTAAGGCCTAAGCAAGGCAGGCCAATACACAAGTTGATTAGGCTAAGCAAGAAAAAATAGCAATGACAAACTGGCATAAGCACCTTGGAACCATGCGCTAACGTTAATGGCAGAGGAACGTTAACCTGTAGAATAGGTGTCACGCCCCGACCCGACCCCGCAAAAGGCCAAGCCCGGACCCGACACACGGACGGAGTCTCCTCTGTACCGTGGACAATCCAAAAACCCTACAATCAATATAACACTTGCGAATACCATAATATACATTAGAGACAAGCCAATTTTCTTTTAAAACATACATCTTCCTATTAACCAACTTTGCAACCCAAAAATGATATGCATACTACACAAGTATTTATGCCACTAAACAATTAACCATTAGCATGCATTTCCTTACTAGTCACATGAGTATATGTTTACAACATTACAACCTTTAATCCTTTACAACATAAGACCATAAAGGCCTCGAAATAGAACTACATACAAGGCTACAAGCCTCAAAATAAAGCGACAACCAAGCATCAAACACATCAAGCATGGCTCGCACAAAAGTCTGGCAACCAACCACCAGCTAAGCAAAGAAGTGCTATCAAGGAAACACATCCACTTGCTCCTCCTCCTCCTCAATTACCTCAAGAGGATCAGCTTCAACTACTCCTGTAAAATATAGTATAGAAAGGAATGAGCAAAACTATTGCTCAGCAAGGGCAATTGGTCTCAAGGACGGAGATGAGAGGAGTATGCAATGCAATTAGTCAAGCAATTCATACAAATATCATATAGAGATACAAACAAAGCCATCAATAAAGCAAGGCAAGCATTAAAACTATAAACACTCATTCAAAGGATACGATACTCTTTTCACGAGCAACTTCCAATCACGAATTCGATGACGACGCGCCAGCCCAAACCACCTTATAACTTCAGTTTGGAATACCCCGAAAGTATCCATCAATTCTACGACCCAAATCTCCCTGGGAGGCAACCCAAGCGAGAAAAGGAATAGGACACGGAGCTAGAGCAACCAATACTGGCAACCCGAGGCTACCCAGAGAGGCCCATCACCCCGCCCTGACTCTATGAATGCAATACAATATACAATGCAACAATCGAGCAACAAAGCCACACGTGGGAGAATAACAAAGTAGGTTACTCTCGCACGCAATGGCAACAGTTGATAAGCATTTCATTCAGAATCAATTCTAACAAGCATATCAAACAACCTTAAGCATTCTATAGGCATAATATCAAGAAAACAAGCAAAGTTCCTAAATCGATCCCAACTATCAAAACGCTACCATTTCCAAACGAGCCACGAGTTCTGGAAATCGACTTCGCCAATCCTCCTAGGTCACCATAAGGCACGTCTAAAGACCCCGAAACCCTACTTAACCCTAGAATTCACGCAAAGGCCCGATTTCCTCCTTTGCTCATTTGAACTACAACTATACTAACCAAACACCCAACCAACGCCATAATCGCACCAAAAGTGCTTCCATGGCCTCCGAAGATAATGCCATCACGCAAAACGAGAAAACGCTAAACTCGACCTAAACGACCCCGACTTTTACCAAGGCGTTTTTCTCATTTTTTCCATTACGCAACCTAGACAAATCATGCATTTAGGCATTCTAGTGTACCTAGCACATTTTTACATCAACAGAAAGCATAACAACGCAACTTCATCATTTCAAGGGTTTACTATTCATATATTACTATTCAACTATCAATCTTATATTGCAATCTCAAGATTTAACCGCAGAAAATGTTAAAAACCCATAAATACATGTTCTACAATTGTCAAGGAACATTCTAGAAGCTTCAAAACGATTAAAACAACAATCTACGGATAAAATCCAAAAATCACAAAGTTAACATACTTGACATTTAAATGCGCAAATAACATGCTTCCCTCACCTTAGGCACTCCTAGTCGCTAGGAAAACAACGCTGGACACCTCGGAAACTACCCCGCACGAGCTCACGCGAAGATTGGAAGTTTTGAAGATTTGAAATGTTTTTTTTTTCTTCTTCAAGGTGTCGGCCTGCTCAAGGCTGTTTTTGCTTTGTTTTTTTTTTATTTTGCATTGTTTTAAGCTTAAGGTGACAAGTTTGGTCAAAATGGTCAAGGCACTTGGTCAACTACTTAAAATTTGGTCAAATCGACTTATTTTCATGCATTTAAAAGCTAAAATAACATCACCAATTTAATTCTAGCTAACAACAAGTAAAATATAAAATTTAAGTCACCTAAATACTAGTTTTCACTATTTGCTGAGGACTAGAAAACACTTTCTAGCTATCGCTCCCGAAATGCAATGCACTTTGCAACAACAAAGAAGTAACAACAAAATCTCAAAGAATTTAAGAAATATAATTTCCAGAAAGATAATCAAGAAAATTCCACATTCCGGGCTCGAGTATTACACCCTCTCCCTCTTAAAACAATTGCGCCCACGTAATTCTTACCTGGTCAACAAACAACTTCGGATACTGATTCCGAACCTGGTCCTCTCTTTTCCAAGTTGCTTCCTCAAACCCATGATGATTGCACAATACCTTTACTAAAGGAATACTCTTTCTGCGAAGCTCCTGAATTTTTCGATCCACAATTCGAATCGGTTTCTCTTCATAAGTTAACTTTTCCTCAATCTGCAAAGGCTCTGGTTCAAGTACATGTGAAGGATCTGGATGATACTTCTTTAACATTGACACGTGGAAAACATCGTGCAGTCTCGACAAGCTCGGAGGTAAAGCTAACCGGTAAGCTAAAGGACCTACTTTTTCAGTGATCTCATACGGACCCACATACCTGGGACTAAGTTTCCCGCTCTTACCGTGCCGAATCAATCCCTTTCGAGGAGAAATCTTAAGAAACACTTAATCTCCCAAATCAAACTCAAGATCCCGACGGTGCTTATCTGCATAACTCTTCTGACGACTCTGAGCTGTAAGCATACGCTGGTGAATAAGGTGGACATTATCTACCATCTTAATCATCTCAGGTAACACAGTCGGATCAACTGTTCTCATCACTCCAACCTCTTCCCAATACAATGGAGATCTGCATTTATGACCGTACAATGCTTCGTAGGGAGCCATACCTATAGTAGATTGATAACTATTATTGTAGGCGAACTCCGCTAAAGGAAAAAACTTCTCCCAATTCTTCCCAAAGTCTAACACACATGCCCGTAGCATGTCTTCCAAGATCCTGATAGTTCTCTCAGACTGGCCATCAGTTTGTGGATGGTATGCAGTGCTGAAGCTCAACTTAGTTCCCATGGCCTCTTGCAATTTCTGCCAAAAACGAGATCTAAATCTGGGATCTCTATCTGACACTATACTCTGTGGCACACCATGAAGTCTCACAATATTAGCAACATAGAGTTCAGCTAGTTTATCAAGGCTATCTTGTTTGTTCACGGGAATAAAATGTGTAACTTTAGTCAAGCGGTCCACAACAACCCAAACAAAATCACATCCTCTCGGAGATCTCGGAAGATCGGTCACAAGGTCCATTGTTATATGCACCCACTTCCATTGCGGAATCGACAACGGCTGTAGAAGCCCGACTGGCCTCTGATGCTCAATTTTAACCCTCTGACAAGTCAAACATCTGGATACATACCCAGCAATCTCCCTCTTCATATTGTTCCACCAGAAGTGTTGTTTCAAATCTCTATACATTTTAGTACTGCCCGGGTGAATCGTATACCTCGAATTATGTGTCTCGGACAGAATCTCATTCTTCAAAGTCGGATCACTAGGAACACACACCCTATCCCTGAATCTGAAGATACCATCTGCATGTAATTTAAACTCCGACTCTCCCCCTTTTGCTTTTTCTTGGATCTTCAAGATGTAAGGATCAGTCTTCTGAGCCTCTCTGATCTATGCTAGCAATCCCGACTGAATCTGCAGGCTAGCAAATCGAATCCCTACCTCAGTAGCTTCTGGCTTCCATGAACAAATTTCCTCCAAAGTCTCCCAATCCTTGATAATTAAACTTGCAACAGTAGCCTTTCGGCTCAACGCATCAGCAACAACATTGGCCTTACCTAGCACGTAGTTTATAGAACAATTGTAACCACTTAATAGCTCTAGCCATCTTCGCTGTTTCATATTCAGATCCTTCTGTGAAAACAAATACTTGAGACTCTTGTGGTCAGTAAAAATTTCAAATCTGCTACCCCACAAGTAATGACGCCACATCTTTAAAGCAAACATAACTGCAGCTAACTCTAGATCATGTGTAGGGTAATTGACTTCATATGGTTTCAACTTCCTAGAAGCATAGGCAATCACCTTACCATTCTGCATTAAAACACAGCCCAAACCTTCTTTAGATGCATCACTGTAGACAATGAAGTTTTCTGTACCCTCATGTAAAGCTAGTATAGGAGCTGTAGTTAGTCTCTTATTCAATTCTTGGAAACTGGAATCACATTTAGCATCCCAGTTGTAAGCAACTTTCTTTCGAGTCAACTGGCTTAAAGGTCCAGAAATTTTGGAAAAGTCTTTAACAAACCTCCGGTAGTAACCTGCCAATCCAAGAAAACTCCGAATCTTTGACACCGTCTTAGGTCTCTTCCAGGACGAAACAACTTCAATCTTAGCTGGGTCTACTGAAACTCCTTGATCTGAAATGATATGGCCTAGAAAAGATATTTGATTCAACCAGAATTCACACTTGCTGAATTTTGCAAAAAAGCTTGTTTTCCTGCAAAGTCTGTAGCACAATCTTCAAATGTTGTTCATGTTCAGCCTCATTCTTCGAGTACACTAAAATGTCGTCAATAAAGATCACGACAAACTGATCAAGATAAGGTCGAAAGACCCTCTGCATTAAGTCCATGAATGCGGCTGGTGCATTTGTCAAACCAAACGGTAACACAACAAATTCATAGTGGCCATATCTAGTCCTGAATGCCGTCTTAGGTATATCGTCACTCCGAATTCCGAGTTGATAGTAACCCTGCCTCAAGTCAAATTTCGAGTAAATACTCGCAACCTGTAACTGGTCAAACAATTCTTCAATCAACGGCAAGGGGTATTTGTTCTTAATCGTGACTTGATTAAGTCCCCTGTAATCAATACATAACCGTAGCGTGCCGTCTTTCTTTCTCACAAACAACACAGGCACACCCCACGGCGAAGAACTAGGTTGTATAAACTATTTCTCAAGCAAGTTCTGAAGCTGAATTTTTAATTCTTGAAGTTCAGCCGATGCCATTCTATAAGGACTTCTAGAAATTGGCGCAGTGCCTGGCATAAGGTCAATCACGAACTCAATCTCCCTATCCGGTGGTAAACCCGGTAATTCCTCAGGAAATACACCAGGGAAGTCTTTAACAATCCGAACCTCATTCAAATTCAACTTATCAGTAGGCTGATTGATCAAATAAGCTAAGTAAGCTTTACAACCCTTATTCAACAACTTAGAAGTCTTGATCGATGATAGAAGAGGAATTCGGGCAGCCCTGTAGTTCCCAACAATCTCCAGTACTGGTAGGTCAGGAACCTGAAGATAAACAATCTTTGTTCTACAATCCAACTGAGCATAGTACTTCCCCAACCAGTCCATTCCCAAAATGATTTCAAAGTCACGGAATGGCAGTATAATTAAATCAGCAGGAAATTTACGGTTCTCAATACATATATCACAAGATTTGCAAATAGACTCAGTAACAAATTTCGCACCCAAAGGCGTACTAACTTCAACTTCATGCGGCAGTTTATCAATGCAAACATTCACAAATCGTGCACATGTAGGAGTTATAAACGAATGTGTAGCTCCGGGATCAATCAAAACTTTAATTGGCTGAGTATTGAGAAGAAATGTACCTTCTACTATAGTTGTAGTATCGGGTAGCTCCTCTGCATCCAGTGCAAAGACCCTAGCCTGTACCCTCTGCGCTGGACTTGCACCTGCAGCCCAATTCTGAACACCTTGGCCTCCAGTACGGCCCTGAACATTCTTATACTTAGGGCAATCTTTCACCCTATGGTCATCACTCTCACAACCGGTGCACTTACCACTCTTCCTCCAGCAATTAGCCTCAATGTGCCCCAATCGATTACAAAAGTTACACTGCTGATTTTGCCTTACAACAGTGTTTCCCGCAAGTGCGGGGGCTCTGGTAGTAGTAGGAACTGTAGTTCCCTGCTGGGGTCTAGTCACAGCTGGCCTCTCCTGAATCTGATGCTGAGGCTGATACGGACGTTGCTGAGGAACCTGTGCAGAAGTCTGATACTGCCTCGGCTGACTCTGGCTGCTCTGGCCCAAGTACTGTTTCTTACTCAGCTGACTACTCTCAGCTATCATCTCAGCCTTCCGTTTCTCAAACTTCGAGGCTGCTTGGAATGCCTCGGGAAAAGTAGTATAGGTCTGCCCAGTCAAATGCAACTGAATATCCATTCTCAGCCCACGAACAAACCTATGAATCATCCTCCTAGCTGGCCGCACCAACTCAGGCATATACCTCGACAGGCTGACAAACCTAGCCTCATACTGTGCAACGGTCATGTTTCCCTGCTTCAGGGCCACAAACTCATCTTCCCGCCTTTCCATAGCCATCTCGGGAATATACTTGTCCCGAAACTCACTCACAAAATCATCCCACAAATGCGGTACATCCTCACAATCCCACCTCAACCTGACAGTATTCCACCACTGCTTTACGTCGCCCTCAAACAGGAATGACGCATAATCTATTCTTGCCTCATCAATGTACCTCAAAGCGGTGAAAATTTTCTCAACACGGTTAATCCATCTCTCAGCTGCCTCATCATCCGGCTCTCCAAAGAACTTTCCCGGCTCGTGCCTCAAGAATTTCTCCAACTGGTTATTCTCAACCCTATACCCCTGTCCACCAGGATTAGCTTGATTTCCCTGGGGATTATTATTCCTGTCTTGCCTCTGCTCATGCAGTACCTGGGTAATCCAGTCAACTGCAGTGGTCATAGTAGCCATAAATTGTTCAGGCAACGGTTGCTGACCCTGTTTTGCTACCTCTTCATCTGCCCCTAGACCTTGAGTACCACGACGTGACGGCATAGTAACAACTCACAATAGCTGGCAACATTTAAAAGCAGTTTATAGACAGAAATATAGCACATAAGATTAGATAACACTCAAGTCAATAACAATCAAATATCCTATCACACAATTCACATAACACAAGATTGACATGTTTCACTTAACAATCATACAATAACACTTTAGCATTTTAGACCTTTACCCCACAGACCGAGAAACATATCCCGGCTCATGCAAGACTATCATGCTCTGATACCACCTAAAGATGTCACGCCCCGACCCGACCCCGCAAAAGGCCAAGCCCGGACCCGACACACGGACGGAGTCTCCTCTGTACCGTCGACAATCCGAAAATCCTACAATCAATATAACACTTGCGAATACCATAATATACATTAGAGACAAGCCAATTTTCTTTTAAAACATACATCTTCCTATTAACCAACTTTGCAACCCAAAAATGATATGCATACTACACAAGTATTTATGCCACTAAACAATTAACCATTAGCATGCATTTCCTTACTAGTCACATTAGTATATGTTTACAACATTACAACCTTTAATCCTTTACAACATAAGACCATAAAGGCCTCAAAATAGAACTACATACAAGGCTACAAGCCTCAAAATAAAGCGACAACTAAGCATCAAACATATCAAGCATGGCTCGCACAAAAGTCTGGCAACCAACCACCAGCTAAGCAAAAGAAGTGCTATCAAGGAAACACCTCCACTTGCTTCTCCTCCTCCTCAATTACCTCAAGAGGATCAGCTTCAACTACTCCTGTAAAATATAGTATAGAAAGGAATTAGCAAAACTATTGCTCAGTGAGGGCAATTGGTCTCAAGGACGGAGATGAGAGGAGTATGCAATGCAATTAGTCAAGCAATTCATACAAATATCATATAGAGATACAAACAAAGCCATCAATAAAGCAAGGCAAGCATTAAAACTACAAACACTCATTCAAAGGATACGATACTTTTTTCACGAGCAACTTCCAATCACGAATTCGATGACGACGCGCCAGCCCAAACCACCTTATAACTTCAGTTTGGAATACCCCGAAAGTATCCATCAATTCTACGACCCAAATCTCCCTGGGAGGCAACCCAAGCGAGAAAGGGAATAGGACACGGAGCTAGAGCAACCAACACTGGCAACCCGAGACTACCCAGAGAGGCCCATCACCCCGCCCTGACTCTATGAATGCAATACAATATACAATGCAACAATCGAGCAACAAAGCCACACGTGGGAGAATAACAAAGTAGGTTACTCTCACACGCAATAGCAACAGTTGATAAGCATTTCATTCAGAATCAATTCTAACAAGCATATCAAACAACCTTAAGCATTCTATAGGCATAATATCAAGAAAACAAGCAAAGTTCCTAAATCGATCCCAACTATCAAAACGCTACCATTTCCAAACGAGCCACGAGTTCTGGAAATCGACTTCGCCAATCCTCCTAGGTCACCATAAGGCACGTCTAAAGACCCCGAAACCCTACTTAACCCTAGAATTCACGCAAAGGCCCGATTTCCCCCTTTGCTCGTTTGAACTACAACTATACTAACCAAACACCCAACCAACGCCATAATCACACCAAAAGTGCTTCCATGGCCCCTCGAGACAATGCCATCACGCAAAACGAGAAAATGCTAAACTCGACCTAAACGACCCCGACTTTCACCAAGGCGTTTTTCTCATTTTTTCCATTATGCAACCTAGACAAACCATACATTTAGGCATTCTAGTGTACCTAGCACATTTTTACATCAACAGAAAGCATAACAACACAACTTCATCGTTTCAAGGGTTTACTATTCATATATTACTATTCAACTATCAATCTTATATTGCAATCTCAAGATTTAACCGCAGAAAATGTTAAAAAGCCATAAATACATGTTCTACAATTGTCAAGGAACATTCTAGAAGCTTCAAAATGATTAAAACAACAATCTATGGATAAAATCCAAAAATCACAAAGTTAACATACTTGGCATTTAAATGCGCAAATAACGTGCTTCCCTCACCTTAGGCACTCCTAGTCACTAGGAAAACAACGCTGGACACCTCGGAAACCACCCCGCACGAGCTCACGCGAAGATTGAAAGTTTTGAAGATTTGAAATGTTTTTTTTTCTTCTTCAAGGTGTCGGCCTGCTCAAGGCTGTTTTTGCTTTTTATTTATTTATTTTGCATTGTTTTAAGCTTAAGGTGACAAGTTTGGTCAAAATGGTCAAGGCACTTGGTCAACTACTTAAAATTTGGTCAAATAGACTTATTTTCATGCATTTAAAAGCTAAAATAACATCACCAATTTAATTCTAGCTAACAACAAGTAAAATATAAAATTTAAGTCACCTAAATACTAGTTTCCACTATTTGCTGAGGACTAGAAAACACTCTCTAGCTATCGCTCCCGAAATGCAATACACTTTGCAACAACAAAGAAGTAACAATAAAATCTCAAAGAATTTAAGAAATATAATTTCCAGAAAGATAATCAAGAAAATTTCACATTCTGGGCTCAGGTATTACAACAGGTACCTTGGGCTCAACGTCCAAAGAAGACCATCATGGCCTAACCACTTCTAGCCCTTGCAAGGAACCATAGTCTATAGTAACGAAGCTCATATCCAACTCAAGCGAATGAACTTGAAAGATAGATGGGATGCAATTGCACCATCAGATCAATCTTGATGAGACAAAAGGACAACGGTATTAAATGCTTTGACACATGAGATACTGTACCGACAAGACGACATATGCCAGTGACCAGCAAATAAAGATACTTGGGGTTAAGTTCACTTGTTGATTGTGACTCTGAGTCCCCTATGGTAGCCAATAGAAGGTGTATAGATGCAACTACTTGGTTTAACGGGACTCCATTAGGAAGGCAACAACAAATCAAGAGCCAAGGATCCTTAATAGAAAGATAGATCAGGACCTACTTCAAGAAACTATAAAAGGACTAATGTAGGGGAAGGATTCCTAGGCATTTTTAGACTTAATGTTTTAGTTTTTAATCCATATTAAGGCAGCCTAGATCCTTAGTGGAAGAAAATATTTAAATCATGCACAAATATCACCGAAATTGAAATCATTTACTAGTTAGAAGTTTTTATCGATTACCTTCACGTGTCGACTAAGAACTCAACACAAATCACTTCAATGGACTGAATGAAGGTTGGAAAAAGCTTGCAAGGCTCGAAAAAATTGCCTAGGCGTGATTCTTATGAATCGTCTCCCCCTATTCCCCTTTCTTTGTGAATGGCTATGAAAAAGTAGTATTTTTCTTCTCTATCTATTTCTTTTTTCTTCTTCGTGTATAGTATATGTGTGTGTGTTAGTGTCTCATGTAAGTGTGTGTACAGAGGCTAGGATATAGCTGATAGTTAGAGGGGATAAGGGAAGAGAGTTCTAGTTAGCTTAGGATAAAGTCATTTTGATTTCTAAATTAAATTACCTGAAGATAAAATGAATTATCTTCCTAATTTATTTTTCAAAATATTATCTTTGGAGTGTGCCAGGACACGCCATTAGGACATTCTTTGACAGGACAAAGATGTTTGTCTTAAGGATGTCTTTTGTCCTAATGTCCTAACCTTCTAAATTGAGCTTTATGATGCCAAATAAGAAACCATACTCAATTAACACACAAATTCCAAATTAAGAAAGAGGCATTTAAGCATAAAGGAAAATGGCTAGGAGAGGGACCCGAAGACGAAGCAATTGTGACTATAGAACGACCAAAATACCCCTATTAGACACTAGCCGTGTTTGGACCATTTTAACCTCAACTCATTCCACTAAAGAGTTAGGGTTGCACTCCATGGTAACTAATAAACTTCTGAGAGAGGTTTTCTATCTTTGACCTACTAAATAAAATGACCAAATACCCCTCTATGTTTCAACCACATTCAAGGATAGGTATTGCATTCAAACTATCATCATATCTTGATTACATCTACACCTTGGACCTTTATCTTTCATATAATCACCACGCAGATACTATTCCCTTGTTCTTGGGAGCGACCCACAAGTCTAGTATCCAATATAACCAGAGCTATATTACTAAGTGCTCAGATTTGGATGATTATGTAGATAACTCCAAGCAAGTAGCTTACTATCACTTAAGATACCATAAAATCATGACTCATATGCACGTCATCTAATAAATCTAGTCCATATGTCCAAAACACCGAGTTGTTGACCCTACTATAAGATATCACTCATAATGAATCAAAACACATGACCTAGGATCCACTGATATATCCACATATGCTCATGATATAGAGCATCGGTTACTTAGTAACTTAAGATGTTTTTAATTCTCTGACAATAATAGTATTGTCACTGAGATAACATCTATTGCAATCCCGTTCAATGCATTCACATGCACGAATGAGAAATGTCCATAAAGTCCTTCCAATGACCAAGGTAAATCACCCTACCAAATAGGAGACTCTCTCATTATAATATTACCACAGTAAAGTTCCTAGCATCACTATTCAGTTATAAACTTATAGTTTTGATCCAAGCTTCATAGCATAAACCTTTTGTACAGATCACCACGTACTTATACTATTCACTTGTATTAGGAGCCTTTTTGCATACATATTTATTAAATAAATATAGAATATAATATGCTCATAATTAATGCACTGATTTTATAACTGAATATATTCATTTATATGAGATGTTTTAGTGCTAGTGGTCTTTAGGGCATACCATTCCCAACATACTCTCACTTGCACTAAAGAGTACTATCACTACCCTAATTTAACACCCATAGTCTCTATATGAGTATTAAATACTCTCTCAGTGAGATTTTAGTGAATGGATCTGCTAAATTATTTGCCGAAGCAATCTTTTCTACCACTATATCGCTCCTCTAGACGGTCTCCCGAATTAAGTGTTACTTTATCTCAATGTGTTTCCCTTTCTTGTGGTTTCTAGGTTCTTTGAATTGTGCCACTGCTCCACTATTATCACATACATGACAATAGTCTCTAGACTGTTGGCACTATGATCGTTACTCGATCGGTATATAAAATGTGTGCAAAATTAACCAAGTTTTAAAACCCGCAAGTGCACGGATTAGTGTAGTGTAGTATGTCTTGAGTGCGGAGTCGAATCCACAGGGAGGCTCATAAGCTAGTTTATGAAGTAGTATGATAAAGTATTGAAGTGAAAATGTGATAGTTTTATGAATGAATTGGGTGTCATACGAGTATTGTAAGCTAAAGCTAAGGTTTTGTGTTTGTCAAATCTAAAGGAAATGATCTAGGGGTCGGATATGAAATGAGATAGTTAACCTAGGCACGGTATTAGGATTCTCTGATACAATGCTTTGGATTAAGCTACAAGCCTAAAGCTAGTTAATTTCCTAAGTTCAATTAAGTTCTGGTTGCCGTTTTATCTTCGAGTTCGTTATATAGTCAAAGTATAGATCTATCATTGTAATCTAGAGTAACCGGGCAAATTAACTAAACTAAGTAATTTACAATTCACAAATAGAAATTATGGTACAACTAATAGTTTCGTGGAAACTATAGTATAACATATAGATTCACTTATTTAAAGCTCGGATATATGGCACAGATGTAAAACAATGATAACATCAACTACAAGTATAATGTATATGAGAGACAATAACGAATTAAATAATACAAGCCATATATTGCATTTAAATCAAATTATTCGAATCTGAGACCGTAAATTAAAAAGACCGTCATTTATGATATCTTCCCTTATATAATAAATTTACTCAGACATTAAAGATAAATACGAGTTATACAAATAAAATAGAGTCAAGAAAAGCTCCTATATTTTGATGAACGCATATTTTTGAACACCGGGTTTGAGCAAAGGTTCCCTGGGTATAGCTATTGGGCTTTTCATCCAGTTGAAATGGGTAGTAGTTCCCCCGTAAAATAGCTACTCAAGTAGAACTTTCCCTATATTTGACAAACCATCACTAAAATAACTCTAAAATAAACTTAAACTAATTAATAAAACAAATATTAAATTCTAAAATTATCACGACCCCACTTCGCTAATACGATCTCTGATACCACCGCTGTCCTAATAACCTCAAGTTACATCTATAATGTTCAATCTGGGATCGTGATGCTACGGGCTTAAGAAGATCATTCATCCTAAGTTTGCATTACGTTAACCCGTGCACTAATGACTGCTAGGTTCCAAGTCACCACTTTATAACATTTTTGCAAGGATAGCTCTTAAAGAGTATAAAAAACGGTCATACATTGAATATGACACGTAATTATAACTTAAGTTAAAGCCATCTTCCTTGATATACTTCGTAAGCTTTGCATCTTCTTTAGGTGAACTTAACTCATTTAGTAGTACTTTTATCTAATTCTCGTAGCTTAAGCTCTTCTGAGATTGAAATTCGATCTGCAACTACAACATCTTTGCTATAAGTAGTAATTAACTTGATGATAACACCGTGATGAACGTTAATTGGATCTAGAACTACCCGGTTCACCCATTAAGGCCTGACACCATAGCTAAACATTAGACGGGAGCCTGAAGACAAATTGCTAAGTCTAAGAACCTTAACCCACAAATACAAACATATCACAAAACTATAAATCAGAATCACAAGATAAGGACACGAGTTAATTATAAATCCGGGTACTAGATTCAAAAGGTACCATAGCAAGTCTAACAAACATAAACATACCAAGTAGGCTAATATCCCACTTCAAGACTCTACCATAACCAATTAAAATGTCATCATACTTAACATACACAAATAAGATATTAATCACAAACAGGTACAGATCCAAGTCAAGATAACAACATATCAGACATCAGGTTCAACTTCAGCCTCCTTATTCACGTACTACACATACTCTATCTCAGGCTCACCTGAAATGTTAGTAAACGGGAATGAGTTTTATCAACTCAGTGAGAAAAAAAGGGATAAGGAGGTTTTGAAACTCGTTTTATTGTGAAAACCCTTTTGAAATATATGTCATGAAACAACAAATATATAACAAGTGTAATTGTGCAAATACCGAAAGGTAAATAAATATTCATTAAAGGATACTTCGTTTCGCTTTGCTGATGTCGTCTTATTTTACTTCACGAATACCTATCCCTAAACACCAAGAAATACTTTGCATGTATGCTATACTACGACCCATACCCTTATAACACTCCGTCATTTAGGTTAGGGAATAGAACATCGGTAGTCGTGTCATCGACTAACAGCGCGATATTGTCCAGTGCAACACGAATGCTACCGCATCTGTTTTATGGTTGTAACCATCCAATTCGCTTTCTTATTCACATTAGTATCAAAATAGAACACGTATCACGTAAACAAGTCATTGAGCAATTTAAACAAATAGGGTCGGTCATCAAAGTAGGTTGTCAGTCCGTTAACGTTCTTTTAACATGACATTGCTCTTGAAACAATTAAAGTGCACATACTAGACCATCGGTTCATGTTAACGACATAATAGACATTAATAAGTGAAAGAGTCACACCGAGTTAACATACAAAACCAACCTTATGAAGCATACATTCGTAACAACTATCATGCGTCAAATTCAAGTACAAGTAAGTCTAGCATGCATATATACATATTGGGACTCCATATACAAGCTTATAACCATGATTTATTAACTGTTGAACACATGCAAGGACTTAAAACTTTAAGGAATGCTAACTGAAAAGCCCAAGTGACACATGCAGTGGCATCTTTAGTTTAGTAGATAGCCTTATAGTGCATAAAAATTGATCAAATTTCACAGGTAGATATTTTATTAAAAATAGATAGTCTTAGAATCAAACAGATCCAGATTTGGAGTTGAAATGAGCAAGTTATAACATTTACAAAAACATTGCGTGGTTCTGCCTACCCAGTGCAAGAACGCGAAACTCTCTTGAATGGCCTTATCTAAAATTGTTCTTGCCATAATTTGATGACTCGTGCAAGATGAAGTTTGTTCTATTATCTCTTGTGTACAATATATCCAAAAATGGGTTCATTTGGTTAAGGTTTACTATGTCAAAGTGGCTACGTAAGTTCAGGATGTAGGTTAACAAACTACAAATCTGCATGCAGTAAATTCATATGTATGTACTTGGCTGAAATAGCTTTCATTCGAGGCTTTATCCACAAGATAACACATACAACCACATGGGACATATTATACTATAATTCTAGCATACCATAAGTGGAAGTTAGCCAAATCCATGCAGATCTATCATCACAATTCAGCTATGCAAGGACAATAGCTCAGATTTCATACATGCACGTAGTTATGAACTAGAATCACTCAAACACTCAACCTTAACCACACAATTAGCTTTTTCTTAAAACATGAAAGTTGTTCAACTAGACATTTTGTATAACATATCCAAAATTCATCTAATTCTATCAAGATTTGCTATGTCAAACGAAGCAAACAAAAACACTACACAGAAAAGAACAAACTACCTAGTTCAAGTTAACTTGCATTATCTTTATTTCTAGCTACATGCATGCAAGATAACACATGGAAATGCTCATGAACTTTTTAAAAAATGATTTATTTCCTCACCTTAGCTCAAAGATGCAAGAATTAGCAAGAGAAATGGTTGAGAAATGGCCACAACTGACTGAAATTCCTGAATTGCTTCTTCCTCCTATTCTTCTTTCTTTCTTACTTTCTTTCCCTCTCCTTCTTTCTCTGCCTTAGTCATGCATTCTACCCTCCCTTGGCATCAGATTTTTGTGTGTTTTAAGTGTGCTAGGTAGTGGTATTAAAGGCTGAGGCAAAGTGGAAGTAATCATGACCTGTACTTATTTCTTATGACAAACTACTTACACACACTAAAGCATTGACTCTCCTCCTTGTTTTGCTTGCTTATGTCCAGTTCTCTCTCCATCTTTTAAGTCTGATTTGGAGTCTTTTGAGTGTACTAGATGATGGCTATAAAGGCTAAAGAAAGTGGGGTAGTTGTGGCTTTTAATGGCCAAAGTAATAATGCACACTATGACAAAATATTCTAACACTTCAAGCAACAATCATGACTCTTCTTTACCCACTTGTGCAGCCGGCCAACATGGCTCAATTTAGGCCAATTTGCAATTGTTTTAAGAATATTGTAAGGTTGTGTAAGAGCTATATGCAAGTGGTAGTGGTTAGGGTCAAAGGCAAGACAAAAATGCATGATTGCCCTTATGACAAGTTATGAATGTACTCAAACTTTTGTCCACATTTCATGATTTTCCTTGCCCCTTTTAGCTGTGTACCCCCACCCCTTTTTGTCCTCTAGTTGTTGTTTATTAAGTGTGATAAGGAATGATGATGGTGTACAAGGTAAAATACAAGTCAAGTATTAGTGATAAAAATGAACTTTAGGACAACTAGGCTTATACTTAAAAGCAACATTATTCCTTTCCTTTTCCTTGTACATGGCCGGCCACTAGGCCTTGCCATTTGCTATTTCCTTAGCCAAGTTGAGTATTAGTTAGGAGCTAGCGCCTAGGTTAACTCAATTAGTTAGATGGTGACTAGGTTAATGCTAGTTAATTAACTATGGTTAGTGATTTAGCTATTACCATGAAATGAAGTCGGAATTAGTTGGTTAAATCATTAGTTACTAAATCCTATGGGAATCAGAAGATAACTAATCTAGCAAATATAGTTCAAATAGAAAAGAGGCTAAACACAATGGTACACATGGCACGCAAGCTATAACACCAAGCACAATTATAAGGCCAAAATACTAGTTGAGACATATGGCCTTATTTTATTTCTTCTTTTGGTCTCGTTAGCATGCTGGTTAGTAGATGGGGTGTCACACCCCAACTCGACCCCTCCTATAATCAGTCAGGACGCAACGGAATTTCGGCAGTATAACGGCAGTAATTAGGACACTGAGGCTCTAAACCAACCTCAATAGAACATCATACATCAAACTCCATACACCATACAACAAACAACTCCTCAATTAAATAACAACATACAACATAACCATATTATACAATAATCATTCCTTTGTTATACGCCTCCATTCCAACATAATACTTCAAGTTTAATATACATTTCAAAATATATTGAACCAACCTAGCAACCTAATCATAAACAAAAGAAGGCTACTAAGTTAACATCATTTGGATCATCATCTTTTCAACATCTTTTACATTATAAACTACAAAGCATATAAAAGTATACTAAGTTAATATACAAGATAGTAAAACTATAGAACATCAAGGATAAGATTCCGGCACGTAGGACTCATCCACATAAGGCACATTTTCTTCTTCAGGAGGCACGTACCCGTAGTCCTGCTCTACAACACCTGTAAGTATGCAATAATAGAGAGTGAGCTTATATAAAATAAGCCCAGTGAGGTTTCGATAGATCTCTAGCATAGTTTACTATACTCCTTGGAAATAATCCTCTGAGCAGTAAACACATAATGACATCAATAATATTATCATCACATAACTATATAACCATTCAATAAAGGATACTCTAGTTGGTGTAGCTCCAAACGCCATCATGATCTCAACCATTCTTCTTATAACTCCCCATTACTCACGCACCCGAGGTACCTCACTAGCCCCTCCCTCCATGACACCTCCGTCATGCGAGCCTCTGGTAGTCATGCCGTTATCAACCCGACAGACCGACGCTACCCGAGAGGTGGCACATACATACCAAGACTCCATAATAATCATCAATAATCAATCAATCATCAATCAATAATCATCTTTTCATCAATAATAACATCAATAATCAATTAGACAACAAATAACTAAGTTAGATGACAAAGTAGGCCATCCAACCGGACATGCATTAAACACGCAATCAAACCCTAGTTTACCCATTAACAACTCACAATTCAATCACTCAAACACCACCCAATCATCTAAAGGCATAGTTCAACATTTTAAAGAAAGACAACCTAAACTTCAAATATTCATATCTTACATTTTACTAACCCAAACACCTCCAAATCAGTTTCTATCACTCACCCATTCAATCATCTACATTAGTCCCCTCGGAGACCAACCAAAATACATCCAAATCATGCTCAATAACCCTAAAACCCTAGTGTGTCTTGGCTGAATTTTCCGAACTTTCACACGGACATCACAATCGAAAATTTGGCATTACAACGGCGCTACCACGTAATTATCAAACTTTTAGAAATCGACGACAATCGATTTCAATCAACACAACTCAAAATAATCAACATTTAGCAAATTAATCAACTTTAAATACCCAAAAATGAAAATCTATGCTACAACGGTTCAAATATCGTAGGAATACATATAAATGATCCTTAGCATGCATGGAGCAATAATCTAACTTCAAATTAACATTCTAACGGTTCAATATTCATTTATACGCAAAAACACAAAAAATGAGTGTTGAGATCTAGAATTTTTCTCACCTTTGATGCAAACTAAGGCTAGAAATGCATGCAATGCGTGCCCAACAAGCGGAATCCAACTCGGCACGAAAATCTATGGACGAAAACTAGGTTTTTCTTTGAAAAATTTGCTTTGAAAACCTTGAAGAAAAGCTTGGCTATTCTCCCATGAAGCTCTTGGCCATCTAGGTGTGTTTGAGGGTGTTTTGTGCTTATGAAATGTGTGTAACTACTTTGATGCGTATAAGTCAACATTTAAAATATAGTCAAAGTTGAAAACTTTAGTATTTTTAGTGTTTTCTTGACTTTTAAATGCATTTTAGCTATCTCTTTGCTAAAAAAAAAATACAACTCCTAAGATAGCTCAAGTGGTTTATTTTTAGGTGACAAGAAGTTTTACATTCAAGCAATTTCACCCGAGTCAGCTTAAAACTCATTTTTTGCAAAAAGTGGTGTAAAAATCCTAATAAATTCCTAAGCCGATTTGAAAACCGTTTTTATCAAACACGGGTCTATTAAAGTCTAAGGACTAGGTCTTGAAGCACCTAAAACACCTGCGTCAAAATTTTAGCGGACGTGCGTCCAAAATACTATTTATAAAAAGCCGACAATAAAATTTCTGATTCCGTTTTTTATGAAAATTTCATGAATGCACATTTAGCACGTATTAGGAGTATTGACATCAAAATTATCACATTCTAAGTCATATAGCACATAAACAAGTCAATGCACGTAAAACGAGATAAAACACGCAAATCGAGCTAAAGCATAAAAGTGGTGTTTCACATGGGGTATTGGTTAGTCAATTGGTCAACCTTGGTGAAAGACTTGGTCAAACTAGGGTCTCTTAAGCTAAAATCGCTAAGTAGATGGCCATGGTAGGTCCAATTAGGTTAATTAGGTCTTAAAGGTGCTAGACAGCTTCTAAATCATGCGCATTATTCTAATTGACTAATTGAAAAAGGTAAGAACAAATATAATCATAGAAATGCACTTAGGGTTTATGCTAATGCACATAGGTTTAGACCAGGGGCTTACAAAAATTATATATTATTTCACCACCGGGATGGGGTATTTATAGGCTAAAAAACTAGGGTGCGCTTGAGTGCCCTAGATGGCACACTTGAGTGCGCTTCTGGTTGACCAATCGGATCACGCCATTTGTAGTCCACGTGGACCAATCTGATGGCGTTAGCAGTCCATGTGGTCCAATCATAGGTCATGGAAGGTTCCAGTGAGGGAGCTCGAACGCCGTGAGAGGCACGCTCGAACACCCGTCTATTGTCAATTTTGACTCTCCAATTTTGACTTTGACCGGATTGTTGACCAAGGCATTATCAGGCTTTTTTGATCATTCTGAGTTCGATTCCGCGCTAGTTTTGGCCAACTTTTTTCTCTACAGGCTCCATTTAACCACCGATTCTCGAGTCTTTCCCATTTTTCAACTTCTTAATTTGCAATTTGAATCGTTTCAAGTCTAGTTTGTTCATTTTTTGATATCATCCTATATTGCAGTAAAAGTGCATTAAGTGTTGTTTTTATTCCTCAAGTTAAGATGCAAATGTAGTAAACATACAGTGGTTCGAGTGTTGTATCTTTAGCTATATCAACATCCCCAAACCTAAACCTTGTTTGTCCTCAAGCAAGATTGTTTTCAAAATACATCGACTTTTAAAAGTGAAACTTAAAAAATTTTTGCAAGTCAAATTCAAAAGTAGATGAATGCTATCTATTCTAACCTTTTGTCAAAAAAAATTAAAAATGAATCATGAGAAATTTAATCCATTATGCTTAACAAGTTCATCGGTTAATGTCAAGAAAAATAAGAGAACCTTTACATAGTTTTCAAAAATAGTTACTCTTTTGGAAATGATCTATTGATTGCTCCGGAGTATATATTTAGAAGGAAATTAAACAAATTAAGTTCAAACAAATTTTCAACTTTCAGGACCTGCAAACAGATTAGACTTTGATATTCTTGTCTATTTATAATCAAACTCTTGATCATGCCTTAACCTTTCTTACATTTGCCATTAAAATGAAAGTACAACTCAAACTATCTCCTTTTTTAGTGTTTAGTTTCTTTTTTGTTTTCTGAATGTCTCATGTAGCGGGTTTTAAGGCCAATAATCCCCAGCCAATTGGTCGAGGTTTCCAAGTTTAAAAGGAACCCCAACGTGCCTTAATCACTCGAGATATCCATGCTTGAAACTTTACATTATAGCACATATCCCAAATGATGAATAAATGTTAGGATAGTGGTGCTTAGAGATTTAAAATATATTTACAACATAACTCTTTCAAAAGCAAAGGTATGTATATCTCTATTTTTTTTTTTTTTGAGAAAATAACATAAAATTACATATATACGTGACAGAGTAACAAAACATTATATATAGACATGGCAGTTGGGTTCAGGTTTCAATCATAAGAAACTTTCATAACAAAGGGTAATCCTATCTTAATCTTTTCAAATTCACATGCCCATTAATTGAAGAAAAGAAGAACAGCTAAGTTCACTTATGAATATAATAACCCAAAGTTTTTCTTTTAGACATTCCTCAGAGTTTTTTGCATTACTTAGCCAAAAACACAGGTTCTCAAACTATCCAAATCATCTTCCTATAAACAAGTAAGGTAGCAGAATACTCTTCCTCATGAAAAATGGTCATCAAAATGGTGTATTTCTTAGATAATTTTGAAAAAATTTATTATGAAATTTAATACGCACCCCCATACCGAAAGTTTATTTATCCTCAAGCAAATATCAATGTAAAACAATGAAAGTGCAATATGCAAGTAACAACACAATGACAAATGTTACATCCCTAAACCTATAGTTTGCTTACTCTCCAACATATGTTGATTAGGTTCAACGGGAAATGTAGTAGTAAGGAAAGAGATCACCTGATGTGTAGTAATTCAATGTTGATGTAAAAGAATGTGTCTATTATCTTTGTCAAAAGATGGATCATTCTGCAACTCATAAGATATCAATAGACAAATAGTATTAAGATTATCATCAACATAGCAAAATTGGTTAGTTAACCTGAGTAGAACAAAATAAACAAATATAGGGGAGAAATAAAAAAGAAATTTGGTCAAAAAAAAATAACTAACATACTGAACAAATATGAAAAATCTAGGTTGCCTCCTAGGAGCGCTGAGTTTAATGCCATCAACTTGGCATAATCCATTCTTATGGAAAGTAGTCAGGGTCTCGAAGCTCTACAGATTCAACCTCATGAGGGACTGCTTTTGGATCAAATGCATGTTTCAATCGCTGACCATTGACTGTAAGGACTCGCCCATCTGCTTAAACTTGATAGCTCCAGAAGGATATATTTCAAGCACCTCATAGGGTCCATCCCACCTAGTCCATAACTTTCCTGGGAAGAACTTTAGTTTGAAGTTAAACAACCAAACTCTATCAGAGGAGGAAAAGGTTTTTCTCAAAATAGATTTATCATGAAGTTTCTTCATTCTTTCTTTGCAAAGTTTTGCATTCTCATAGGCTTCGAAACGAAGTTCTTCCAACTCATTCAAAGCCAATCTTTTACCTTCTCCTGCCTGTTGCATGTCAAAGTTCAGATTAATAGTCCAATAAGCTTTATGCTCAAGTTCAACAGGGAGGTGGCAAGCCTTACCGTACACCAATTTATACGAGGACATACCGATGGGAGTCTTAAAAGCTGTATGATAGGCCCATAAGGCATCGTGTAGACGACTTGCCCAATCTTTGCGATCAGGCCTAACCGTTTTCTGCAGAATTGATTTTATTTCTGTATTTGACACTTCTACTTGTCCACTTGTTTATGGGTGGTAAGGAGTCACAATCTTGTGACAGACTAAATATTTTTTCAATAATGTTTCAAATGTCTAGTGACGAAAATGGTCACTTAAAAGTACACGTGGTACCCCAAATTGAGAAAAGATATTCTTTTTAATGAATTTGACCACAAGTTTATGGTCATTGGTTCAGGTTGCCACTGCCTCTACCTATTTGGACACGTAATCCACAGCCACCAGAATGTAGGTATACTCAGAGGAAGAAGGAAAAGGACCCATAAAGTCTATACCCCATACATCGAATATTTCACAAACTAGAATAGGTGATAGGGGCATCATGTCCCTTCTTGAGATAAATCCAACTTGTTGACATCAAATGAATTTCTTACAAATTTGCTAGGCATCTCTGAAAAAAGTGGGCCAAAAGAATCCACGCTAAAGGACTTTGGCAACTATTCTCTTACCTCCAAAATGGCCACCACAAGCTTCAAAGTAGTAAAATTAGAATATGTTGTCAAATTCGTCCTCAAGTACATATCTCCTTATGACCTGATCGGCATAAATCTTGAAAAGATAAGGGTCTTCCTATATGAAATATTTGACCTATGCCATAAAACGTTCATTTTCTCTCTTACCCCAGTGAGTTGAAAACTCTTAGGCAGCCAAGTAATTTACAAAGTGGGCATACTAAGGGGTCTAGTGTGAGACAGCAAATAGTTACTCATCAGTAAACGTATCTTTAAAAGGAAGAGAGTCAATAGGAGAATCATGAATAAGATGTGATAAATGGTCAGCACCAGAATTCTCACTCCCTTTTTTGTCTTTGATTTCAAGGTCAAATTCCTAAAGTAATAATAGCCAACGGATCAAACGGGGCTTAGTATCCCATTTGGTGAGTAATTAACACAAAATAGCATGATCCGTATGTACTATTACTTTTGATCCAAGGATATATGATCTGAATTTGTCAAGAGGAAATACTACAGCCAGCAATTTCTTCACGGTGGTTGAATAATTTTTTTGAGCATCATCTAAGGTCTTGCTGGCATAGTAGATAACATGTGACAGCCTATCCTAACACTGTCCTAAAATAGCTCCTACTACATAATAAGATGTACCACACATAATCTCAAAGAGGGGACTGTAATCGGGAGGCTGGATGATAGGGGCAGAAGAAAGTAAAGACTTCAGCTTCTCAAAAGCTTTAGAACACTTGTCATCAAAATGGAATATAGTATTATGTGCTAAAAGACTTGAGAGAGGTTGAGCGATATGGCTGAAGTCCTTGATGAAATGCCAACATAAACCAACATGACCAAGGAATGATCGAATATCCCGTACCATTTTCGGTACGAGAAGTTTTTTTATTAACTCAACCTTGGTTGGGTCCACTGGATACCATCCTGTGAAACCACATGACCAAGCACTATTCCTTATCTAACCATGAAATGACTTTTCTCCCAACTCGTAACCAAATCCATCTTAACACAACGATCTAGCACTAGGGAAAAATGTGTGAGGCATTCATCAAAAGTAGCTCAAAAAACTGAGAAGTCATCCATGAAGACTTCCATAAACTTATCGATCATGTCAGGAAAAATAGCCATCATACATCTTTGAAATATTGAAGGTGCATTACACAGATTGAAAATCATACGCCGAAATGCAAAGGTCCCATAGGAACAAGTGAATTTGGCCTTTTTCTGATCTTCATGGAAGATTGGGATCTAATTATATCCTGAAATACCCATCCAAAAAACAGTAATAGCCCTATTTGGCTACTTTATTTAAAATTTGGTCAAGGGTAGGGAAAATGGTCTTTCAAGTCTTAGAGTTAAGTTTGCGGTAATCAATGCACACGTATCATCCTGTGGTGGTGCAGGTAGGAATAAGCTTACCTATCCTATTTGGGACCACTATAATCCCAGATTTCTTTGGTACCACATGTACTGGACTCACACAAGGGCTATCAGATATCGGGTAGATAGTACCCGCATCGAGTAACTTGATCACCTCTTTATGGACAACATCACCTATTTTTAGGTTCAATCTCTTTTAAAACTCTCAGGAATGAGTAACTCCTTCTTTGAGATGAATCCTATGCATGCACACAGAGGGATCAATTCCCTTCAAATTGGCGATTGACCATCCTATCACCTTCTTATGAGTACTTAAGACCTCTAAGAATTTACCTTCATGCTAGATGGTCAAATTTGTAGCAATGATAACTAGAAGGTTCTTATTAGGGCCTAAGTAGCTATACTTAAGGTGCTCGGGCAATGTTTTGAGTTCCAAAGCTAGTGGAGACTCAATTGTGGGACTATCAGTCACGAGAGAAGTGGAAGCGACTATTTCTGGTGAAATGTCACAGTCATACAAGAGCCATTCAAGCACTTCTATTTCCTTATGAAAGGTAAAAAATGAGTAAGCATATTCATCTATACATGAATCAATGGCATCTCCATGAAAGCATTTTTCTTCCTCATCCTGGTTTATCCTATTGGCTACATCAACAACCCTCAATTTCATTCTCATGTTCCCAAAGGTTAGTTCAATCATGCCCGTCCTACAATAGATAACAATATTTATTAATGCTAGGAATGGTCTGCCTAGTAGGACGGGAGTGGTATTCTTATTATCAGGTCTTAAGTCCATGTCTAGTACAATAAAATCAACAGGGAACAAAAATTCCCCAACCTTGACAAGAATATCTTCCACTATCCCCTGGGTCTTCTTTCTATCTATCTGCTAACTGGGGGGTCATATTAGTCGGTGTTAATTCTCCAAGACCTAACCTCTGATAAACTATATGTGGGATAAGATTAACACATAACCCTAAGTCAAGCAAGACATTTTTTACACGTTGATCCTTAATGAAACATATGGTAAAAGCTGCTGGGTCGCTGTACTCTTTGTAACGCCCCGAACCCAACTCCCACGCCTGCAGGATACTCCCTGGACTTAGGGCCCAAGCGAGCACCGAGGCCATGGCAAGCAGGCCTAGAAATACACTATGCACGTATTGTCCGCTTTGGAGCCCATACTCCTTACGGTTTTGTCGCCTCCCAGCCACTACCAGGAAAACGCACTTGCACGATACAAGGACTTTGCCCATTATATTAAGCAGCCCAAAGACCTCTGCGTCCGATGTGGGATATTACACCCGCCCCCCCTTGGGGACCTAGTGTCCTCGTTGGCCATATGAACGCGTCGGCTCTGATACCACTTTTGTAACGCCCCGAACCCAACTCCTACGCCTGCAGGATACTCCCTGGACTTAAGGCCCAAGCAAGTACCGAGGCCATGGCGAGCAGGCCCAGAAATGCACTATACACGTATTGTCCGCTTTGGAGCCCATACTCCTCACGATTTTGTCGCCTCCCAGCCACTACCAGGAAAACGTGCGTGCACGATACAAGGACTTTGCCCATTATATCAAACAGCCCAAAGACCTCCGCGTCCGATGTGGGATATTATACTCTTGAGGAAAACCTCTAGTGCAAATGTTGCTAACCTTCTCAGTGAGTCGGACCCTTTTTGGTATGTAAGTGGTCCACTTTTTTTTGACACACAAGTCCTTCAAAATTTTTGCATAGGTTGGGATTTGTTGTATCACCTCAACTAGAGGTAGATTGATCTTAATCTCCTTCAAATGTTCTATGACTTTGAGATGTTTAGGATCCTCAATTGGCTTAGGTTGAGATAGAGCTACAGGGAAAGGTGCTTGAGATGAGGGTTCAACTATTGGCTCTACCATTAGGTTTTCATTCTTGTAGGAGTCATTGATATCGTTACTTAGATCCTTAATCTCAGGTTCCTCTACTTCCTTAGGAACATTCTTACTTTTTTCTCCAACATAGTTATCTATTTTGTTCCTTCTCCTAAGGGTTGTAATAGGCTTAGCTTGTTCTTGGGTACTCTCAGATTGAACATTAATGTACTGTCCTCGTGGATTTTTTACAGTCTAGGATGAGAGATTACCCTTGTCTCTCCTACTTAGATTTTGAGCCAACTGTTTGATTTGGCCCTCAAATTTAGCAAATGACTGTTGCTGTACTTGGACCACTTGTAGCAATTTAACAAACTTATCATCATATTATGACTGTATAGGAGGAAGAGCAGGAAAATTTTTCCATTATGTTCTGAACAGATTATCTTTTTGAACTTGATAAAAACCAGTAGGATTAGAATTTTGAGGCTTTTGATATTGCTGCTGAGAAAACTGAGGCCCGTGGTTCCCTTGTCGCCAAGAAAAAGCAGGATTGTCTCGCCATCCAGGATTATACGTGTTAGAATAAGGATTATAATTCCGTGTATATCCTTGAGTGGCGAAGACTTGTTCTTGCATGAACTTAGGGAATTGCGAACCAATTGAGCAATTCAGAGTAGAATGATCTACTGCAGTGCATATGACACACATCTCTAAGTTCTGAGGAGCTTGAGATTAAGTAGACCCTAATGAGATGAATTTTTCAACTTGCTGCGCAAGGGCATGTACTTTGTCAGTCAAATTGGAATTTGAGTTTACTTCGAACAATGCCCTCTTTTGAGGATTGTAGATGCTCTTACACTCTGTCTGTGGTAGTATTCTGGATAGAGTCTTCAGCTATATTCTCAATTTTACTCCAAGCAATATCCGCTGTGAGATTATAAAAGCCACCATTACTCATTGCATTTACCATCAGTTTTTGCTGAGGTGTAAGACCTTTAAAGAAGTAATGCAAGAGTTTGGCACATTCAAATCCATGATGAGGACACTGATTCTGAAGATCATTAAATTTTTCACATGATTCGTGAAAGAGCTCTAAATCCGACTGAACGAACGTCATAATATTCGTTCGCAAAGTGGTGGTCTAGGCCATTGGAAAAAATCAATGCAAGAATCTCTGAATAAATTCTTCCCAAGATGTGATGGCTCCTACATCAAGATGATGCAACCACTATTTGGCTTTTTCTTTCAATGAAAAGAGGAAGAGACATAACTGAATTTTTTCATGGCTTACATTAGGAATGTGAAGTGTAGAACATGCTTCTAAAAAATCTACAATGTGAGAGTGAGGGTTTTCGTTGCTTCTTCCGTAAAAGGAAGAAAGATCGATATAATTCCCATTTTGAGCTCGAAGTTAACATTGCCAAGAGTTAGTGGGGCTATGGCGAACTCAGGATTATAATCGCTCAAAGTGAAGTATTGACGAAGAGTCATTGATGGGTTCTCGGGTCGATTTATAGGTTGAGCTATAGGAAGAGGTGGAAGGTTTTGGAGATTTCCTTCTTGGTCTACCATTGGGTATTAAAGTCTCCTACGAGGAGTTTTCTGGGGTTCGGGATCAAATTAGGCGAGTTTCAGATTCAAGAATGACACCCGCATACAAAATTAGTTTATTTTAAATGTAGAAAGAAACTACACAAGAAATATGTTTTACAGATATTCACAAGCAATTTATCAAAGCACAATTTAAATAGATTTAAACAAGTATAATAAAAACAATAAATAAAACACCTAAACAAGTTCAAGAACACTTTTTTCAAAAACTAAACTATACTGTGCTTCCCCGGTAATGGCGGCAAAAACTTGATCACTACTCGGTTGGAATATAAAAAGCGTGCAAAATTAACCAAGTTTTAAACCCGCAAGTGCATGGATTAGTGTAATATAGTGTGCCTTGAGTGCGGAGTTGAATCCACAGGGAGACTCATAAGCTAGTTCATGAAGTAGTGTGAGAAAGTGTTGAAGTAAAAATGTGATAGTTTTATGAATGGATTGGGTGTCATGCAAGTATTGTAAGCTAAAGCTAAGGTTTTGTGTTTGTCAAATCTAAGGAAAATGATCTAGGGGTCGGATATGAAATGAGGCAGTTAACCTAGGCTTGTTATTAGGATTCTCGTATTAAATGCTTTGGATTAAGCTACAAGCCTAAACCTAGTGAATTTCCTAAGTTCAATTAAGTTCCAATTGTTGTGTCGTTCTATCTTCAAGTCCGTTATATAGTCAAAGTATAGATTTGTTCTTGTAATCTAGAGTAACCGGGCAAATTAACTAAGCTAAGTAATTAACAATTCACAAATAAAAATTATGGTACAATCGATAATTTCATGAAAACTATGGTACAACCTATAAATTCACTTATTTAAAGCTCGTATATATGGCACAAATGTAAAGCAATGATAACATCAACTACAAGTATAATGCATATGAGAGACAATAATGAATTGAATAATACAAGCCATATATTGCATATCAAATTATCTGAATCCAAGACCGTAAATTAAAAAGACCATTATTTACAATATTCTCTCCTAGATAATAAATCTACTCAAACATTAAAGATAAATACGAGTTATACAAATAAAATAAAGTCAAGAAAGGCTTCCCCATTTTGATGAACACATATTTCTGAACACCGCGTTTGAGTAGAGGTTCCCTAGGTGTAACTACCGGGCTTTAGCTTCAGTTGAAATGGGAAGTAGTTCCCCCATAAAATAGCTACTCGGGCATAACTTTTCCTGTATTCGACAAACTATCACTAAAATAACTCTAAAATACAATTAAACTAATTAATAAAACAAATATTAAATTATAAAATTATATATTATTTTACTACCGGGAAGGGGCTATTTATAGGCTGAAAAACTAGGGTGCGCTCAAGCGCCCTAGATGGCACGCTCGAGCACACTTCTGGTTGACCAATCGGATCGCGCCATTTGTAGTCCATGTGGACCAATCAGATGGCTTTGGCAGCCCACGTGGTCCAATCATAGGGCGAGGAAGGTTCCTGTGAGGGCGCTTGAGCGCCCATCTGTTGTCAATTTTGACGTTGACCGAATTGTTGACCAAGGCATTTTCAGACTTTTTATATCGTTCTGAGTCTAATTTTGCACTAGTTTTGCTAAACTTCTTTCTCTACAGGCTCCATTTAACCACTGATCCTTGAGTCTTCTCCGTTTTTCAACTTCTTGATTTGCAATTTGAATCGTTTCGAGTCTGGTTTGTTCACTTTTTGAGATCATCCTACATTGCAGCTAAAGTACATTAAGTGTTGTATTTATTCCTCAAGTTAAGATGCAAATGTAGTAAAAATACAGTGGTTTGAGTGCTGTATTTATAGCTATATCATACTACATCCAACTCCAAAAGGAAATTCCTTGCCACACTGCTTCTTTTGTTACTTCAGATGCTGCAACATATTCTGCTTCCATGGCGGAGTCCAAAATACAGGATTACTTTATACTATTCCACGAGACAGTACCACCAAACATAGTAAAAACATATCCAAAGTGGACTTTCTAGAATCTCTATCTGATTGGAAATCAAAATCTGTGTACCCTATGGGTACAAGATCTCCCGCTCGATAGACTAGCATATAATCCCTTGTTCTCCTAAGTTACTTAAGTATATGTTTCATAGTTATCCAATGAGCTAAACTCGGGTTTGGCTAATATCTGTTGACCATGCCAACGACAAAGCAAATAATTGGTTTAGTATAAAGCATGGCGTACATGAGACTCCCAACTACTAACACATATGGGACCTTCTTCATAGCTTTTATCTCCTCGTTTGTCTTCGGACATTGATCTTGAGATAGAGGAATTCCATGTCTGAAAGGTAACAACCCTTTCTTGGAATCCTGTATGCCAAATCTTACTCGTATATTTTCAATATATGAAGCTTGAGAAAGAGCTAGTGTCTTAGCTTTCCAATCACGCGAGAGCTTAATGCCTAGGACATAGTTTGCTTCTTCTAAGTCCTTCATTTGGAATAATGGACGAAAATATCCCTATATCATTTTTAATGAGCAGAATATCGTCCACATATAAGACCAAGAATGCCATAATATTCCCCTCGAGCCTTTTATACATACAGGGCACGTCAACATTTTGATTAAAATCATAAGCCTTAATGGTTTCATCAAATCTAATGTTCCATGCCCTGGATGCTTACTTAAGTTAATAAATAGACTTATCAAGCTTGCATACCATGTGTTCTTGACCCTTAGCAATGAACCCATCGAGTTGTACTATACAGATGTTTTCTTTAAGACTTCCATTAAAGAAAGCTATCTTAATATCCATTTTCCATATCTTGTAGTCATAGTGACACGCTATGGCCAAGAGTATCCTGATGGACTTTATCATAGCCATTGGCAAGAAGGTTTTCTCATAGTCGATCTCTTCTTTCTGAGTAAAGCCTTTCACCACTAGCCTAGCTTTAAAGGTTTCCATCTTATCGTCCACCCCTCTTTTGTTCTTGTATACCCATTTGCACCCAATAGGCTTAATATGTATGGGTACGGGTACAAGTTCCTAAACCTAATTAGAGTAATGGACTCTATTTTAGATTACATTGCTTGGTGCTATATGTATGTGTCCATATCGAATACTGCATTATTGTAGGCCCTGGGATCCTCAACTTGATCTTCGGAGTTAGTTTAGAAGAACTCTCCGTAGTATCTATCAGGCTGTCTAGATACTCTCCCATTATGACATGGCTCCGTCTTTGAGCTAGAGGTTGGTTACTATGTATCTACAGCTTTGCTATTAAGATCTAGTGATACTGAAGTTCCTAGAAGAACTTCTTCTAGATTGACTTATAAATTAGATACTGGTATATTCACACAACCATCTTCCAAGTACTTAGCATTAGTACTGATCAATATCCGTTGTTTCTAAGGGTTATAGAATATGCCTCCTCTTGTATCCTTTGGATAACCTATGAAATAGCATAATATTGACCTTGGTTCCAATTTCTTAGCATCGCTATTCAATACATAAGGTGAACAACCTCAAACATGGACATGTTTAAAACTTGGTTTTCGACCCATCCATATTTCTTGTGGCCTCCTAGGTACTGACTTTGATAGAACTAAGTTCAAAATATATGCTGTTGTTTCAAGTGCATATCTCCAAAAAGATATTGGTAAAGATGCATAAGCCATCATGGATCTTACCATATCCAAAAGAGTACAATTGTTTCTTTCTAACACACTATTTTGTTGGGGTGTACCCGGTGCTATCAATTGTGACTCAATGCCACAATGTGCCAAAAAATCCTTAAACTCTACATAGAGGTATTCTCCTCGACGATCAAATTGAAATACTTTGATCTGCTTACTCGTCTGACGTTCTACCTCAGCCTTAAATTCTTTGAATTTATCATAGGACTTAAACTTATGTCGAATTAAGTATACATAACCAAATCTCCGAATGATCATCTATGAAAGTAATAAAGTATTCATAACCTCCACGAGCCAGTTTGTTCATAGGACCACACACATCCATGTGTACCAACTCTAGTAGGTTATTTTCCCTATGCCCCTTAGAGGTAAATGGCCTTTTGGTCATCTTCCCTTTTAGGCGTGATTTACATTAAGACCATGGTTCAAGTTCTAATGAGTCCAGGAACCCATTCTTGACCACTCTCTCAGTGTGGTTTAGGTTGATATGACTAACGCAAATGCCATAGATAAGTATTATTGGCAAGAGAAGCTTTCATTTTCAAGGAATTCTATACCTATTCAGTATTATGCAGTGTAGAGTTTATAGGCTTTAAAACAAACAAGTTATCATGCATCTTACCAGAACATATAATAGAATTATGACTGTTGATGACCACACAAGTATTATTGAAATTTACCATAAAACCATCCAAAAGTAATTACGACACCGAAACTAGGTTTGTCGTAAATCTAGAATACATAAAACATTGTTTAAAACCAAATTTAAATTGTTCTCAAAAGACAATCTAACTACTCTTACTGCAGTACCTACACCTTTGAGCCATCTCTAATCCGCATTACAAATTCACTCCTATGCAGCTTTCTGGTTACCTGAAACCCCTACAATGAATTGCATATGTGATTAGTAGTGCCTGAGTCTACTATCCACGAGGAAACAGAATCTACTACTAAACATGTTTCAATATACAAGGAAATAGAGGTACCTGCATTGCCCTTGGCCTGGTTCTGAGGACAATCCTTTTTCTAGTGTCCCTTCTGGTGACACTTAAAGCACTTCCCCTTGGGCTTATAACTAGCATTATTTTTCCTCTTATTCTGCCCTTTTAGGCCCTTACCATGTTTTTACTGGTTGCCCTTCTTCTTGAACTTCTTACCCTTTGGGGCAAGTCCAGAAGAAGTCTGGGCCATTAACAGATGTCCCTTGGGCTTCATAATAGCCTCTACAGCTTGGAGCTCCTTCATTAACTTTCGCAAGCTCATGAGCATTTTTCTCATGTTCTAATTCAACTTAAAGTGAGCAAATAATTCTCGCAAAATCTCTAACACCATGTCAATCTTGTTTTCCCTATTAATTTCCGTACCTAGAATCTCAGCAATATTAAAGTTATCCATCATCTTAAGCATATGATCTCTAACGAATGAATCCTCAACCATTCTAGTGTTCATGATGGTTCTAATAGCAGCTTGCCTTGCGGGCCTGCTTTTGTTAGCAAACATTTCAACACGACATGGAGGCTAAGATATAACTTTTGGCCATCTTATCTGCCATCAACCATTGTCGTTCTAACTCTCGCTCCTCCTCAATTGATTCTAGAGTGACTAACGGACAGGGGTTTGTAAGAACAAAATTATACTCTTCAGCATTAAGTATAATATCTAGGTTCCTCTTTCAGTCCACGAAGTTTGGGCCAGTTAGCTTATTCTCATTGAGAATACTGGTAAGTGGGCTAAAAGAACCTTTAGACATCTCTGAATATATATAAACAATTAATCCATCTAATGAGCTATTTGATATGTATACAAATGAATAATTATAAAAGAAAGTAAACATTCATACTTTTGACATCTAATTCTAAATATAGTAGTTCTACTGAAGGGTAGCCACATTACAGTTTTCATTAAGTTAAGTTGCACTTATTTGAAATATCATCGATTGGATAACAAACTATCCAATGACATTTCAATCACTGATTTATGTTTGGCTTCATTAGAGAAATGACAAGAACTCTGAAAGGAGGATACCATTCTTTAATATCAAGTAGTTAATCATTTTTCCATGAGTCTTTTCACTTAGAATATTCTTAATCTAAGCCTACCAAAGGGCAGTTAACCCAAATCAATATTCTATAAAATGGTTCATGATGAAAAACCTACCGAATGGGTGGTTGCTCCCATCAACACTTCGGTTGAAAACTCATTTTAATCTATTCTTGCTAAATCTAAGTAAAGAAACTATCATCCGGAGGGAATGCCCACACAAGGGTGCGCTTAGATAGCTCCCATTATTAGCATAAACCAAAATGGAAACCCTTAAATTCTTTCCAAAATCCTTCTCCTATTTGATATTTTGATTAAAAGGAAAGGGTTTTTAATTATAACTATATCTTTGCAATTTGATCTTTAGTTTTAATCCAAGAAAGCTCAGTCTAGGGACCCTTGCTTATTAAAACAATTTTAATTGCAATAGTTATACACCTATTCGGGTTTAGGTGATGCCACTTAGGATAATATAGGCTAATTAAAGAACTTAGTTTCATACTAGGCATTTAATCCTAAGTTAAATTATAATCTCTAGTTCTAATTGAACTAGTTCTAGATTATGATTTTAATTAGTTTTCCTACGTCTAATTAATTGGATTTATCCATTTTTAAATCCTAGTGGTTGGTCATGTTACTATATGAGACATGATCATATAATATATTCATAAAAGGAGAATATAAACATATATGACAAAAATAGCAACTTTTAAAAATAATCACTTTCCACTTTTGATGGCTTCCTGTTTAGGACTTTTCTATAATCATACATTTGACCCCAAATGCATATAGAAATGTCAATTGCCTCCATATGGATCCAAAAATTGCACTTGCACCCCCATCAATGCCACAGAATTGCATATGGTACCCAAAATTTTCGTCTTGATTGCAATTCGGCCCTATTGAACCACCAAGTGCTAATTTGGTTTGGAACTCGACTACCATGGCTCACCATCACCCCCACGGCTACAATAGTGATCCACCATGACCTAGTCAGCCCTAAACATCACAAAAATTCTGGAAAAAAGATCAAAATCCAACCACCACTTCCAATCTTTTTCCTTCTTGACGATTTTTGCAATTTCACGAATTGATTGCAATTTCTAGCACACCTATGCTATTACAACAATTTCTAATCTCCAATTTAGGAGTTACATTCAGAAATTAAACTAATTTTACAGCCATTACAATCATTGGATAAACTACCAACGAAAAAACCATAAAACTACACAATGTTGAGAAATAAACATCCACACGATTTTCATGCAATCAAACCATCAAAAGTGGATAATTAATTGCTGCAAAATAGAGGTTAACATCGACATTCACATACAATTACTCTACGCACTTTATAGCACCAAAATCAGTCCACAAAAATGCTAAACAGTCCGCCAATTGTGGACTACTTCTAATAAGCAATTTTTACCGATTTTATGTTCTATTGCAAGATTACATACGTGGCTTTGATACCACTTGTAGGGGAAAGATTCCTAGACATTTCTAGACTTAAATTTTCAGTTTTTAAGCCATATTAAGGTAGCCTAGATCTTTAGCGGAAGCGAATATGTAAATCATGCAACAAACATCATTGAAATCGAAATCACATACTAGTTAGAAGTTTTTATCGATTACCTACATGGGTTGGTGTTATAACTCAACATACAAAATTTCTACAAACTGAATGAAGGCTAGAAAAAGCTTCCAAGGCTTGATAAAATTCCTTAAGCGTGATTCTTACAAATCTTCTCCCCTCTTTCTCTTTTCTTGTGAATGGCTATGAAAAAACGGTATTTTTATTCTCTGCTATTTCTTTTTTCTTAGCATTGTATAGTATATATGTGTGTGTTAGTGTGTCGTGTGAGCATACGTGTAGAGGCTAGGATATAGCCGATGGTTAGAGAGGATAAGGGAAGAGAGTTCTAGTTAGCTTATGATAAGTCATTTTGATTTTCTAAATTAAATTATCTGAAGATAAAATGAATTATCTTCCTAATTTAATTATCAAAATCTTATCTCTTGCTAAACAACTCCTCTTACACGCCTACACACACATGTCACACACTGGAGTGTGTCTGACACATGCCATTAGGACATTCTTCGACAGGACAAACATTCTTGTCTAAAGGATGTCTTTTGTCCTTATGTCCTAACCTTCTAAATTGAGCTTCATGCTCCCAAATAGAAAACCATACTCAATTAACCCATAAATGCCAAATTAAGAAAGAGGCAGTTAACCGTAAAGGAAAGTGGCTAGGAAAGAGACCCGAAGACGTAGCAATTGTGACTATAAAATGACCAAAATATTCCTCCTAGATACTAGCAGTGTTTGGACCATTTTAATATCAACTCATTCCACTAAAGAGTTAGAGTTGTACTCCATGGTAACTAATAAACTTTCGAGGGAGCTTTTCTATCTTTGACCTACTAAGTAAAATGACCGAAATGCCCCTCTTAGTTTCAACCGCAATCAATGATAGGTTTTGCATTCAAACTATTATCCTATCTTGATTACATCTATACCTTATACCTTTATCTTTCATATAATCACCACCCAGATACTATTCCCTAGTTCTTGGGAGCGACCCACAAGTCTAGTATCCAATATAGCCAAAGCTATATTACTAAGTGTTTAGATTTAGATGATTACATAGATAACTTCAAGTGAGTAGCTTACTATCACTTACATGAATTCCATCTAATGAATCTAGTTCATATGTCCAAAACACCGAGTTGTTGACCCTACTATAAGATCTCACCCATAGTGAATGAAAACACATGACCTAAGATCCACTGATATTGTAAAATCCCAGACCTAGCATGTAGTAAATAGTACTTGTCTACATATATTTAAATGTGTGTTTAAGTATTTGAATGCAATTATGTGTATCCTTTAGCAAATTACGTTTATTAGTTAGAATACTATTCGTAATTCTTAAAATGTGAAAAGTATATTTAATTAATATATATAAAAATAAACAACATATTATTTTGATAGTTGCATTAATTAGCTTTATTTTCTTGCATTATTTACTTAAATTATATTATTTGCTTAAAGAGCACCGAGACCGGAGTAAATTTTAAGCTGTTTTATTTTCTGAATATGATAGTTTTCCTTTATTATACTTCATATATAATATATTCGTTCATAGACAGAATGTGCATTGCGTGTCCCGAGTGCAAGTTAGAATATAAAAAGTATCCCCAAGTGAATAGTAATAGTTCAGTTGTTTTAGGGCCTTTAGCATTTTAATTTTGTTTTATTAAGTTTTATAAGCCCATTAGCGTTTTTATTTTAAGCCCAACCACTTAAGCCCGTTTAATTACCTTATATACATATTTATATACATATATTACATACTACACACAAAACAAACACAACATCACACATGCATACACACAACAAACACAACACCACACACACACACATAAAAATCGGTCTCTACACATACACACACACACACACAAACACACGCTGAAAACACACACACACACATGGCTAGAAAATGAAGAGAAGAAAGAAAAAAAAGGGGAGGAAAGCTTGGAAACTTGTTCTACCTTGCATGATTTAGCTTGGATAAGGTGAGGGCTTGCATTTTGTGCATTTTTATTGAAGTTATATAATGGTAGATTTGTGATAATGTTGTAAAATTGAAGATTATAGCTTGAATTCATATGCTAAAGTGATTTTTGATAAGGAAATGTGAATGGTTACTACTGAATGCCTTAGAACTTGTAAGCTTTGTGTGTTGAATGGTGTTGGTGTTAATTGAGCAAGATTGATGTTTGTAGCCTAGATGTTTGTTTTAATGTGTAAATGAGAGTTTATGCTAGCTCAAGGAAGGGTTCTAAGCTCAATTATTCACAAAATGCAAGCAACAAGCTAGGCCCTGATTTGGACAATGCACTGCTCCTGACTTCCAAAGTGGTTTTGACATAGCAAAAGTCCTTATAATTGAACAAATTTTATACATATGCTAGATTAGACAGTTTAGAACAAATGCTGATTTCTAGAGCTAAGGAAAATTCTAACATTTTGACGCTCCGATTTAGCCATTTTTGAAATGTGTCTGGGAAAAAATCGCTTTGCAGAGGCAGTTAGGTGTAGTTGTACGATAAAGGTCATAACTCATGGAATTTAACTCAAAATTGAGCATCGTTTGAAACTAAAATCATCTACACTCGAAGAGCTAAGTTTATAAATAAAAATCAGAGAATTTAGAGATCAATAGCATAGGTAAATGATTTGATAAAGTTAGGGTTTTGTTAGAAGATTTGGAAGGGCATGCTTTCATGAAGCTCTAACTTGACTTGTTTTGAGCTTTGAGGTAGGGTGATTGAAGCTTGATGGTGTGTTGTCTATGGGTGCTATGGGTACTAGTAAACCTAGGTTGGTGATTAAATGTATTTGGATTGAGTGGATCTTGGGTAGATATGCATAATTGGCTTGGAATCAAAGGGGTTTCAGGTGAAATGCGAATCTGGGTGGAATTGAACGTTGTATTTAGTGTTTATAGGGTGAGGTAGTGCTAAATGAGTGGTTATGACACTTAATTGAACACGGTTAAGGTACTTGTAGTAAAAACACATAAAGGAAAAATCAGGACTTTTGAGGTAATTGCGGGTTAAAGTATGGTTTCATGATTTTAAATGGTGCCATAATGTGTATTTAGATGTATAGTATAGTTGGTTTATGAATTAGGAAACTTGTGGTTTGTATGTGACTTGATTTGGGTCTTGAGCTAAAGGGGACTTTGGAACGAAATGGGGAACTTGACTTGTTGAATATGTAGTTAGCCTTAGATGTCTTAGGAAGCCTTCAAAATGTAATTATGGCGTGGTTTGGTTAATTAGAATAGGTAGTTGTAGTTAAAATCACCTAAAGGGCTTTACAGTATTTTTGAGTTAATGTGTTTAAAAATGTGATTTCGTGGTATTTAGTTAAATCATAAAGTAGTTATATGAGATTAGTAAAGTTAGACTTGAAGTTCTTTATCTTGTGTGAAGTTTGTGGCATGATTATTAAGCATTTAGAAAGATATATGTTGGACTTCTTGTCAATTGCTTAGTCTTATTGCATAATTAGTTATTTGAATTGTTATAGTTGCTACATTTGATTGTTAATTAAGTAAATTATAAAGTTAGCTCATCTAGTTAGATGATTATTGATTGTTGTAGTAAAGTAATTGGAATTTATAGCTTATAATCTTAACTTAATGATATTTTGATGCTTCTAATGCCTTCTATGCTAACTAATTATGTGGTAGAGTGAACTTTCTAGCTTAATTACATGTGGAATATAAGTTTGTGTGTATAAGTGAATTGAAGAAGAAAATTAATAGTAACTTGATTAAAGAATGTGAATTTGTTGCTTATGGTATTTTAGTGTTAATAAGAGTGTCATTTTAACATGTCTTGTAATCTAAAGTAGTTAGTATATGTTTAATAATCTTAGAGAATATAGATAATCTTGTACATGATTTCACTTTGGATAATGCATGTTAGAGTTCTTTTAACATGTTTAGTGATTGAGTAATGCTTAGTGTTTACGCGTAGTAGCGTGTATTAAGTGTTTAACTTGAAGGATATGTGATTCATGCTATCTTATGAGTTAAGTTGTATATTTAGGTTATATGTATATTAGAGCTAATCATGATAATAGAATTGCAATGGATAATGAAAGTGTTATACTTATATGAATAATTAAGGGTTGCATATTTGAGTGGATTCAAAGAGGTTTGGAGTAAACCTAAGCTATTCTCTTACAGGTTTGGCTTACTAAAGGTGAGGGAGTCTTCATTTCTTTTGTGCATCTTAACTTATTTTATTATTTTTAGATTGTATGATTTAGTTTAAATTAATAAAGTTTATATGTACTATTTACATGTTATCTTGTGAATTACTTGAATTAGTTGCTGGAGTAAATGTTTATATTACTATAATTGCTCTATTTGATTATCAAATGTGTTATATGTTATATATGGGGTGAGGCTAGCCTACTTTGCTAGCTCCCTACTTGATTTGAAAATGAGATTCGGGTTTGTTACTCGGGGTTGCACAACCTTTTTGGGCATAGTAGTATCGAGTAACATAGGCAACATCGAGCTTGCCGTGCTCCCTCGACTACCATGGTTTCCCAGTCCCTTTATCGCTGAGGCATACTCCCCTACCCCAAAGGTGTGGTTCATCTCGTTGGGGCATACGGATCTACCTCAAGAGATATGGGTCGTAGGATTGAGGTACCAGAGTCCTATGAGGTACCGGAGTACCCCATTTTAGAGGAATAAGGGTTGCTGGCACTTGTTGAAATCTTGGCTTGTGGCTTATGATTGAAGACAAAAGTGGAACCGTATCCTTTTTATAGGTGGTTAAATACTTGTCTAACTAACTTTGTTATTTTGTGTTGTATATGTTATTATCCTTGTTGCATTTCATGAAAGCATTCCTCAGTATACTGCATCACCTCCCTCACTGAGAATACATGTTGTATACTCACCCTCATTTCTAACACCTTTTAGGATCAGTGCTATCAGGGGTAAAAAAAGAAGGCCCAAGAGTTTTGTGATTGATTATGCTGGCTTACGTGGATTGTCATTGAATTCAGTTTTGTACTTGTAAAGTTAAGTTTAAAATGTATTGATAGTTATGAATGACTTGTAATGTTGTAATAACTTGTAATCTTTACTTTATTGTCTGGTAGTTGCATGCTTGCATGTTTTGACTGGTTGACGGACTTAAATTATAAGAAAGAAAACTAGATAAAGAGTTAGATCATAGTTTTGTGGTTATAAATATTGTTTATAGGTTTTGAATTGTCTTATAAATAGGGGAGACTATGTCCGTTTCCTTCATTTTTTGTGACCTCGGGTATTGGATCGGGGCTCCGTTCTCGTGAGAGATCGAGGTGTTACATATACACCCATATACGCTCATGATATAGAGCATTGATCACTTAGTAGCTTAAGATACTTTTAGTTCTTTGACAATAATAGTAATGTCACTGAGATAACATCTATTGCAGTCCCGTTCAATGCATTAACATGTACTAATGAGAGAATTCCGGAAAGTCCTTCTAATGACCAAGGTAGGTCACCCTACCAAATAGGAAACTCTCTCATTATAACATTACCACAATGAAGTGCCCAACTTCACTATTCAGTTATGAACTTATAGTTTTGATCCAAATCTTATAGCATAAACATTCTATGCAGATCACAACGCACCTATACTATTCACTTGTATCAATGAGCCTTTTTGCATACATATATATCAAATAAAGAGAGAATATAACATGCTCATAATGAATGCATTGATTTTATAACTGAATATATTCATTTACATAAAATGTTTTAGTGCTAGTGATCTTTAGGGCATACCATTCCCAACAACTAATCCACGACTCCATCAGGAAGGCAACTACCAATCAAGAGTTAAGGATCCTTAATAGAAAGATTGATCGAGACCTACTTCAAGAAGCTATAAAAGGACTAATGATCAAGCAGACTAGAAACCCCACAAGCTCAAAGCTCAAAATACAACACTACTCAAAACAAGTAAGATGAGTGGTATCTAACTATTATCCTCCTAACACATACTTTTTGTTATACCTTTTTCTAAACCTATAGGGCTAAACACGCTAAGAACTCGTCAAGGCCCCACTAAATAAAACAAACATGGATTGGGGAAGTCCTTTGTCTAACTTGATCTTGATGTAGGTTCACAAGGGGATCTACAATGTCAAGCCACTAAACTTGTTAAAAGTTTCAAATGGTACATAAGCTTTTTTTTTTCTTTTCAAATTGTCGTCAAAACAAATTCTTTTATTTTATTTTATTAACTCTTTTAGTTTTTTCAATTAATTTTGACAAATTTCATTTTCAATATACAAATTATTATTTTCCTCACCATTTCAAATACCCCAAAACGTTTTTGCCTAATCACACACTGTTAACATTTTTAACGGTGAAACATTTGTAAGTATAATGGCTTGAACTCATAATCTAATGATAAAGTGTTGTTTATAATCTAATGATAAATTGTATATTTATATTTTCTCTTAGTCAGCACATCAAGAAAGAATGGCAAGAAACATATTTAGTATGTATTTAGTTGAAAATTTTTGACACCTTTTAAAATGATATGACAAATGACAATTATGCCCAACTTTAAATGAAAATTATGAAGATTAATTGAAAAAACTAACAGAGTGCATAAATTGAAACAAAAGAGTTTTTCAATAGCCAAATATAAATGAAAAAAATAGCTTTGTGGTAGTTTTGAAACATGTTGCAAGTTTAGTACCCTTATTGTAACTTATCTTATTTTATGTTTATCTAGATAGTATGACAAATGATAATTTTTCAGCTAAAAGTAACAATCAATTATAACTAAAGGCTCCATTTGTTTGCGTAAAATAACCTGCTAGTGAAAAATATTTATAGGATAAAATATTTTTTTGAAAAATATAATATTTTCTAGTGTTTAGCTACCACATTGGTTTATATTTTCTGGTATTTGGATGTAATAGTGAAACTCGATTAAAATTATAAATTTATTATAATTTTTTTAATTATTAATAATTAATAAATATTAAGTATTTAATTGATTAAAATTATTAATTTATTCAGAAAAAATCAAAATAATTATTTAAGAAAAAATTTAATAGTTAATGCATAATAAATCAACCAATTAATTAGTAATTTCATAAATTAAAAATAATTATTTGACTAATTATTAATTTAAAACTAAATTAGTTGAATAATTAATTAAATAGTTTATATATGAATAGAAAATCTTACATTAATTAATAATGATTAATTTAGTTAATTAATAATTATTAATTAATATTAGATTATTGAATATAATTTTATTAATTATTAATTTAATTAATTAATTGTCATTAAATAAATAATAGTTAATTTAAGTAATTGTTATTATTAAATTAATTAATTTTTATTTAATGATAATTAATTAAAAATGTACGGGAGTGGGCGGGGGGGGGGGCGGGAGTGGGGATGGTGTGGGTGAAAGTGGAGTAAAGTGAGTAAAAAATATTTTCTTCTCCTCAAAAAAATAAAAATAATTTCTCACTTTTTTTAATTAAATATTTTTTTTGATTGAAAAATATTTTTCGATTGACCAATTTTTTAGTGTTATCAAATACCAAAAAATTAGAACAAAAGAGCCTAACTAGAAACTAACTGAGTAGATAAGTGAACAATTTGAAATGAGAAAAAGTTCAACAGTGATTTGAAATTTTGGATAAATTCACTGATGTGTGTCACAATTTATCCCTTTCTAATATTTGATTTATATCACTAACCCCTTCAAATGTTATTGGAATACAAATGTATTCATATTTTAATTGAACAATTATAAATATTGTGTAACAGTTTACCATCTAATTTAGCTAAAAATAAAATAAAAGATATATTTTTAAAGGGAGTAAAGTGCTGTCAAAGTCGTCGAAATATGTTAGGATAATAATCAGTATGGTTAATATTTTATGTTTCTTTTCTCGCTCTCTATTTTGTACATTCCTATCTTTAATCGACGCCAGGGCAGTCATCCGCTGAAGATAATAGCTGTTCCGGATATGAAACATATACACACATACATACATATACTATAGAAATATAACGTCAGCTGAAATTCAGCCACTTAACAGTTCGCTCCACCATTTCTGTATGCCCTCACCCCCTTTCTCATATATATATATATATATATATATATAAGCTTCTCTCTGTACCAACACTCTGTGTGTGTGTGTGTGTGTGTGTGTAATGTGCAGAATTTCATATATTATGTATATGTTAGTGCATACTTTGAACAGATTAATTTTGTTTTTGTCTAATTAATATGTGGTGATGAGGTGTTCCTTAATTTGCATACGGTTGGTGGAACATAAGAAATGAATAAATAAACAGAAGATCGTTGTTATGAAATATTTAAATTAAGACTTGTACTATGATTTCTGCTATTTAAGTATCAACAGAAGAATTGTGAGGTCAATTTGTTTCGTATTTTTGATGTGTTTAGCCAAATTTTTGTATCATTTGGCACCGTTAAAATGTATATTTAGGTCCTAGTTTAAGTTAATACCCTCTTATTCACTAATTTTGCATTATTAAATCATCAAAGTAGAATATATTTTCTTTTGATATATTTCATATTTAGCATTTTGTGTTATGAAGGGTAAAACTAGAAAAAAGAAAGGGGCAAATTTACGTGAGTTTGGAGAGTAAAACTAGGAAAAAGAAAGGGGCAAATTTACCCAAGTTTGGAGAGGTGAAAAATAAATGACGAAAGGAGCTTATATTCTTGTAAATAGGCAGTCCAAGGAGAATTTTGTTAATATGTTTGTAGAACACTAGAAGTACCTTATTGGGGTTTCCCACCTGGATTTTTTGTCCTAACTTGGGGAAAACTTTTATAGAAAACTCCGCCTATGTCAAGGTTTTATACTTGGCATTGAGAGTGGCAAGTGTGGATAAAGGAGGTAGTCGATAACTAGTATAAACTTTGTTGGATTCTTGTTATGGATTTGATATATTAGTGACGTCATTTGATCCATATAACTAAACCCACCTAATGGGAGAAAGCTTAGGTTGATGATGAGTTTAAAAATTCATATTCGTACTTGATTTTAGCGGCATTCTTTCATCCCCACATAACCACTATCTGAAGAAAAATGGAAGAAAGAAAAAAATGATTTTTTTGGTCTGCATACTTCAGGGACCAGGATGGTTGATTATAGGTGGAGAAAACAAGTATTGAGTCATCTTCTTAAGTCACTTTTCCATCCTTGCCTCGATATATGATAGGAAGGTTAGTTGTTGGCTCTCTTCCTTGTGAGTTTGAGCCTAGGCTGGTGTTATAATTCCAGTTACAATGTGGTGGAACCGGTAAATCTAGTTCAAAGCAAAGTTTTAGGCACTCTGTATTCATGCTTCTCATTTTTCCTTTGTTATCCTTTTTATTTTGTTTGCTTAGACAATGAGGATTTCGATTGTGGTTTGAGGTTTGATTCAGTATAATGCAAGCAGGCATGCTTCCCTCATCCTGCATCACTTAAGAGATTTGAAATTGGTTGGCAATTAAGATACTGACTCTCTATTGTTTGTAGAGTTTCTTGATTTTGTAGTGGTACTTTTCCGATCTTTTAAGTAGAGAATTTCAAATTGGTTGACAATTAAGATACTGACTGGCTATTGTTTGTAGAGTTTCTTGATTTTGTAGTTGTACTTCTCCGATCTTTTAAGTAGAGAATTTCACTAGGGTGGACTGATTATTTAAACAACTGAAGTCTCAGAAGTCTCTAGCAAATTTCCAGTGATTAAAGTGAGTCAGCTACTCGCTCCCTTGTTCTTAAATTTGTGCCTCCAATGATGTGGTGTTAAACAATTATAATTGTCCCCTTTCTTGATTCCTCAATATTCTCTTTTGAAATGTTTAACTTGAGACTCTTTCTTTTAGCTCTAGTTTGGCAGAGTTTATTTTGAGCTAATCAATGCATAAAGAGTGTTCATTTCTAGAGAAATAAAATGACCCGAGTTACTCAAGAGATCGCAAATTATCTTTTTGAGAAATAAGAGATTGCAAATTGTCATTATGTTATTGTTAACACAGAAATAATCTGGTACCATGTTTTTGTTTGATAAGTGTTGAATTGTTGAAAAATGTAATATTTTGTTTTTTAACTATTTCCTATCTATTTACTCTTTTGCATTGGCTTGTGAACTTTTTCATGTTGGTTGCTTCATTTCCTCTCTCTTTTCTTTTTTGTAAATGATAAAAAAGAGGGGGTGTGGTAAAATTTCCCCTTAACGTAATGATCCTAAACTGATAAATGGATAGATCTGAAGTTATCCATGGGCCATCGGCTTTGGCATATATGGTAGATGTGCAGTTCTTGTTCCTTGCACCTTATGTTGGCTTGTAAACGAGTTAAAGAATGGGAATGTATGACTTTATTTTCTTAAAACTTGCATTTTCCTCTTTATTGTTGCATCTAACAATTTGCACTCATTGTTATTCAACAAGTATATCTTATTTATCAATCTTCTGACATGATTCCAGATATCGACCATTAACAGAGTGATACCTTACTTATATTCTAACTAACTTAGTACCTCAGTATTCTGAAAATCATTGTAGTTCTTGCATGACCCATTCATTTTCTAGGGTAATTATATCATATAGCTGTCCTCTAGTGAAGATTGACAAAATAGATGAATAACTTGAACTTTTGGCAGCATTTATTACAATTGGCCATTGGGGACCCTTAACTTTTGACAGGCATTCTTCTCTGCCATAGGTGACGGTATTGTTAATTGTTAGACTTATGTTTATTTTTATAGACAAAGCAAGGTTTCTATGTGCTACTCATTTATAGCTTCATAATATAAGAAATTTAACATCTGGCATAAACTATATGAACAGAGAAGGGTAGAAGTAGGAGCCTAAATAAGGAACGAAAGTGCTATTTATATTCGTATATTCTGCCTTACTTTTTATTACTCATCACTCTTATATATGCATATATATATGTTTATATGTATATAGACACTTAAAACACTTGTATGTATTTTCAGTGCTTCGTGCACTCACATGGGTAATTATATTTTTTCTGTTTGCGTGTATAACTTAAAAGGGCCTTCCTTTTTTCCTTGTTCAAAGAATATGTTTAAGAGGTGTATTGTGAGACAGTAGATGACCATAGTTTTTGTGAATGATTGGTGTTCCACATCTCTGATAGTTTCTTTGTGCTAATCCAGTTCATCTGCTATGATTTATTTTCTCTTCCCTCGATGGGATAGTCTTGTCTTCTCCTATTTATATGCAAAAGGACATTATGTGGAATTTTCTTCAGTCTTTCATTCTACAGTGTATGCGTATTCAGTTTTCACCTTTTCTTTCTGCTTTTACCAAGTTTGGGGTGGGGGGATGTACAGCTTTGGGCATTTCCAACCTTTTCTTTTCTTTCCATTTATAACCTTGCAAATCCCCTTCTCTTTTTCCCTTTTTCTGCTCTTTCCTTTCTTTTTTCTTGTTGGGGTGGAGGGTTGTGTTCGAGGAGTATGTGCATAAGTATATGTAGTTATATTTGTTGTCTGCTCGACAGTCATTGTTTCTACAAGTCTGTCTCTTGTTCAGGTTCAATAGAAACTTGGTTTAAGCGGTATATGTTTCTGTTTCAGTGATGGACTTTTGCTGTCTGCATTCCCAGTTTGGTACCAGGGTTTTATTGCCTGGTGAAAGGAGTTTGTTGCCTAAAGTCAAAATTTCTAAGTGTGATCTCCAGAAGGGTCTTAGTTCACTTGATTCTCTTAAGGTATGGATCCAATTCCTCACATGCTCTGTTGTTGCTTGAAAGCTGCATACAAGCTTTCCATTAATTTAGCAGCGACAGACTTCTCAAACTTGAATTTCATGTGTAGTTCTCTGCTGAGGAAATGATATAGGTCCTTGAAATGATATAGGTCCTTGGTCTCACACATGTAACTATTTAGATAAGGGTATGGCAAAAGACCTCAAGCACACCCATCAACTTCCCCAACCCTGGAAACTAGATGACTACAAGTGTGCTCTCAGTCATGCCCCCCATCCCCACAAAAGGTAAAGAGAGAATATAAAAAGAAAGGGAAGGAAAAAAGCGAAGTGGTACAAATGCATCATAACAAATTGAAAATGAAAGTAATATGAGAGGCTAAAATGGGCCATAAGTTGTGAAATGGAATTAATGTATGTCAGGCCTCAATTGCTTCTGCATTTGCTCTTTGAATGCTTGCCATCACCTCCTTTTCTTCTTCTAGTTCATATCCTGAAGTATGGGGTGATTGCAAACAACCATTCAACAGAAAATTTAGAAACAAAAACGTTTTTGGTGTTGCCTACGACATGCTCTGCTTTGTGTCTGTCTTCAATGTTTTTACTCTGGTTGGATTGTTTTGTTCTTCCATTTCATTTCTCATATTGTAAGCCGCTATTTGCATTCTGCATTAAGCCATATGCAACAGAGTATTTTCCTTAAGGGGTGACCTTCAGATTCTTCCTTCTTTTTCTTTTGCCTTTCTTCTTTTCTCTCTCTTATTTTTTTCCCCCTGGGATGAACTTTGAAAATTGGCATGTGATGCTAGCTGCTTTGTCTTGAAACATATTAAAGCATTCCTTTTATATCTCCCTTTGTGTTACATGCTCACTTAATCAGATCGACCGAATTTATCTTTTTTTCATGTCTAATCTCAAAGACATGATTTAGTAGCGTCGAACTAACACCAAGGGGTTTTTCATGCTTATGGAGAAGAGTGTTGCTTAGTTAGTGTAATGCTCTTTAAATATCTCCAAATGACCATTTACTGAATTAAAAAAAAAGTGGGATACAAGTTGCTCGCCTCTGCAGCTGCTAAACAGGTAGAACTTTTGGGCTCTGATGCAGATCATTCCGTGATGTCAAATTGTATATGGTGGTAACCATAGTCACAGTTCATAATATATTGCACGAGAGGCTTATTATTCTAAGATCATAGACAACACTATTTGCCAGATCTGAACATTTCATTCATCTTTCGCGATTTTCATCAAGGAATATTTATATCCTCTCTCTACATTAATTGATTTCTGCTACAAATATTAGAACTTATATATTGATGTCAATTTTGCATCAGCTTTTCTGTCACTGAGCAGCTTTCTTGCACAAATCAACTTGCATTAGTCCCCCTCCCTCTCCAGCCAAAAGAATAATGGAGATTTTTGAACCTGTAAAATTAAGTAAACTTGGGCTTATATTCTCAAATGTTCAACAGAAAAGTGGGTAAGACTATATTACCTCTTGCAGGAAAGTAGCGATAAGTTCAGACTTCAGTTGAAGCTTGAAAGAGCATCACAGAACTTGAGGCAGCTGCAATCTGTGGTCATCAGATGTGACTATCCTCAAAATGCAGATTTGCCACGCTACTATTCAAAGAGGGAAAAGAAGCCCTTCCCTATACCTATAGTAGAGCTGCGGCGAGCTGCCAGGGAGAGGCTGAAGAACAGCAAAGGCCAGCCTAGAAGACCTGTTCCTCCGCCAAAGAATGGTTTGGTTGTGAAAAGACTAATTCCTGTTGCATACAATGTTCTAAATGCAAGAACAACATTGATCAACAATCTCAAGAAGCTATTGAAAGTAGTGCCTGTTCACGCCTGCAAGTAATTCTCTCTCTGATTGCCACTTTTAATGCCTTTCCTCTAACAGCAGCCTCTGACTCTTTACTTTTTTTGCTAAATTAGCAAGAAAGAGTTCCATTAAAATGAAAATGATTACAAAAGGTCCAAGACCAAAAAGAAAGAGTCTCGAAAGAGATGCCCAACTACACTTTTAAATTGCCAATTTGTACATATAATTCTGTTGAGGCTAGAATCATTGGACTTCCTACCAATATATATCTTAGCTTTTACATCATGATAAATATTATAAAAGATCTTCTCTTTAGTTGGTGTATTCATGGAGAAGATCCAATTGTTGCTTTCTTGCCAAATGTGGTTGATGGAAGCACAAAAGAAATGTCTTAAATACAAAAATACTTTGTTAATTGTAAACTCCAATTGCATATTCACCTAGAAGCATGCCCTACTTGAATGGGAATATTCCAGTCTTCTTGGTTCACCTTGTTCATTCTGTTTTAGTTCAGATTGGTTTTCCAGTGTTAGTGTTGGTCATTCTAGGTGAGCTTACATCAAAGGATCATTCATCATGCTTATTATCTAAGATATTATTTCTGCGATTTCATTGCAGGTGGTGTAGTGAAATTCATGTGGGACCAACAGGGCATCCCTTTAAGTCATGTAAAGGATCAAATACTTCAGTGAGGAAAGGTCATCATGAGTGGACAGATGCAGTAGTTGAAGATGTATTAGTGCCTCTTGAAGCTTATCACCTGTATGATCGTCTGGGAAGGCGTATTTCGCATGAGGAGAGATTTTCTATCCCTCGGATCCCGGCAGTCATAGAACTTTGCATTCAAGCAGGGGTTGATCTACCAGAATACCCTACAAAAAGAAGAAGAAAGCCAGTTATACGCATCGCAAAAAATGAGTTTGTTGATGCAGATGAGAGTGAATTACCGGACCCAGACCCAGATGCTCCAAAGCCGACAATATTAAGTGAAGTACCTGATGCTGAAATAGTGCCGCCTCCTAGTGCAGAAGAAACAGTTTTGCTTGCTGAGGAAACACTTCAAGCATGGGAAAAGATGAGGTTTGGGGCCAAGAGGCTCATGAAGATGTATCCAGTGAGGGTTTGTGGATATTGTCCGGAAGTGCACGTTGGCTCCAGTGGACACAAGGCACAAAACTGTGGAGCTCACAAGCACCAGCAACGCAATGGACAGCATGGATGGCAGGCTGCAGTGCTGGACGACTTGATACCACCAAGATATGTGTGGCATGTTCCAAACATCGATGAGCCACTAGAACGAGAGCTTAAGAGCTTCTATGGTCAAGCCCCAGCAGTAGTAGAAATATGTGTACAGGCTGGTGCAGAGGTGCCAGAGCTATACAAACAAACAATGAGGTTAGATGTGGGCATCCCTGCAAATGTTAGAGAAGCAGAAATGGTCGTGTGATTATCCATTTTCTCTAACCCTTTTTCCCCTCTCTCTTTTACAATTGATGTGAAGTAAATCTGCAAATGTGATTACTGCAGATATCAACAGTGAACTCCTCTAACCTATTTTAAGAGAGGAATCAAGAAAGCCACTTGGTCCTTGGGCTCCACTAAAGCACCAAGACCATAGACTTTCCAGGGTTTTCTTTTATTTTTTTTATTTTTAATCCAACATTGGAGTATTGTCTCTCTTGTAAATTGTCTTCCTCTCGGGTAGGTAGGCTCATTCCAGAAAATATAATTATAGCACAAGAGGCTGCCCACTATCAATCTTAACAAATCTGGGGTGTTCTTTAGTGGCAACACAGCATGCCTTGCCTTGTCAGAGAAGACCTTTTTGATCTGTTCAGAATCAGCCAATTGCATAATCTTCGCAAATGCCTAGGTAAAAAATCCAACCACTTAACTCGATCCAAGTTGACAGGAAACTATATGAACTACTACTAGTTCAAGGAATAATATCAACCTGTGGACCGATCAATGGTCACTTAACAACTGATCAATTTCTAAACCTCTTATCAAGCATGGGATTTAAAATAGAGTTGAAAATGTCAATTTATTTCTAATTCATTTTAGTGTATTAATCGTTATCTTAATGCCAATATTACTCTAGTGATATTTTTACTCTAGAATCTCACTAGATGGAACTCAATCCTAATCTCCCTAAAACTAATCCTAGTACTCACCCTTCCTCTCTTCTCGTTACTCAGAGGACAGGCTCATTTGGCCTCACTAACCTTTTTCTTTTCTTTTTTTAATTGGTCTCGCTGACCTTGTAAAAACCTAAAAAGGACAAAAAGGTAAAAAAGAACTTATTGTACAAAATTTGTGTTGTGTCAGATTAGAAAAAAATAAAATTAGATTCACTTTAAATCGTCTTTTTGTATAAATATATACATCTCAAATTGAATCTGGCCTTTATTTCTAAACCAAGGTATAACTTTTTCACATCGAGCTAGCGGTTTAAAACATAAAAGAAATAAAGAATTAAAGGCAATAAAACAGAATTAAATAGCTCAATAAAAAATAAAAAGATGAAATATCATTTAACCTTAAAGCTTTATGTGATAGAATTTGATGTCATAGATAAAATTAAAATCTTATGGGAAGTTTAGAATTTATGTTAAAACTCATGGAAAAAAATGTCATTTCTCAAATGGTTAACATGAAAGGCCTATTAACTAGGACAAACCCTGTAACTAACAACCGTAAATATGGCTTTTTACGAATTCTTTACAACCCTTCTCGGCTTTGACAACATACTTCATCAATCTTTTTTGTAATCATCGAAAGATACCTCCTTTACAAATTCATCATCCTAGGTTAATATTTCTCATTCCCTTTCCTTGGTTCAGAAAGTTTCATTAGTATATTAATATTTCTTTTTGTTTGTATTAGTATATTAATATATATATATTTTTTGGTATGAGTATATTAATACTGTTCCATGTCTTTTAAAATATTTTTAGGATATCCATGAATTTAATTCATTTATGTTCTTCGTCTCTTATCCAGTAAATGTGTGTCAACGATATGCATTGTTTGATAGAGTTTAATCATGTCCAGATTTAAAGATAAAATTCGTCATTTAACATTATGACTTACACATGCAGTAAACTGTAGATTCTATCTGATCTTTATTGCATTTGTTATATAAATTCCATATTATGTAGAATATACAAGTTCATTTTTTTTTTTTTCTCTCTCGACGACAGTGGTGGAGCCACATTGACATGAACATATGCCAATGCACACCCTCAACGAGAAAAAAAATCATTATATTAGATCACTCTTACTGCATAAGTGCACCCCAGATTTCTTTCACTGTATGAGTTCACCTTTTGACATTGCGATCCTAACTCTGCCCCTGGTGTGGATGATTGATGTTTTTGTACATTGTTTTCTTGTGCGAAATTTTGTAGTGTTGTAGAATTTCGATTCATATTTTTTACGCTTTGTTTTGCTCCTGCTCCCTTTTGTTTCAAAATGGGAAATTGCTTCGAATTTGTATGATGGTAGGTCGCGAGTAATCCATGATTAGATTGAGTGGAGAATGGCTCTAGATGACTCCTCTTGTAATCCATGAATATTTAACACTTCCTACCAGAAAATTATGTTTGCAGTCAGTGAGTATTTAAGATCAGCAACTGCTGAGAGGTATATGGTTATATGTTATCTTTTTACATTAGATATAGATGTTAGTTTTAGTATATGGCTACTAATGAGCTAAAATATATCATTGTTTCCACTTTAAGTCGATACGCCTTTTGTTATATGTATATGTTGCAATCTATGTCCCAAATTCAAATGCTATATTTCATGATTATACAATCGCAAAGTATGGAGTTCTGATTGAAACTTATACAGTTCTTTACTGGCTTTTGTACAATAACAATAAAGAGTTCTTTATGTTTTATGTTTGCTTATGAAAATAAACTACTTCTCTAATAGTTTAGATGCTGTGAAAGGGCAATATAAATTGCAAAGGGAAGAAAAGCATAATGCTATAATGGAAGTACCTTTTTTGATTGAGTTCCAAAGTGTGAAAAACGAAAAAACTTGAAGGTGTGCTCTGGATATATTTTTTCCCTGTCTCATCTCTAAGATGTTTTTGGGAACTAGTTCACATTTTTTTAACCAGAAAAGAAGTTTTCCAACAGAACTACTTGCAATGACTGAAGTTTGAAATGCACAATGATATGACACAAATATGCTAGAGCCTGAACTATTTGTATCTTGTAAAAATTTTCCTATCCTTGTACAAGTCAGAAACAGTTTGATGACCACCCATTCATCATGGTAACATTTAACTATCGTTTTGCTGATATCTGGATATACAGATTAAAGCAATACCAAGCAATTTTGCTGATCTTCGAATATAAGGAAGTGTGTGCCTTCTTAATTTTCTTCATCTGGGGTTTGTCCTTTTGGTTGTACAGGTGAAATGGATTCAATGAGAGGACAAGGAGGCATTCAGATGCTACTTACTGCTGAACAGGAGGCCCAACAGATTGTGTCAGCTGCTAGAAACTGTAAAATCAAATTCATAAGCTTCTTTCGTTTTCTTTGTCAACTTTCCAATAAATTCATTATCCTAAGCCATGAAGTCCGTTATCATTGTTCATTTAGTTGGCACAAGTAGCCGCCACCAACCTCTTTTTTGAGGATTATAATTTTATTTGCAAACTATTGTTTTGCTCTTTGCCAACTTAATTCATTTTTTGTGCCTAAAAGAACTTTTCTCCCTTATGTATTAACTTATTCTGTTTGAAATATACTCTGTATATATCCTTTTCGTTATCCTTATGTTGGAATATTATCATTAAATTTCAGTGAAAATGTCAAGGTTGAGGCAAGCTAAAGAAGAAGCTGAGAAGGAAGTGGCAAACTACCGCTCCCATTTGGAATCCGAGTATCAAAACAAGATCTCTGAGGTTGTACTTTTTGAGCATAAATGGCCTGAAATATATTCCGAATAAGAATGCTACCACAATCAGCAATTGCATTTAGTTACAGAAATCATTTTTTTCTTTTTACAGTTTTCTGCAATCATATGATGTTGAGCACCCATGATTTCTTAACTTTCTGTGAAATCATTACAGCGCATTAGTATAACTATCATCCCATGTTAATCGATGGAGAAATATAGCCTCCCTTTTACCTAATTTGACCAATGTAAATTGTTTTTCTTGCTATTTTCAATGACTTGTGCAGACAAGTGGAAGCTCTGACTCAACTGTTAAACGGCTCGATATTGAAACTGATGTAAAAATACGAAACTTGAAGGAAGGAGCATCTAAAGCAACTCCAGAGGTCGTCAATATGCTCATTAAGTATATTACTACAGTGAAAGTTTGAATGGTAGAGGTACAATGAATCAGCAACCCTTATGTTTTGTAATAAATATGCTTCTTTCCATATATATAACTTCCTCAGATGTTTTCAGAACATTGGAGGCTCTGTAACGCCAGCCAGCCATGCATACAATAAAAATCTCTATCCTATGCAGTGATGTTTCATGAATGATGAAAACAGACTAGAATATTGTACCACAAACATGTCTTGAAACTTTTTTTTTTTTAATTCAAACAGAGGTCTAAGTCAATATTACATTACATATAAAAGATGTTACACCTGCAGAGAATTAATCTCTAGACTTCTCATGCACTAAGCGAGAACAACTTGAGCAAATGCCTAGTGGTACATCGTAGAACACTTAATGAGTGCCCTTATATAGTATAGTAGAAACAATCAAGAGAAAGGAAGGTACTAGGAAATACAAAATTAATATGGCAACCAAATATCATATCAAGTTCTTTCGATATGTGAAAATTAGTAGAGTTCTTTTAGAAATGTAAAATATAGTTTAATTTGCAAGCTGGAGCTTATAGTCAGTGTCCCATAGCTGACTTCATTTTAGAATCATTGTCCAAAGATACATTTAAGAAGGTTAAAGTGCACTTCTGAGATGTGCCTTCATTAAGCCTAGAAAAGTCAGTTTCAATTTTCCTTTTGTGAAAATTGATTGCCATGATTTTTGAATTCGTGCAGAGGGATGGTAACGGGTCGGTTATTCGCGGTTTTTGGCAAAACCGAAACCGAAACCGTTTAACAAATCGAAAACTGAAAACCGAAACCAAAACCGAAACCGACGGATTTAAAAAATTCATATCCAAAACCGCAACCGACGGGTTTTAAAAAACCCGCGGATAACCGAAACTGAAACCGATTACTTAAAAAAATCAATTTAAATAGAAAAAAACTCTAAATTTGTGAAAATAATATTAATTTACATGCATATTAAATAATAAAATTAAAGAAATATATATACTACATCATTGCAAATATTTAATTCTGACAAAATAAAAATGAGAAATTGTTCGTCCATTCATACAATAAGACAATAAAATTAAAAAATATACTACCATCATCACAAATATTCAATTCTAAAAATAATAAAAAAGAGAAACTATTTGTTCATTAATACAACTAAATCAAAGTTCACATGTGTATATTATATATATATATATATATATATATATATATATATATATATATATATATATATATATATATATATATATAATAAAAAATAAAAAATATATTATTTTATTATATATATTATATACATGTGTATAATATAATATATATATAATAAAATAATAAATTACTAATCGGGTTTCGGTTTTCGATTTTTTTTAATATCAAAAACCAAAACCTGTCAGTTTATCCGTCGGTTTTGCTTTATAAAATCCAAAACCTAACGGTTTCTCCATCGGTTTTCATTATCGGTTTTTTATCGGGCAGTTATCCATCGATTTCGGGTACAACGGGTATCCGTTGCCATTCCTATTCGTGCATTGAACATTTTATAAAATGATTTTACTGATAAAAGCTATTATTCACTGTTCACACCACAATCTATGAAGAATCCTTTTTATGAAGAAATTCTTTTACTAGTAAAAGCAGGTATTTCATGCTTCCATGTTAATTCATGATTGTTGGATATCGTTTCCTTCTTTCTGTCTTTTTTTTTTTTTCTTTTTAATACACATTTAGAATCCATCTCTGAAGCATCCGAGATGGGAAATCACAATTCCAAGAGTGTTACAAAATCATGGTTTGTGCTACTTGTTTTTGAACCTTTGTTACTTGCAATAGAATTCAAAAATCATTTTGTTTTACCCCCTAAAATGGGTCTAGTAAAAATAGGAATGCCTTTACATCCGTTGCAATCCAAGAGAGATAGAAGATGGATTTAATATAATTCAATTTTTACCCGGCCAAAGCACAAAAAATGAGTCCTTTTTTTTTTTTTTTTTACAAGCATTGATTACATATTTTGTCAAGTTATAGACAGTTGAGAGGTCCTTCCTTAAATGAACATAAATTGTCATGCCAAAACATGAATCTTACAAGTTATATTTAAAGGGACATGCATGCATATTTTTCATAATGTGAGGGGTAGCAGGAAATTTAGAAAGTGAGAGCACTCACAATTTTAGAAAGTGAGAGCACTCACAATTCCTAAGCCCATAAATGTTTTTAAATTACATAGCACCACACAGATTAAATTTCTCTTTTCAAAACAACTTAGTAGTTAATTGGTTCAAACACAAGCATCGCGACCTCTTCATGTATCAAACCAAAGGCTTCTAGTCGTCGTTATGCCATGAAATTCCACCTAACAAAAGCTATTTTATGCAAAACTATTTCAAATTAGAATCTCTATCCTTTAGGACCTCTTAAAAATCTTTCTACTCACTACGTGCACCAATAAGATATAAATTTTTTGGTATAATAAAGGTCGAGCCATAGATCAAACTCAGACCTCTAAATACAATATATTAGTATTTGACCGTTTCACCCAACACTTGAGTGTTGCAGTAATAATGTTTAAAATAAACGTGATAAGCTATATAACTACATGAGGTTGTACAAATGAATGGGTTTTTCAAAACTTTCACATAACAATCAAGGGCAGCGCTAGGAAATTAACAGGGGGGCGGGGAGATTCTAATTCAACTTAGAATATTAATGATATAAAATGTTTTAAACATAATAAATATAAAAAGATAATATTTACCTAAAATAATATAAGATATGCAAAGTAATGCTTACCTATTCCGTCAATGAAGTTCAGTCCGTTTCTCTTTCATGGAATATAATTCATCAATTATTGTATCCATATGAATAGTTTTAGCAATTTCTTTTTCTATATAGATAATTAATCTATCTTTGAGAAATCAATCCATTAGATTACGAAGCCTTGTTTTGATAACCTTCATAACAAAAAAAAACTTGTTCTATAGTTGCTGTCGAGACAGGTCTTTTACTTTGTGAAGCTTTATACAAATGAGACATATTCCATGCTGAATTTAATTAGGAATGACAACGGGTCAGATACTTGCTAAAATTTATAAAACCAAATTCGAACCCGTTTAAATTATATTTTACCAAACCCGTGACGAAAATCTGTCGGGTTTAGATTTTGCTTACTAAACCCGAACTCATTAAATATTAAAAAATTTGCAGATATCCGACCCAACCCGTTAATGAATAAAAAAATAATTTTTTAAAAGAAAAACTTAAAAACTTTTTTAAAAAATAAAAAAGTACTAAAATAATGACAAATCACAATGGATTAGAAAACGTAAATTAAATTTATTGTCTATTATCAAACTTAAATTTAATAAAAATATTCATCAAAATCTTTATAGTGAGAAGTTATCATCCTTCCATAATAATATGAAATAGCCTAAAGAAAAGAAGAACATAAAGTACTTGTCACAATTGTAAATTATTATTCTCGTTTGAATTATTTAGTAATTGAGAGGCTGTATTAGTTGAATTAGATAAAAAGAATAGGTAAACATAAATAATAAGAGTTGGGTTATAGCTCACAACTATTAATCTTAGACCAATATTAAAAAAATATTTTTTCTTAAGTAATATATTATTTGTATATGTATGTAAATATATCAACATTTTTATTAATTTATTTTTACTAAATTACTAATCGAGTTCTCGGGTTTTGAGTTTTTTTAAATTGCTATATTAAACCCTATCGGATTATCCGTTGGTAATCACTTGTAAAAGCTAAACCCCAATAGATACTCCATCGCTTTCGTAAATAGATTTATAATCGGGTTGCATATTCTTCAGATTCAGATTTAAATCCTACCCATTGTTATCCCTAAATTTAATGGGACAAATTGAAATTAGTAAGATTATGAAAATTAAGTAATTGTAAAAATTAAAATTAATAGACCACTTTGTATTACATAATTTTACTGACGAAATATATATATTTATTTTGTAAAAAGAATTGCACCCTCCATTAATTCTGTGTAAATTTCTAGTTTTTCTACCCATCATCAAGTTACTTAACTATAATTTGGGTCCTATACAATTTCATAGGAGACTAAACAGTAGAACAAAAGGTGACATTAACCTAGGCCCACTTAAACATTGCTAAAAAATAAAGAAAAAATGCCCTTAATAGCTTTTGATGTTTCGCCGTTGAAATATTTTGGTCTTTAATCTTTAAAAATGAACATTTCAATCATTAAAATTGGTTTAGTAGGACAATATTAATCTCAATAGTAAAATTTGTCTATTTTTTACAGTTTTATCGCGTGGTTGCATGTGACTGTTATAATTAATCATAGTTGAGGGCAAAATTAGTATCATGCAGGATGATACCCGTGCCAGCAGTGGCAAACCCAGACACTCAAACTCAAGAGTACACTAGTGCGGTGAGGGAGGTTAAGGTGTTCCATCATATAAGGAAAATATCTAATATAATATTTTTTAAAAAAATAAACCTGAAAAATAAAGAAAAAAATGTTTTTTTTTTCCAAGTTAAGTGCACCCCCTCAACTTTTAATAGGTCAACTTTTACGTGTCAATCTTGTGATAAAGTCGTCAAAAAATAGATAAATTTTATTATCAAAATTAACACTATCCCACTAATTAATTTTAAAGACTAAAAAATTTGTTTTTAAAGATGAAAAACTTAAGTATCCTACAGACAAAACATTGAAAACTAATAGAAGCATTTATCATGTATAATTAGTACAAACATTATCCAGAATGTTGACGCATATAATTTCCCAACTTCCTTTCGAGAAATCAAAAGAAGCCAACTCAGTTAGGTGCGAGTAACGTGGGTTCTTGCGTATCCTTCTAGAAGAACTCTCCATATCCACTTGTTTTTTTTTTTTTTTCCCATTTCCACCACATCTTGATGCTTGTTACTTGTTAGAATAATATAAATTGTTCGCTATCAACATAACGGCATCAACCTTAATAAAATTAGAGCCCCAGGAATTGATGCATATCTAGCGTCACATCTCTACCAACCATTACCTACCACCACCTTTGGTTGTCTATCTGTCTCACATTCTCTCTCTCTCTCTCGTACATAAATGGATCTGCTGATGCCGTTTAAAAAAAATATTAAATTTGTAAATTATTAATATAATTATATTAAAATAATTTAAATAATTCATGACTTTTGAATCTCATTAATAGCGTTATAATATTATAAAACTATATTTATTCTTTCTGATATTATCCATTAGCTGACTCAGCGTTGAGAATGCTTACCCTTCTAAACCTCTATTTTTACAGGAAGATTCTGTCTTCATGTACTCTTACTATAATTATGATTCAAAAATCCCAGATTGAGCTTACGAAATTGTTAATGATTCCCTATTAACTTTTCTAAATTTGCCAACTATTAGAATGGATTATACTTTTAACGGTGGAAAACCAAATCCTCCCATTTTCGTGTTCCAAGTGGTAACAAAAAAGTTAAAATTAAGATATAGAAGCACGATACTCTAAACAATTCACCAGAAACAATAAAATTGTAAAGATATAGAGTTGAAACATCCCTCCAATTTAAACAAAGGATAGAAGAATCCTTCTCTAATACCGTCTAAGACATCAATTTTAATTTAAATAATGTTTTGATCATTCTAGCCCAAGCCACTAATTTATATAGCTTGTTAAGGTATAAATCCAGTGCTTTGCCTTGACTGGAAGTTGAGCTCTAAGTAGTTACAAAAGAGACCTTGGGGTTGCGCCCCTTAGCTTACTCATATGCTTAAGTTAGATAAAATATTTGAGTGAAAAGGAAGTAAGAATGAAATGTGTTAGTTACCTCCTTTTGTATGTGAGTACTTATATTTATAGTGTCCTAAAATTAGGGTTGGACGCCACATGTTATTCCATTCCCTGGAGGTCGGGGTGCATTGGTGATCGGGGGTCCCAGGTCGGGGTGCTACGTCAACATTGCCCTTTGACTTTTAGTTGACTCGAAATCTTGGCTCTGCGGTCGGGGTCTCGTGGACCAGCCATTTATTAATACATTTTATACTTTCATGTGGATTTATAGTGTAAATTTGACAAAGAAAAAGAAAAATAACTTCCACATTATGTTGAAATAGCTTCACAAAATTCTTTTTTGAAAAGTTCTAATTTAGAGCTTCTTTTTTTTTAAATTTTTTTCAACTTTAACTTTTACCTAAACACTTTTTTTTTAAAAAAAAATGAACCAAATAAATTAATTTCAGTTTTTAAATCCAAAAAAGGGCTTTTTAATGTCCAAAAACTAAACCAACATACCTTTAAATGTCTTTTTCCCTTTTGTTAGTTTTAACTTTTAGCTTCTTTTGACATTTGAATAAAATACTATATTTAACTTTCATTTATTGTGTTTGTCTTTTACTTTGTGAAGCTTTATTCAAAAGAGACATATTTCATGTTGAATCTAATGGGACAAACTGAAATTAGTAAGATTATGAAAATTAAGTAATTTTAAAATCTAAAATTAATAGAACAATTTGGACTACATAATTTTACAGACGAAATATATATCTTTATTTTGTGAAAAGGATTATAGCCTCCACTAATTCTGTATAAATCGCTAGTTTTTTAGCCCATCATCAAGGTGCTTAACTATAATTTGGGTCCTATACATTTTCATACTAGACTTCAGAGTAGAACAAAAGGTGACATTTAACCTAGGCCTGCTAAACATTGCTAAAAAATAAAGAGTAAATGCCCTTATTAGTTTTGATGTTTCGTCATTGGGACATTTTAATCTCTGATCTTTAAAAATGAGTTTTTTAATCTTTAAAGTTGATTTAGTAGGACAACATTAATCCCGATAGTAAAATTCGTCTTTTTTGTCTTTAACTTTATCACGTGATTGACACATAACTGTTATAATCCATCATAGTTGAGGGCAAAATTGGTATCATGCAGGATCATACCCATACCCGCAATGGTGAACCCACACACCCAAGCTCAAGAGTGCAGTCGTGCGGTCAATGTGTGTTATTATGTAACGAAAGTGTCTAATATAATAGTTTTTTAAAGAAAAAATCCAAAAAAATAAAGAAAAAAAATATTTTTTCCCAAGTTGAGAGGGTGTACATGCCCCCCTCAACTCTTAATAGGTCCGTCTCTGCGTGCTAGTCATGTAATAAAGTCGTCAAAAAATAGATAAATTTTGCTATCGAGATTAACATTGTCCTATTAAATTAACTTTAAGGACTAAAAAATTTATTTTTAAAGATTATGGACCTAAGTGTCCCAACAATAAAACATTAAAGACTAATAGGGGCATTTATTATGCATAATTAGTTCAAACATTTGACTCGTTTTATAGAAATTAAAAGATAATACACAATTAGGGGCTAAATAATTTCTAAGATAAACTCCAATAATACTTGAAGTTGCTCTCTATTTCAGTTTTTTAGCCAAAATAAAGAGCTAAACCAAAAAATAATGCTTTAACAGCCTCTCCATAAAATTCGCCAGATTTGGATAGCTCGCTACTCTTCTTGCTTTGCTGGCTGCTTGTGGTGAGCCAAATAGGCTCTCTATATTATTTTTTGGGTCTAACTCTTAGAGTAAAGCACATGCGGGTTTTGTTTATGTTTCTTTTGAACTTTTGTTTTAGTGAGCTATTCCAAAATAATAATGATTTTATTGATATAATAATTTTTGTTAGAACATAGTTATTAATAATTAAAAATTATTGACTAGGATCATGTTCTTACATATAATTTTAGATCAAGCAAGAATTTATCATATTATTAGAATAAAACTGAAATAAATAATTTATAAAAAATAAAAACTTACCAAAGTGAGAAATACAATTGCCCTAACATCTCTTGGGAAAACTCCAAAACGAGGTGACAAACATTATTCTGAACGTTGACGCATATAATTTCCCAACTTCCTTTTGAGAAAACAAAAGAAGCCAACTTAGTTAGGTGCGAGTAATGTGGGTTCTTGCGTATCCTTCTAGAAGAACTCTCCATATCCACTTGTTTTTTTTTTTTTTTTTTTTCCATTTCCACCACATCTTGATGCTTGGTACTTGTTAGAATAATATAAAGGGTGAAGTGCATCAAACCCCCTTGTACTTTAGCGAAAGTACATAACACCCCCTATAGTTTAAAAACTCTTTGAATTAGTCCTTGTAGTTTTTCAAAAGTGCACAACACCCCCTTACCGTTAAAAAATCCGTTAAATTTAACGGAGAGTGTACTTTACACTCGTTAAGTGAGATTTTTTTTGATTTTTAACGAATTTATTCATTAAATAATTATATGAATTAATCAAATTACCTTTTTTTTGGCCTAAACAAAACAAAAGAGAGAAATGAAAAAAAAAAATTAGGGTATTTACGTCTTTTTTATAAAATCCGTTAAATATGACGGATTTTATAACTGTAGGGGGGTGTTGTGCACTTTTAAAAAATATAGGGACTAGTTTAGGGAGTTTTTGAACTATATGGGGTATTGTACACTTTGGCTAAAGTATAAGGGGATCTGGTGCACTTCACCCTAATATAAATTTTTCGCTATCAACATAACGACATCAACCTTAATAAACTTACAGCCCCAGGAATTGATGAGAGATGACACAGGTAGTTGCATATGTAGCGTCACGTCTCTACCAACCATTACCCACCACCACCTTTGGTTGTCTATCTGTCTCACGTTCTCTCTCTCGTACAGAAATGGATCTGCTGATGTAGTATAAGAAAAATATTAAATTTATAAATTGTTAATATAATTATATTAAAATAATTTAAATAGTTTATAATTTTTAAATTTTGTTAATAACGTTATGATATTATAAAAATATATTTACTCTTTCTGATATTATCCATTGGCTGACTCAGCGTGGAGAATGGTTATTATACAAATTACTGGTTAAAAAATAGTTTATGTTAAACTTTTGAGTTTGCATACCTATAATATATCTTCCCACCTCACAACGAAAGCTAACACTTCCAGGGCCCAAGTAATCATATTCAGAATCCTAGGTGCCGAAAACTTGAGTTGAAAATCCCAGATTGAGCTTATGAAATTGTTACTGATATCACTATTAACGTTTCTAGATTTGCCAACAATTAGAATGGATTATACTTTTAATGGTGGAAAACCAAATCCTCCCATTTTCGTGTTCCAAGTGGTAAAAGAAAAGTTATAATTAAGATAACGAAGCTCGCTACTCTAAACAATTCACCAGAAATAATAGAATTGTAAAGATATATAGAACTTATGGAATCAAAAAATCCACCCACAAAATAGAGAGCAAGATAGAAGAATCCTTCTTCTAATACAGTCTAAGACATCAACTTTAATTTAAATAATGTTTTGATCATTCTAGCCCAAGCCACTAATTTATAGAGTTGAAACATCCCTCCAATGTAAACATTTTTTTTCCAAGTCCAACTTAAGCAAAATTGTTTTAGGATATGACCTTATTGACCTCAAGAAGTACTTAGGCTTGCCTAACTTAAGAAGTATAAGATGACGATTAGTATGGGGGAATAGTTTGAGAATATAATGACATTCCCTGCTCTATCCCAATTTCCATTCCTGGTGACGGGGCACATTGAGTAGGTAGTGGTAGAGGAGATGGCTATCATAAGAGAAGGTGGAAGAAGTACCATTATAGGCCACAATTTGGGGATTTCGAGGGTTGGGAGTAGCAATTTTAGGGGGAGCAAAATGGGAATTCACATGCTCAACATTAATGGAAGAAGTAACAACATTTGAAGGATTAACATTATTGGATTGTGCTACATTGTGACACCCTGGACCTAGCATATAGTAAACAGACCTTATTTACATATATTTATATGTTTATTTAAGTGCTTGTATTAGATTATGTGTTACTTTAGCTTTGCATTTACTTAGTAACTTTACTTTTTCTATATTTTTTTTTTCAAAATGTGTCAATACTATTTAAATAATTTATATAAAATGATTAACTTATTATTTTATTATTTGTATCATGTGAAATTACTTTCTTACAACTAATAAATTAGTTTTCATCATTTAAAGATGAGCCCTAAGCCCGGAGTAAAAATTAAACTATTTTATTTTTTGAATTTCGCATTTTTTCCATATTACTTGACTTATATATAGCATACGTTCATTGGAATTATGTGCATAGCATGTCGGGAGCGTGTGATATAAAAATGTTAGTGTCCCGTATGAATAGTATTAACTAGTTTACATTTTTGGGCTATTGTTAGACTAAACTAGTATTTGGACCACCATTAACTATCTAAACTAATTAATTTAAAGCCCAAGCCCATACATATATCTATATACATCTATATACACATATATTACATAATAAAGCTACAAAAAATCAAAGAAAAGGGACCATGTATGGCCGGCCAAGGAAAGAAGAAAAAGGAAAGAACATTTCTTCTAGGGTTTGATCTTTTGGAGCAATCCAAGGAGCTTGGAGGTGTTCTAGAGCTATATCCTTGCATAAGTTGAGCTACTAGGTGAGGGAATGCATCTTGATTGTCATTTTTATGGTTTTCTAGCTTTGTATAATTTTTGATATTATGTAGTTAATGGTTATTGGAGCTATATATGCATGTTGTGAGAGTATATTGATGTGTAGAGTAGACTTTTGAGCTTGTGGAGAATATGTAGTTAGAGTTGTATGTGAAATTGCAAATGGCTAGTTGGAGATGACAATGAATAGTACTATTCATGCTTAGTTTAATGTTTGTTGGTTGGTATACTTGTTTCTATGTTATAAATGTGTGATATAATTGCTAGAATGTCTAGATTAGTGCTTAAACTCGTTAAAATATGATTAGAACTTAGTTAAAATATATTGAACATAAAGGGGCATTTGTGTATTTTGGGCCATATGTGTGTGTTGTGTGTTTTTAGAGTTTGGTTGTAGTTAGTTAGTGATTATGGAGTGTCCGTTGTGCTCGTAGTGTAACCTTGTTGTTGGATAGCTTGTATAGTTGCTAGAAAGTAAAAATGGCTAATTTAAAGAATGTTGGTTTGTTGATTGTTAATTGGATGTTTATCAGCTAGTAAGTGAACATGAATAGAATTAGTTAGTTGTTACTCCTATGTTTCTAATCGGAGGAGTAGAATGGATGGAAATGCATGTGTACTATGTTGAGAATTGAGTGAATATATATAAACTCTCGTTTATATTAAATGTTGTTGATTAGGTACTTATTGATTGTTATTGTACGTGCGAGGATAACCTACTTTGTTGTTCCTCTTTATATGCTATTGAATTACTAAATTGTTACTTGTATGTGCTATGTTGTGTCATTGTATTTATGGTTGTGCAACCTTATCGTCGTGGCGAATGCGATGGGCCTCTCTGGGCGGCATCGGACTTGCTAGGTTTGGTTGCTCTAACTCCGTACTCTAGTCCCTCGCTCGCCTGGTTCGGAGATTGGCAGGGGGTGTTGGGTCATAGGATTATGGGTATATTCGAGTACCCATTGGTGATTAGGATGCCGACACATCGTGATCGAGATCGTAGCTCGTGGTTCATGGCTCGTGTATCAAGATTGTGAAGTTGGAGTGATAAGGGTTATAAAAAACATATCCTTTTTATATGTGTATTTAGTTTCATGTACTTGAATGTTACCTCGTATTGATATTGTGTTCTTATGGGTATCTTATGTACTTGTCCTTTCGTGTTCCGTTTGAAGTATATTGTTTAGTTGTTATTCGTTATCTTTATGATTGCTTGTTGCATTGAACGAAAAGGTTTTCGAAAAATCTCTGGATAACTGTTTCCCTCATTCACTAAACAATAGTGTTTTGCTCACCCCTCTTCCTAACATTTTTAGGCATGACAGAGATAACTTCGAGAGGCAGAAGAAGAAGATCAAGTGTCCCCTTAATTGTTATAGCATTGGTTGGATGTCTTGTGAATTTATGTAAAGTAAATTGGTTATCCCGACTTGTATTTTATTTTGTGACCTCGATTGTAATTTGATTATGTAAAGAGATGTAAGTAAAGTTTTAATTAAAAGTTAATTAGAGTGGTATGATAACTTGGTAAAGGCATTATATTAGTATTGTTTAAGTCTTAATCCATGTTTGTATCTTGTCTAAAGGAAGAAAGCTAGAATCATAATATGGAGCAAGGATGAAACTTATTATATATGTTGTGGATGTGTTTTGGGATGATTCTTCTACGTGCAGGTTTTGGTTTGGCATATGTACAAGGGAGACTCCATCTGTTTTTTCCTGTTTTCGTGCCTTGGAGTTTCAGGATCGGGGACCTGATTCTGTGAGGGATCGGGCTAATTCAATATTTAAAATATCAACATAAAGAGACCCATTTGCAATATGTTTAGGGAAGTACATAGGGCTATGAATGGATGAGTAAGGGGGTGAATTAGAAGTAGAAGAAGAGGGGTTCGTACCCATATACCCTTCAATAGATGGGATTTGATGGTTTTTCAAGGTAGGAGAAAAGCAAGAGTTTCCCTTGAAATCTTGATGGAGTGGTTAAAGGAAAAAAAAGGTGGAAAGTTCTCCACAGTGGGTGGAAGAGGTGCATTGGTGGCCAAATCATCCTTCAATTGCTTGTTGGAGGTAGAAGGAGCTTCACTATTCATAATTAGAGTTGATGAAGCTTCATCAACCCTAACATCCATAGCTTTAGAAGAAAGAAGAGTTTGAGCATTTGCCTTAGAAGCGAATCGGGAGCTAGACCTTGGAGGTTGAGAAGTCATATTAAGTGAAATAGAAGAGGACATAATAATCCTCTTCTTGGATTTTCCCAAGGATGTGGGAAAAGGCTCTATTTCTTTTAGTTGATTTGCACAACTTCAATATCGTAGTTAAGTTGTGGTTGACTTATTACATTGCCTTCGTAGAAGTTTAATGAATTTTCTTTTCTGGCCAATTGTTGAAGTCCAATGATTGAAAAGTCCAAATTCTTTTTGAAGATATACTTTGATTTTCCCTACAAAGAAATAAATATGTAAAAATTTTATTTCTTATTCAAGGAGAATGTATACATTAATTTAAGGGTAAATAACACCAAGTGTCCCTTATCTTAACTGGTTTTGAAGACTTTGTCATTGATTTTTAATGCACAACATTTTTAATACTTGTCTTTTAATTTTATGACATCGTTAGTCATTCAAGTATTTTTTTAATCCAAAAATAGATAGATTAGAAAAGTTAAACGTGAGACTCACATGCATTGCAGGTGATAAATCTATCTATAGTTTTACGAAAATCAGGATATAGCCGAAAATCCTAGGGATAAGGGAGAGGGAGATATCTAGTTGTATTAGGAGTCTATTTCTTGAATATCTTTTAAATTATCTTAAAAATAATTACATTATCTTTTTAATTTAAATTTAAGAAATTATCCTATTCTAAAAACTCTCTCCCACATGCCCACACCCTAATCCACATGCAGAGCACATGCCATCTAGACATTAGATGCTAGGACAAACATTCTTGTCTTAAAGATGTTTTTTGTCCTAATGTCCTGACCTTTCTAAATTGAGCCACATGTTCCCAAATAGGAAATCATACTCAATTTACACACAAATGCTAAATAAGGAAATAGGCAGTTAAATGTGACGTCCAAGCCCTAGAGCATGCATTTATCATCATTCCATACATTTTGTGCATTTATTTGTGCTTTTATTTACTTAAATGTTTATTTAGAAATAGTTACTATTCACAAAAATTTTCGACCGTTTTATTTTTTCGAATTTGCATTTTTCCCATGTTACGTGATTTATATGAGGCATGAGAAAAGTGAAATAAAATTTTTTTTTACACTTGCATAAATAGTAACCATTAAAGTAGCATTTTTAAGCAAAATAACCAACTTTGACCCATTTTCTTAACCCAAACCCATGACCCAACCCATATAACATTACATACACATAAATACATACAAAACAAAAGAAAAAACAACCACAAAAGCATAGGCCAAAATCGGCCCTAGGGAGAACAAAAATAAGAAAAATCTTCAATCTTCAAAGTTGATCATTGAGCTTGCCTTGGGAGGTGCTAGAGCCATCTTTGAGCCTACTTCAACCTTCTATTGCCTTGTGTGGTGAGGGATTTTCGTAAACCTTGCATATTTGCTTGATTTTGGTTTATGTCAAAAAAATGATTATGTTGTATAATGCTTTGTTTTATGTTATAAATGCTTCAAATCTTCTTTACTGGGTATATAGAACATTCTTTTCAAGTTAGATTGTAATTATAATGGTTGAATATAGAGATTGAGCATTTTAAGAAGAAGATGAATAGTAACTTTTAGGGTTTTGGTTAATTTTGTGTTATGAGCTTGAATTTATATTACCTAAAGATGCTATAGGTACTAATGAACCTAGGCTAGTGATTAAATGTGTTTAGCTTGAAAGAAATTTGAATAAACTTGCATAATTGGCTTGGGTTCCAAAGAGACTTAACGAAATTTGGTCTACTGGGTATGTTTGAATGTTATAGTTAGTGTTTATTATATGTGGTAGTGCTTAAAGTGCAATTATAGTATTGATAGGAGGGTTGGTTTGGGTAGTTGTAGTACAAAGTGACCTCGGAGCTTCCGGGGCTTTTATGTTAGACATCGTCGGAAGTGGGTTCTCGTGGTATTAGATTGTGTCATAAAGTGTATTTAGAAGTGTAGGATAGTTGGTTTATGGATTGTGTGACTCGTATTTCATATGTGCATTGAATTGAGTTAGTGAGCTAAGGGGTAAAGTCATATAGTTAAGACTATTGCTATAATTGGCTTGGAATACTACTTGTTGTGTTATATGTGATGGTTATTTGAGTTATGATTGTCGGTATGCAAGATTTGATGGTAAATGAGCTTTTGCATGCTATGTGTTGGTTGTAGATTAAAGTGGCTTTACCTAGTGTTTAATAGGACCATAAGGTGTTTGTATGGTATGAGTTTGGTTGGTTTGTGGTTATGTGGAATTGGTTTCCAATCGATATAGTATGCTTGCATTTAGTGGGTCATGGTAGTGTCATGACACTCCGGGTGGCCGATGTTATCGGTGTGTTGGTATGACTACCATGGCTAGGTAGCGTCATGACACTCCGGACGACCAATGTCGTTGGTGTATTAGCATGACTACCTTAGTATCGAAAGTGATTAGTAGCGTCGTGTCACTCCGGATGGCCAATGTCGTCGGTGTATTGTCATGACTACCACGAGCTCGTTCGTGAACTTGTAAGTGGTGTCAAGCTTGACCATATTTTACTTGAGTTAATTGTCTTTATTGCTATTATTGTTACGTGAACTATCTAATGATACTCTCGCCTGGACCCTATGTCTTAGGAGAATTATTTGGTGTTGTGTTTTCTTAGGGGTTATTTAGCATTGTTATGTTAGTGCATTTTCAAGCCTCAGGTATAAAAGTTACTTGTGTCTTTCCTAGAGTATTTACTATTTCAGGTTACTACTTTGTTTTATATTCTTTAACTGCTGTCTAATTTTATTGTTTAATGTCCTACTTGCATTGCACGAAATGGCTTTTGAAAACTCACCGATTATATGTTCCCTACCTTACTGGGCATACGTGTTTTGTATGCTCACCCTCATTTCTAATATTTTCAGGTCCAGTGTCTTCAGAGGTTGGAAAGGAGAAGACTCGAGAGTCTCCATGATTGGATGTTTTAGCTTGTATTGATTGATATATGTGGATTTATGTAAATATTTGAATAGTTTAGTTTGTAAACTACTTTGAGATCATAGAGGTTTTGTATGTAATTGTATTTGGTTCAGAAGGTTGTATTAAAGTCTTGTAAGATTTAATAGTTAATAGCTGGCCTGTAATAACTTTAGTACTTTTCTTTAATTGTTTGGATGACTCATATGCTTGTATGGGATTAAATGGAAGTGGGATGATTGACTTAAAATATAAGAATGTTAAGTAGATAAGATTAGAGTGGTAAGATAAGTAGATTTATGACATAGAATTTCAACAGTTAAAAAAATGCATGCTTGTATGTTATATTAGGTTGGAATAGTAAGTCCCAAATGGCCTTATAGACTTGGGAAGTTATGAGATGAATGTTGTGTATTGTCTTTGTGGCTATTTCCTTTGTGTGCAGGTTTGTAGATAGGCCTAGGAACAAGGGAAACTCCATTCGTTTTCCCTCGTTTTTCATGACTTCGGGTTTTGGAATGGGGCTCCGGTTTTATGAGGGATCAGGGTGTTACAGATGGTATCTGAGCTTAGATAGCTTGTAGGCCAGGATAAGGTCTTCGGATTGTTGGGTAGAGTCTTAATGTGAATGTGATGTGAAAGAGTGTTCGTGTGTCTTATGTGCTAAGTGAATTAGATGTGGTTAACGAGCTTGATGTGCTTATGTGTTCAATGTGCTATATGATTAATGTGAGTTATGTGATCAACGTGCCTGTGTGATTATCATGACTTGTGTGCTATATGAATGAGATATGAATGACGTGTTTTATGTGAATGATATGTTTTATGAACTTATGTGCTTAAATATATTTTAGTTGCTTATTTGCTTAGTTGTTGCTTATACGACTTCACTTGATCATAATCCACTTATGTGATTACTGTTCTTTATGTGGATATCTGTTAATTATTTGCATACCTGTCATAACATGTATGCATTCTAGAGTTATCACCCATGGGGCCTCGTCGTCAAACTAGAGGGCAGAGTTTAGGTCCAGGGGTAGTAGAACCAAAGCAGCAGACTATTAATGAACATATGACAACTGCAATCAATCAGATAACTTAAGTCTTGGTAGAGAAGAGGCAAGAGAGGAATAGTCCGGCTGGCAATCCAGGGAATGCAGGTTTTAGAGCTGAGGGTAGTGGCAGCAGTAGCAGTAGTCAACTCGAGAAGTTTTTACAGCATGGGCCGACTAGATTTCTTGGAGGGCCAAATGATGAGGAAGCAGAGTTGTGGTTGAGTCGGACTGAGAAGATTTTTACTATCTTAGAATATGCTGATAAGAGGAGAATTGCATATGTTGTGTTCCTGCTCGAAGGTGATGCCGACCAGTGGTGGCGGATAGTGAGTCAGAGATGGGGTAGTGAGAATGTGCAACATACTTGGGCCGATTTCGTGAGAGAGTTTTGGGACAAGCACATTTCAGAGGTGACCCGAGAAAAGAGAGAAGAAGAATTTGTGACATTGGAGCAGGGCGACATGATTGTAGCTCAGTATGAGTCCACATTTGATAGACTTTCTCATTACATACCCGAACTTGTGCGGCATGAGAGACGGAGAATACATAGGTTTATCTGGGGGTTAAGTCCAGATATACAAATTCATTTGTCTACTCATCACTTTGCGACATACTCGGAGGCTATTTTAGCAACATCGAGGTTTGAGAAGAGGAAGGCCGAGTTAATAGCCGAGTCTGATCAGCCTAGTAAAAGGCCTAATTTGTCACAGAGCCAGAGCCAGCCGAGTCGGATTCAGACTTTGAGGCTGGGTCAGTAGAGGTAGTAGTTCCAAAGTAATGCAGATTCCTTTCAGACCCATATTCAAAGTGGGAACAGACCAGTTGTTTTGAGAATACAGAATGATCCAATGGTTTTGTCAGCTCTGAGATCCTCAAGAGGTAATACTTTGATTCAAGTTCCGCAATGTGCTTTCTGTAGACGGAAGGGTCATATTGAGGCCGAGGGTTGGAAGATGCAAGGGAAATGTACAGGGTGTAGTAGTGATCAACACAGGAAAAAGAATTATACAAAATGGCCAAGTGTTCGAGGTTAGACTGAAACAGAAAGGCTCGGGAAGCCAGTAAGAATTGCAGGACACAATTTGTTTAAGGGGGAGAGGATGTGACGCTCGAGCCCTAGAGCATGCATATATCATTCATTGCATACATTTTGTCTATTTATTTGTGCCTTTATTTACTTAAATGCTTATTTAGAAATAGTTACTATTCATAAAAATTTAAGACCGTTTTATTTTTCTGAATTTGCATTTTTTCCATGTTACGTGATTTATATGAGGCATGAGAAAAATAGATTTACGTGCATAGCATATCAGGAAGAGTAAAATAAAAATTGTTTTTGGACTCGCATGAATAGTAACCATTAAAGTAGCATTTTAAAGCAAAATAACCAACTTCGACCCATATTCTTAACCCAAACCCATGACCCAACCCAGATAACATTACATACACATAAATACATACAAAACAAAAGAAAAAACAACCACAAAAACATAGGCCAAAATCGGCCCTAGGGAGAAAAAGAATAAAAAAATAAGAAAAATTTTCAATCTTCAAAGTTGATCAGTGACCTTGCCTTGGGAGGTGCTAACGCCATCTTTGAGCCTACTTCACCCTTCTACTGCCTTGTGTGGTGAGGGATTTTCATAGACCTTGCATATTTGCTTGATTTTGGCTTATGTCAAAAAAATGATTATGTTGTATAATGCTTTGTTTTATGTTATAAATGCTTCAAATCTTCTTTAATAGGTATATAGAACATTCTTTTCAAGTTAGATTGCAATTGTAATGGTTGAATATAGAGATTGAGCATTTTAAGAAGAAGATAAATAGTAACTTTAGGGTTTTGGTTAATTTTGCATTATGAGCTTGAATTTATATTATCTAATGATACTATAGGTACTAATGAACCTAGGTTAGTGATTAAATGTGTTTAGCTTGAAAGAAATTTGAATAAACTTGCATAATTGGCTTGGGTTCCAAAGGGGCTTAACGAAATTTGGTCTACCGGGTATGTTTGAATGTTATGGTTAGTGTTTATTATATGTGGTAGTGCTTAAAGTGCTATTATGGCATTGATAGGAGGGTTCATTTGGGTAGTTGTAGTACAAAGTGACCTCGGAGCTTTCGGGGCTTTTGTGTTAGACATCGTCGAAAGTGGGTTCTCGTGGCGTTAGATTGTGTCATAAAGTGTATTTAGAAGTGTGAGATAGTTGATTTATAGATTTTGTGATTCGTATTTTGTATGTGCATTGAATTGAGTTAGTGAGCTAAGGGGTAAAGTCATATAGTTAAGTCTATTGCTATAATTGGCTTGGAATACTACTTGTTGTGTTATAAGTGATGGTTATTTATGTTATGATTGCCGGTATGCAAGGTTTGATCGTAAATGAGCTTTTGTATGCTATGTGTTGGTTGTAGATTAAAGTGGCTTTACTTAGTATTTAATAGGACAATAAGGTGTTTGTATGGTATGAGTTTGGTTGGTTTGTGGTTACGTGGAATTGGTTGTCAATCGATATAACATGCTTGTATTCAGTGGGTCATGTAACACCCTATTCCCTCACGGAAATAGGAGCTCTAAAAAATCCACTATACACAACCCGATCCAAATCCCAAGTCACGAAAACAAGGAAAAACGGACAGAGTTTCCCCTGTTTATAGGATAACCGCTATCCTGCGAACAACATATACAATCACAAAGCCATGATCCAACAATCTCCTGCAACTCCAACTCCAACTAACCAACTATGCCCCGTCTCAAGGCCATCCGGGCCTTAGACTAAATAACAAGATAAGCACACAAGCATGCGTGGAATTCAACCATTGATATATTATGTTATAAAATCACTTATCCTACTACTCTAACCTTGTCTATAAACCTTTCTTGTAGTTAAAGACCGACAATCACCAACTTACCACCCACAAGCATGCATGAAAGACAAGTAATGAAAGTACTTTAAGTTATTACAGTTGTTTGCAATCCTGCCAAACATGTTGGCTCAAGTTATGACATTTTACAACATTCAAAAAGGCCACGAATATATACAAGACCATAGGCCATAAAATAGACTATAAGTAACTAACATCTACTTGGCGCTAGGGCCCACGAAACATATACAAGCATCCACAAAATTTAGCAGCAAGGTATCACGTAGTCAAGGAGTCTCACGAGTCTTGTCCTCTGCAGGCTCAAGGGGAGCCGAACCTGCTTTACCTGAAATTGTTAGCAACGAGGGTGAGCATACCAAACACGTATGCCCAGTGAGAAAGGGGAAACGGGAACAGAATAACGGGGTTCATGCAGTGCAACAAATACATGTAATATACAATATTAAACACAAGAATTGAATAAAATACCACACAATAAAAAGGATATAACTCGATGATCTTGATTAATCCAATTCTTGAACCACGATCCACAAATCACGAACATAAATCCTAAAGAATAATGTCACTGATAATGATAAGCCGACATCCCCTTATAACTCCAAGTTGGATGTACTCCGGATGTACTCCAAAATCCTACAACCCAACTCTCCCTGGGTGGCATCCCAAGCGAGAGAAGGACTGGGCAACCATGGTAGCCGAGGTATACCGGCAAGCCCGATGCCCCCCAGCTTCCATTACACTACTATGCCCAAATGGATGCGCAACCATAATGCAATGCACTTAAGATGATAACAAATAAGATAACCGAATAATCACAAAATCGAGGGACAATAAAGTAGGTTGCCCTCACACACAATACATAATCAATACGCTCATACTACTATAACAGTTATACTAATTCACATAGTCTATGAACAAGGAGATAAACTATTATGCATATAAGGATGAAGACTCCCTCACCTAGATTAAGCCCAGCATGCAAAAGAATAGCTCCGATTTACTTCAAATTTTCCGAATTAACTCGAATATGTAACCCTAGGGTGTTCATATAAGTTTAACACTTTAGCAATTAACTATATCAATTCCAACTAAGCTATTACTTAACTCAAACCTACAACAATAGAAGTTATATTTATAATCACTTATATATATCATATTATCACATAACCCAAGTAATCATATAGTTAGCTCTCAAACATTTCTTTAATTAAGTTACGATTCATTTTTCTTCTTCAAATCACTTATTCACACAAGTTCATATTCCACATACAATTAGCTACAAGGTTCACCTTACCATATCATTAGACAACATAGAAGACATTAAAATCATCAAATACTATTAAGTTAAGATTATAAGTTATAAATTCCAATTACTCTGAATTACAACAATCAATAATCATATAACTAGATGAGCTATCCTTATAGTCTTACTCACTTAGCATACAATGTCTATTAGAATTTGATCTTTAACAAAATACAAGCAATATAAACATTAGAACAAGATATAAGCATTAAATATGAGAATAATCATATGTACACAAAGGGGTCATCAACACTTTTTCCACGAAACTCTACAAAAAGCTCAAATATACTCTAGAATGCATTCAAATACACAACAAGCAACTAACTGACAATACAAGTACCAAAACACCCAATTCCCGCGTGTTCCCCTTTGTTCGACTAGACTATTTAGCTTCCTATCAAAATTCAAGAATCAAGTTAGGCAAGATAGCTATTCTACCAATCCAAGAATACCTAAATACATCTTTTAGATCTTTCCAATCATAGCCTAAAGTTCAAGTACACAAAAACGCCGAAAATGCCTCTTTGTGGGTTTTTACTACAAGTACCCATCCCGGAATTCAAACAAGCGAAATGAAAGGCTTCAATACTTAATAAATGCTAACCATGAAGTCAAAACGTGTCCAGATTCGAGTTAACCCCGAAACCCCTTTCTAAAATAGCATATTTTGATCAAATTACCCAAGTTTCGAGCTTAACAAGCGCAATTAACATTTTTGCCACGTTCATGGACCTAATTAGCATCTATTAGAAGCCTCAAATCGAATTAAATTGTAACTTTTTTTGCAAACCCTAGTTTGACACTATTCATCATCTTTCTCAAGTGGATTCTTGCTAAAAACTCAACACTCAACTATAAAATTGCATATAAGTGTTCTCTAGCATGTATAAATACCATAATAAGCAAGAAACAAGCAACTTATAGCACCAATAATGCAAAATCTGAAAATTGCAAAACTTAATATAAACTTTAAATAGTTAAAAAATGAAACCCCCTCACCTAAAAACGTGCAAGGAGCAAGGAGAGAAGCTTGGGAGGAGTTGAATGAGGTCTAGGAGCAAGTCTCTTGAGCTAATTTGGTTAAAAAAGCACAAAAATCTCCTCATTGCTACAGTAGGGTGTCGTCAGGTAGGGGTGGTTTTTGTGCTATTTTGTGCAAAATTTGACTAAGTGTTAAGTCATATGAAGTATGGTTAGGTTATTTATTAAGTGTAGTAGGCTAATAAACACTATTGATGCAAGACTACACTTAAAAATAATGCCCAATTGCCCACTTTAATGCTAACTAGTTAAATTCTAAGTTATAACATGTTTTTACTATTCATACGACACACAAAAAGTTTTCTAAATGCGCACTCCCGAGGTCCAATGCTCAAAATTCTACTTCTCTCGTTCCTTTCATATGTCATATGACCTAGGAAAATTATAAAATCGAGCAATTTAAACAGTAATTTTTTCTTATGAATAGTACCCTTGTTTAAAGTAATGAGAAGACTCAAGAGTCTCTGTGATTAGATGTTTTAGCTTGTACTGATTGATATATGTGGATTTATGTAAAGTATTTGAATAGCTTAGCTTGTAATCTACTTTGAGATCACAGAGGTTTTGTATGTAATTGTATTTGGTTTGGAAGGTTGTATTAAAGTCTTGTAAGATTTAGTAGTTAATAGTTGGCCTATAATAACTTTAATGTTTTTCTTTAATTGTTTAGATGGCTCGCATGCTTGTATGGGATTCATTGGAAGTGGGATGATTGACTTAAAATATAAGAATGTTAAGTAGATAAGATTAGAGTGGTAAGATAAGTAGATTTATGACATAGAATTTCAATAGTTAAAGAAATGCATACTTGTATGTTATATTATGCTGGAATAGTAAGTCCTGGATGGCCTTATAGACTTGGGAAGTTATGAGATGAATGTTGTGTATTGTTTTTATGGCTATTTCCTCTGTGTGCAGGTTTGTGGATAGGTCTAGGAACAGTGGAAACTTAGTCCGTTTTCCCTTATTTTTTGTGACTTCGGGTTTTAGAATGGGGCTCTGGTCTCGTGAGGGATCGGGGTGTTACATTACCCATTAAGGAAAATGACTAGGAGAGGCACTTTAAGACATAGTTGCTTTGGCTATAAAATGACCAAAATGCCCCTGCTAGCCACTAGCAGTATTTTGGCCATTTTAACCTTAACTCATTCCACTAAAGAGTTAGGGTTGCACTCTTATACAACTAATAAACTTCCAGTAGAGGTTTCGTATTTGACCTACTAAGTAAAATGACCAATATGCCCCTCTATATTTTATTCACAATCAAGAGTAGGTCCTGTGTTCATGCTATCATCATATCTTGATTACAACTACACCTTGGACCTTTATCATTCCTATAATCATCACCTAGATATTATTCCCTTATCTTGGGAGTGACCCACAAGTCAAGTATCCAATATAGCCAAAGCTATATTACTAAGATCTTAGATTTTGATGACTATACATTGATAACTCCAAGCAAGTAGCTCTATCACTTAAGATAGCATAAAATCATGGCTCATATGCATGCCATCTAAGGGATCTAGTCCATATGTCCAAAACATCGAGCTGTTGCCCTTATTATAAGATCTCACCCATAGTAAATCAAAACACATATCGTAGACTCCACTGACACATCCACATATGATCATGATGCAGAGCATTGGCCATTTAGTAGCATAAGATGCTTTTAATTCTTTGACAATGATAGTAATGTCACTGAGACTGCATTTATTATAGTCCCGTTCAATGCATACAAATGCATTAATGAGAGAAGTCCGGAAAGCCCCTCCAATGACCAAATGATCCTACCAAATAGGAGACCCTCTTATTATAACCTTACCATAGTAAAATGTCTAGCTTCACTATTCGGTTATGAACCAATAGTTTTGATCCAAGTCTCACAGCATAGACCTTCTGTGCGGATCACCTCGCACCTATGTCATTCGCTTGTATTAAGGAGGTTTGCATACACATATATCAAATAAGAAAGAAAGAGTATAATATGCTTATAATGAATGCTTTGATTTGTTAACTGATTAATAACCATTATATTGAGATGTCTTAGTGCTAGTGGTCTTTAAGGCATACAAAACCCAACATACTCCCACTTGCACAAAAAAGCTCTACCACTATCCTAATCCAATACTTGTAGCCCCTACAAGAGTATTAAATACCCTCTCAGTAAGGCAGGGTCTGTTGAACCATTGGCTGAAGCATTTCCCTACCACTTCATTATCCTATTGGATAATTCCCCGAATCACGTGGTACTTATTCTTTCTTTGTGCTTCCCAATCTAGTGATTCTCTGGTTCTTCTCATCCTGCCATCATTTCACTATTATTGCAGTATATGCTATGAGTATCTGTACTGCTATCGTGTACTCCAATTCCATCAGGAATTTCTTGAGCCATATAACTCCTACTAGCCATGGGTTTCAATTCCACCCAAAATTTCCTGAGCCACACAGCTTCTTATGCTGCTTCCTGTGTTGCGTTATGCCCTGTCCATATGATAGAGTAAACAATCAAGGATTGTTTTCCACTCATCCATATTACAGCTCCTCTGGCATAGTAACGACATTTCCAAAAGCCAAGCTTTTGAAATTTATGTCTTGACTAGAAATCTGAATCTTGTGTACCTCATCGGTATAAGACCTTCAGATTTAATGAACTAGCATATAAGCCCTCGTTCTCACAAAGATACATAAGTATATACTCAACTGCTGTTCTAGCTTTGGTTATTATCTACATATCTCGCTCAACGCACAATAGATATTCATCCTAGTACAGAACATGACGAACAAAAAAGGTTTCCATCTGTTGATGCCTATAGAACCTTTTATGAATTCTATAGAACCTTTTATGAATTCTATCTCTCATATGTCTTCGAACATTGATTCTGAGATAAAGAGACTCCATACCTGAGAGGCTACAATCCTCTCTTGGAATCCTGTATGCCAAATTCTTCTAGTATTTTATCAATTTATGAAACTCGAGAAAGAGCTAGTGTCACAGCTTTGCGATCGCGCAAAAGCTTAATGCCTAGAATATTGCTCACTTTTTCCAAGTCCTTCATCTAGAATTGAGAAGACAGCCAAACCTAAATGGACGACAACATCCTTACATCATTTCCAATGAGCAGAATGTCATCCACATATGAGACCAAGAATGCTGCAACATTCCCTCCAGCTTATCATACATACAGGGCTCACCAATACTTTGATCCAAAAATTTTGATCAAATCTAATGCTGCATGCCCTGGATGTTTGCTTAAGTCTATCAATAGACTTCTTAAGCCTGCAGACTACACAAGTTAGACCTTAAGCAATACACCCATATGGTTGCATCATATCGATGCACTTGCCAAGACTTCCATTAAAAAAAAACTATCTTGACAATCGTTCTGTCATATCTCGTAATCAAACAATGGCTTAGAGTGGCTTGATGGATTCTAGCATAGCTGATGGGACAAAGGTTTCCCCATAGTTGAACCATTTCTTTCTGAGTGTACCTTTCTGCCATAAGCTTTTGCTTTGAAGGTTTTACCTTCCAATCCACTACAATTTTCTTCTTGTATACCCATTTATACCCAATGGGTTTAATTTCTTTGGGTGAGGGCACAAGATACCAAAATCTGATAAGAGCACTTGACTCAATTTCAAATTCTATTGCTAGGTGTCATTCATCTGCAATCACATCGGATGTCATATTTCTTGGGATCCACTACCTGATCAACAAAGTCAGTTTGGTGAAACTCTCCCTTGTAGTTATCAAGTGGCCTAGATATCTTCCCACTATGACATGGCTCCATTTGTGAGCTAGAGTCACGTTGTTGTACTTTTCTAGCATTGTTGTGGGACCTGGTAAAATTGAGGATCCTGGTAGGACTTCCTCTAATGCGATCTCTAAGTCTAGCCACAGATGATTTATACAACCTTTCCCTAGGTATTTAATCCCTAGAGGTTGTAAGCTTATCCATCCTTGTACCTTTTGAATATAAATAACATATATCCAATCTAGACTTCAACCATCATTCAATTCATAAGCTGGATAATCCCATACATGGACACATTTATATATCTACTAACCTAGGGATATCCTATGGACTGATATAGACAGAACTAGATTTAGCATGTCTATTGCTATTTAACAATATATTCTTAAAAGGATATTGACAACTTGATTCATCACGAATCTTACCATATCTCCAAGAGAGAGTAAATTCTCCTTTCCAATGCACTATTCTGGTTGGAATCTTGATGTGCAAAGATGAAGCACAATTTATTATGTGACAACTAGTTGTTAAACCAGGACTTCACACAATTGTACATACCTAGTCTACTTTTACCTTTTGTACTTTAGAGGCGTGATCAATGGTTTAAGATCCAATAGGTCCAGGGACCTATTATAACCAATTCTCTAAAGTTTGTTTAGATTAACCTAAACACAAATGGCACAAAATAGATAGTATAAAAACTTCTCTTTTTATGTACTTGATTGTATTAACTCAGTGTTATGCAATGATATTATCATAAATAATCTAAGAATAAACTATTTGCATATTTTCCAAAAACATGGATCCATTCAAAAAAAAAAATGAATATCCAAATTAACTATTGTGATACTGAAAAAAAAGTTCATCGCAAATCAGGAAAAACTTGCAAAATATTATTCAAAGATTATATATTTCTAAAATAAAATAACATCCACCATTGTATATGCCCATATGCTGGTCCTTATGCCTTCTTGCAATTTAGAATCTCCTTTAAACCATCTTCCCAGTGTCTTGAAACCTCTACAAAGAATTGCAGTCAACATTAATGGTGCTTGAGTCTACTATTCATGAAGAAGTATAATCTACTACTAAAAGAGTTTCAACTAGAAAGAAAATAAAGGTACCTATCTTGCCCTTGTCTAGGTACATGAGGTTTAATATTCTTCCAGTGCTTGACACAGAGTCACATTTGAAGCAGTTTCCTCGGGTTATATCACCATAATTCTTTTACTCTTTATATCCATTTCACGCTTCTGTTGCTTACCCTTCTTTTTGATATTCTTGTTGTGAGGAGCAAGACAAAAAAGACGAAGACTGAGTAAGATCTACATAATCGTAGGATTTTAGAGTGGTCTCTATTGCCTGAAGTTCCTCCATCACATGTGATAGGCCCATATCTATCTTGCCCTCCTAATAACGAAGCTTGAAATGAGCAAAGGATTTAGGTAGAGTTTCCAATATCATTTTTACTTCGCTCCAGTCATCAAATTCTGCACCAAGGACTCTAGCTGCATCTAGGTATTCTTCTATTACGAGCACATGCTCTATGATGGATGTCCCTTTAGCCATCTTAGTGCTCATGATAGCTCTAATAGCAGCTTGCTAAGCTGGACTGCTAGTTTCAGCAAATGTACATTTCAAGTAGTTCATGATATCTTTAGCAGTTTTTGATGTGACTTTATTTGCAGCACTCAAACTATTGTATTTGTACTACATTTGCATCATAACTTTGGAATAAATGCAAACACTTATATGATTTTTATACAATATATGATGATACCGGAAAGTGAAGAATTAGACCTGAAACGATCCAAATTCCAAGTCAAGAAGTTGAGAATGTAGAAATTCCGGAACTGGTGGATAAATGGAGCTCGTAGTAAAGAAATTTGGCCGAAACTAGCACAAAATCGGACGCAGAACATTGACATGGATGATTTTGAATAGTGACTTATGTCCGTTTTTGACAAATCAAATCGATTTTTCGAGTAGAAATAGCCTTTTGAGCAAAACGCAGGGCTTCTCAGGCCCTACTTAGTTGACTGACAATGACAAAGGCTTGCGAAACTAAGTAGCGCCTTTTCCTTTTTGTTCGAAAAACCCATACTCATTATCTTTCATAAGTCAAGTAGGCAAACCTATAGCGAAGCTAGATTCTCATAGCGAGGCGCTTCGAGTTAGTGAAGCGCTGTAGTAGCGTCGAACCGCTATGTGCTATAATGCTGAGCTAGATATGAGATCAGCAACAAAGGAAAGAAGAGGAATTGGATGCCCCAGAGACAGATAAGCCTTAAAAAAACACACACAACGGACCAGACACAAACAAAAGAAAGAAGAAAAGGGCCAGACACAACCAGACCTTTTACGACAGGTTGCAAAGACAGATCCATATGAAGGATGGAACGGCACCTACATCAGAGTTAATAATCAGGATTTTAATAGACTAAGATAATTGACTAGGATAATGTTTGTAGCTTACCCTCTTGCATAGAATTAGAGAACTTGGATACCAAGCCTATATTGACTTCCTCTTTGTATATCTATCCCCCTAGATTCCCATCCCTCGTATTCCACTAATACTTAGTTTAGCTAGTTGTAGTTTAATTTACATTTATGCACGTTACCTCAAAACACCTTTTCAAAACCTGTTACTTAAGCACTTTAACACTTTTGCACATTACTTCACTAACTAACTAACGAGCTTCCCTGTGGAATTCGACTCCATACTCATAGCACACTACACAACAAGATTCGTGCACTTGCGGGTTATTAAAACTTGGTCATTTTTGCACCCATGTATAATGTACCATTTAATCGCATCAGTTTTCATCCCTTCAATCTGGACCTAGAGAACTTTTGATATGGAAGATATCATGTAGAACCTAGCCATATTATTGGATTTCTTCCATTGTCTTTCAAAAGTCCACTCTTCCAAAATTGACTCAGGGGTGATGATAGGGCAGGATTGAAATAAAACATGGTCATCACCTTTGGCAGTGAGTATCATAACCAATTTTTTTTCCAGTCATAATAATTTGAGCCAATCAATTTATTCTCAAGCAAAATACTGATAGGTGGGACAGAACAACCAACTAACATCTCTGCATATTTATAAACAGTTTAATCAGTCTAATGATCTATTTGATATGCATGCAAATGAATGATTATTAAAGGAAATTAAACATTCATACTTTTGACATCAACTTCGTAAAATAGTAGTTAAACCCTTAAACTACTTGGATGTCATAGTGTCTTAATCCTACTCATAATATTCCACCGAAGGGATGGTCATAATGTAGTTTTGATTAAGTTAAACTACTGTGAAATCCCAAAATTTCCTTTATGTGAAATTACGTGCTTTGACTTATTTATATGTTATTTGAATTAAAATATGTTAATTATGTGATTATTACTTCTATTACATGATATGTGAGCATTCATGAAATTTTCATAAAAATCTGCATTGAAAATTTTATTGTTAAGTTTAGTGAATAGTGTTTAAAAACACGTCTGCTAGAATTTTAAAACTGGTCTTTTGAACATTTGAAAACCTAGTCCTCTGTTATTAATAGAACCGTGTTTGATAAAAACTGATTCTAAAACGAATTAGGAATTTAAATGGATTTTTTTATCTCCTTTTGCAAAAATAAGCCTTTTATTTTAATTGTATGTATATATATGCTTACATATACTTACATATAAATGTTGTCAACTAAAAAAATAGTCATAATAAATATAGTATTAGTTAGATAGTATTTATATTACTATTTTTGGCAAAAAATAATTAAAATAGCTTAAGTTATCAACCTTGACCAAGTTGTCTTGCTTTGACTTTTGCTATAAGATGACTGCACACATTAAAACAATGCAAAAACACCACAAAAAACACACACATTTCTGTGAGCACCATAGGAGAAAAGAAAAAAAATTATTCAAGGTTTTCAAAACAATTTTCAAAGAGAAAACTCATTTCAAGTCCAAATCTTTTCATTCTGGGCTAGATTTTGCTCGTTGGGCACTTGTTCTACACATTCCTAGCTTCTTTTGGTATCTAAGGTGAGGGAAAAATTTAGATCTAGAAATTAAAGTTCATGTCAAATTCCTATTATTGCATATTTACCGGATGTTTTGTTAAATTTTCTTTAGATTATTGCTAGTTAGGTGTTGTAGACTAACTTAGTGTAATTATAGCCAATTTGAACTGTAGCAACATGCATTTTTATTTTATGGGTATTTAAATTGATTATTTGGCTTAAATTTGAATAATTGTTGTTGTAGTAGTTGAAATTGAATGATAGTTGCTTCTATAGGCTTGTTAATTATTGTGTAGTAATGTTGTAATGACAAATTTTCAATTTGAATGCCATAGCAAAAGTCAAAAAAAATCAGCCATGAATACATTGCCATTTTTAGCTTGTTGGGCTTGTTTTGGGTGGCTTTTGGTTGGTTTATGAGGGGGTTAATGTAGTTGATTGTGTGGTAGGAAAAGGTTCGGGAGTTGTTTGATTGATAGATTGTAAGATATGAAGTTTTGAAGATTGAATAGTCTTTCTTTGAAATGTTTAAATGTTGTCTTTAGTGTTTGGTAGTGTTTGTCTAGTTGATACTTGGGTTGGTGTTGAGTAGGGTCAGGTTTAACTGTATGTTGAAAGGTGTATAAAGTTGGGTAGCCTACTTTGTCATCTAACTTGAGTGTCATAGTTGTTTAACTAATGTTATGTTGATTGAAGTGTTTTATATTGATTGATGAATGTTGTTGAGCTGGAAGACAACCTACTTTGTTGTGTTCTCAGAATATGAAATGTTTAATGTTATTGTTGTGAGTCATGATAGTGTGTGCCATCTCTTGGGCAGCGTCGGGCTGAAAAAGGTATGACCATCATGTGCTATCCCCTATCTCGCATGGGTGGAGATGTCATGGAGTGTGGGTCTGGGATGGGGTACTTCCGGAATGTATCAATGGGCGTATAGGGTTGGTTGAGTTCCTGATGGCGTATGGAGCTACATCAACTAGTGTATCCTTTTTCAATTGAATGGTTACCTATGTTGCTTTACTTGAATTATGGTTATTGGTGATGTTTATTGAATGTCTAATTGTTCATAGGGTGTTTTCCCAAGTGGTAAAGAAAAATGTTTCCAAAACATCTTTCGAACCCTCGCTGAGCTTTGTATTGTATAACCTCACCCTCTTTGCTGACTTTCAGGTGTTACCGAGCTGGACTTAGGGTACGTTCCTCAGGAGACTGAGTACGAGCATTATGTGGACGAGTCCAATGTGCAAGAGTCTTGTCCTTGATGTCTTGCTGGAGTGCTCTTTTTGTTGTCTTGTATTATAGAACAAGTTGTATTGTATTTACTTTAAATTTGTATTGTATAAGATGTTATAAAGATAGTGAAAAGTATGATGCTAGTTTAGTTGTCTTACTTTTGGTAATGAATAGGCTGCTAGATTAGTTTTATATCTATTATGCATATGTATAGTATAGCTTATGGTATGTTGTTGAAACGGAGGCATATGACTTGTGGTTAGGATGTTGTATGGTTGTATAATGAATGGTTTTGGATGTGTTGTATGTTAATGAATGGTTGTTGGAGTTGTTGTTGAAGTTGTAGTTGGTTGTGTGATGTTATAAAGGATTGGTTTAGAGTCCTGTTGTCCATATTATAGACATTATATTGTCGAAATTCAGTTGCATACTGACTGATAGTAAGTGAGGTCGAGTTGGGGCATGACAGCTACACTTATTTGAAATATCATTAGCTGGATAGACTCTACCCAATGATGCTTCAATCACTAATTCATATTTGGCTTCATTAGAGTAATGGTAAGAACTCCAAAGGGAGGATACCATCCTTTAATCTCAAGAGATTAACCATTTTTCCATGAGCCTTTTCACTTAGATTATTCTTAATCTGAGCCTACCAAAGGGCAGTTAACCTAAACCAATATTCTATGAAGTGGTCTATGATGAAAAACCTACTGAAGGGATGGTCACTCCCGTCAATACCTCGATTGAAAACTCATTTAAATCTAATCTTGCAAAGTCTTTGTAAAGAGACTACCCTCCGAAAGGAATGACCCACATGCAGGTGAGTTCAGAATAGCTCCCACTATTAGCATAGACTAAAATGGAAAGCCTTAGGATTCTTTCCCAAATCCTTCTAGCACTTGATATTTTGATATGTAAGGGTTTTTAACTATAAATATGTCTCTGTAATTTGATCCTTAATTTTAATCCAAGAAAACCTAGCCCAGAGACCTTTGCTTATTAAAACAGATTTAAATTACAATAGTTATACACCTTTTAATTATAACTTTGTTTTGCAATTTGACTTTAGTTTTAATCCAAACAAGTTTGGTCCATAGACCCTTGTTATAAAACATCTTTAATTGCAATAGTTATAAGTTGATTCCGGTTCAAGTGAGGTCGCTTAGGGTGGTCTAGGCTAACTAAAGTACTTAGGTTCATACTAGGCATTTAACCCTAAGTTAATTCATAATCTCCAGTTCTCAATTGAACTAGTTCTAGATTGTGATTTAAATAGCCTTACCTAAGTTGAATTAATTAGATTTAGCCCTTTAAAAATTATAGTGGTTGGCCATGTTATTATATCATATGCAGTCATATGATATATTCAATAAAATAAGAATATAAACATCTATGACAAAAATAGTAACTTCTAAAAATAACCACTTTCCACTTTTGATGGCTTCCTGTTTAGGACTTTTCCCCAATCACACATTTGACCCCAAATGTATGTGGAAATGTCTCTTGTCTCCACATGGACTTTGGAAATTGTCTTTTGCACCCCTTCAATTCTTCAAATTGCACATGGCACACAAAAGTTTGTCTTGATCGCAATTTGACCCCAATCGAACCATCTAGTGCAAAATCGATTTGGAATTCGGACCACCATGGCTCACCATCACCCATGGCTCCTAGGGTGATTAGCCATGATCCAAAAACACCAAAATTAAGCCAAAAAACCCTAGAAAAGGATAAAAAAACAGCCGCCATTCCTAACCCTTTCCTTTTTGACAATTTCGCAAATCAATTGCAACATCTAGCAAACTAATGCTATTACAATCATTCATATACCCCATACGAAGTTTACAATCAGCATTCTAAGAAATAATCTAACTATTACAATAGTTGGATAAACCACCAACTCAAATAATTAAATTACAACCACGTTGAAATTTAAACATCCACACGATTTCATGAAATCGAGCCATCAAAAGTGGATTTCTATATGCTGCAAAGCAGAGTTTAGTTCCTCATATAACACACATTAAAGCCACAAAACAATCATGTACAAACAGCCCCTAATCGGCCCTAGGCAACCCTCCAATCATAACACACGATTTCTATCGATTCTATGTTTTAAAGCACGATTTTCGTGACCTGCTCTGATACCACATGAAGGAGTATGGATCCTAAGGATACTAAACATTTAATTATAGTTTATATTGAGTTTAAAAACAATAAATAGCAGCCAATAATCTGCAAGCGGAAGAATACACAAAATCATGTTAAAAATAACATTGAATCGCTATCTTGTGCTAGAAATCAATTGTATATGATTTTACCTCTGTGTTGGCATCAATCCACAATACACACACATTTAGAGGACTATGGAATTGCTGGAAAAAATTCTCCCAAGGCTGTGTATCACCTCCACGCACGAGGAACCCCAAACCCTTCTCTTCTATTCCACTTCCTTGATCAATGGTTTAGAAAAAGTGGGTTTTCTTTCTACCTATTTTTTCCCTCTTAGCCGTGTATCTATGTGTGTATGGGTGTGTGTATCTCTGCAACGTCTGATTGTGTGGAATATGTCAGGATATAGCCGAAAATCCAAGGGATAAGGGAGAGGGAGAGGTCTAGTTGCATTATGAGTCTATTTCTTGAATATCTTCTAAATTATCTTGAAGATAATTATATTATCTTCTTACTTTAAATTCAAGAAATTATCCTCTCCTAAAAACTCTCTCCCACACGCTTACACCCTAATCCACACGCAAAGCTAATGCCATATGGACATTAGATGCCACGACAAACATTCTTGTCTTAAGGATTTTTTTGTCCTAATGTTCTGGCCTTTCTGAATCGAGCTACATGTTGCCAAATAGGAAATCATACTCAATTTTCACACAAATGCTAAATAAGGAAATAAGCAGTTAACCATTAAGGAAAGTGGCTAGGAGAGGGACTTTAAGACATAGTTGCTTTGGCTATAAAATGACTAAAATGCCCCTGCTAGCCACTAGTAGTATTTTGACCATTTTGACCTTAACTCATTCCACTAAAGAGTTAGGGTTGCACTCCAATACAACTAATAAACTTTTAGTGGAGGTTTCGTCTTTGACCTACTAAGTAAAATGACCAAAATGCCCCTCTATGTTTTATCCGCATCCTATCTTGATTACAACTATACCTTGGACTATTATCATTCCTATAATCATCACCCAGATAATATTCCCTTGTCTTGGGAGTGACCCATAAGTCTAGTATCTAATATAGCCAGAGCTATATTATTAAGATCTTAGATTTTAATGACTATACATAGATAACTCCAAGCGAGTAGCTCTATTACTTAAGATAGCATAAAATCATGACTCATAAGCACGCCATCTAATGGATCTAGTCCATATGTCCAAAACACGAAGCTGTTGACCCTATTATAAAATCTTACCCATAGTGAATGAAAACACATGCCCTAGACTCCACTGACACACCCACATATGATCATGATGCAGAGTATTGGCCACTTAGTAGCATAAGATGTTTTTAGTTCTCTAACAATGATAGTAATATCACTGAGACTGCATCTATTATAGTCCCGTTCAATGTATACACATGCATTAATGAAAGAAGTTCAGAAAACTCCTCTAATGACCAAAGGTAAGTCATCCTATCAAATAGGAGACCCTCTCATTATAACCTTACCATATTGAAGTGCCCAACTTTACATTTTAATTATGAACCAATAGTTTTGATCTAAGCCTTATAGCATAGACCTTCTGTGCAGATCACCTCGCACCTATGCCATTCACTTATATCAAGGAACCTCTTTGGATACACATATATCAAATAAGAGAGAGAGTATAACATGCTCATAATGAATGCTCTGATTTGTTAAATGATTAATAACCATTATACTGAGATGTCTTAATGCTAGTGGTCTTTAGGGCAAACAAAACCTAATAGGTATTTCATAGCATACTTAAATGTACATGATCAGCTAATCCTGACAGGATCAGCATGATTAGTGTCCTTGAGTACGTTATCCTAACGTATGAGTGATCCAAGTTCTAAGAGAATGTAACTACACTAGTTAAGAAGGAAAGATTCTATCTAAGCTGCTTGGGTAACCCAGTCTGCCACCCAGTTGGCAATTGACAGATCCACCTGAAAGAATAGCTAGATACTGATGATAGAAAAACTAGAGAGTTATGAACAATGGAAGAAATCTTCCAGTCATATAACGATTATCCCTGGAAAGCTTCAATAGCTGATAAGGAAACAGATTCCATGATGGACGGGGGAGAGGGTCTATAGGCAAATATCAAGGAACAAGCTGTCTGGCAAGCCATAGCCTCTGCTTGTAGTGCATTACAACATCTGAGTGGAAAATCTCGACCATTTATGACTTTGCCATGGTCATCTCAACAAACAACTGTGATACCTGCCAGATGATCAGGATTAACAAAATATGCATCACATTTTAACTTATAAAAGCCCAGAGGTGTGGTCGTCCAACCCGGATCAAGTGGTTGAGGCTGAGTCTGTTATTGTCGAGACAAATGTTGTTAACAAGTACCACGTAGATTGAGATCTCTCAATAGGAGTCTGATTTGCGTGGGAAGGTCATGAATGTATAGTGGTCTACTTTCAAAGACCGCCTTCCAAATTAGCCAACAATTAATGGAAATAAGATTAATGGCATTTGATTATGAGTGCCCCATGTCAACACAGGACTGGATTAGGTTTGTAAACCAGAGATCAAATTTAGTAATGTAAAATCCATCCAATTGAAGTTGAAGAGGTGAGGAAAATCATACGTTCAATAGTATCATCCCCTAAGTGACACAGATTACAAATAGGAAAACGAGAGCAGTGCTACTTGAAGAGGTTTTCTTGTAAGGCTAGTGTCATTTTATGGGCTTACCATATGAAATTTTTAACTCGTGGACTAACCTTCAATGACCAAATATCCCCCTACAGCTAGGGTGAGAATTAGTAAGAGGAAGATGTTAGTAGTTGGGGGATTGGAGAGAGGCGTCCTGAAGGGCAAGAGCATAACTCGAGTGTACCTAATAATCACCATTATGAAAAGAGGGCCAAACGATATAGTCCGGTAAGTGAGACCAATATGGTTGTAAACTGAGAATATGATTGAGGAGTTGGGGAGAGAAAAAGTAGGAGAGAATATCATTCTTCCATCGGCCCGTTTCTAGATCAACTACATGGGAGATGGGGCAATCAAGTAGGTGGACAAGAGACAAAAACTGGGGAAGCCAACAATCATTGCAAATAGTAACAAAAGTACCAGTGCCAATCTGCTACTGCCAATGCTTTCTGGAAAGGTGAGGTCTTTAAAAAGACTTTGCCAGCTCCAAAAAGCACGATAAGGAGGTAATGCCCAAGGAAGATTAGAATCAACAAAGTACAAACAATGTAAAATGTGATAAGTCAAACTTGTCAGGTTATGGAGGAGATGCCAGACTTGACCTACTACTAGTGTTAGATTCATCGCTGCAAAATCTTAGAAACCCAAACCCCCTTGTTATTTAAGAGCAGCGACAAGGAACCATTTGACCCACCCCCTGGGCCCCAAAAAATGGCTCGTTATCTATTCTTGTAACCTATGTCCTTCTAAATAGCACCTCACTGACCCCCCATGCTCTCTAATCCTGTGTCCCAAACTCATACAGACAGCCCCTAGCCCCTACTACTTCTATAACTCTTAACTCCCATAATCTAAGCTTGGACACAACCACCTCCCTACCTTTGACCATTATTGTACCTTATCTAACTAAACCTTATACACTTACAAACATCCTAACCATCCTTAATTTTGACCTATTATACGAATCCTCCAAGAGCAAGAACATTCATTAGTATCGGGGTACTAAGAAGAGAAGGAAGACTGCTCTCAATCAGTCTCCAGGATTGGCATAAAGATCCCTACTTGGAACTGTTAAGGCTTAGGGTCCATTATGATAATTTGATATCTGAAAGACCTCATCGTACAAGTTTAGCCTATGTTGGTTGGCATGTAGATACTAGAATGGCAGAATCCCATCTTAGTCACCTTGCTCACTGACTGGATTTTATTTTTTGGGATACAGTGAGCCCGTGTAGTTTGCTAGGAGGTTTATTGTTGTTGGGGTCGAAAGATGTACATGTATATATTTTGAACACCTCTCTCCACTTTGTACATAGCCAAGTCCAGGTAGCCGATGTGCTACCGTAGTACTTTACTCTTGTGTATATTCCTACTATTTTTAAATAAGGATAATGTCTTTGGGATACTACTTATCGATTTTTTCAAGTTTTTCTTTGTTATTTATGGGTGACTTTAATGAAATTGATCTCCAGATGAAAAATTCTAGGCAATATCCTAAATCCAAGACTAAGTAAAATCCCTCCATGATTTCCTTAACCGCAATTGCTTAATTGACTTGGAGTGGAAATGTGCATTTTATACCTTGTAAAATAAGAGGGACTCCATACATATCGTCAAAGAATGTTTGGATCACGCACTATGTACTCTTCACTGGCGTGATATCTTTCCTGATGCTTGGATACCTTGTACCCTATGGTAAGATCTGATCATACACCAATAATACTCTCTACTCAGAATGATTTCATAAAACCATCTCGACGCTTCCGATTAGAGGCCTACTGTGCGGATAAATTGCAGTGTACTGAGGTTATTTGGGATTCTTGGGCTACCCCTTAATACGATCCGAGTATGAATTGTTTCAAGAGTTAATTCTAACATTGTTGTCTCTCGAGCATTGAAGCAAATGTTATTTTCATAATTCTACCAAACAAATCAATGATCTAAAGGATAAGCTACTTTCACTCTAAGACCTACCCTTTACTGAGCATAATCAACAATTGATCAATGATACCTCTCAGTAGATTGATAACTTATGGATTTGGGAGGAAAAGTTTTGGGTGATTCATTCTCGGGTCAAATGGCAAAATGGGTAACCCCAATATAGCCTTTTTTCATGCCAGTACTATACAACGACAATCAAGAAATAAAAATCTCTGACTTCAAGATGCTCCAAATACTTGGACCAACGATATTGTTACAATTAGAGGTCTAGTGATGGCCCATTTTCGATCCTTACACAGAGTAGAGGGTTCAAAATATTTTGACTAGATACTTCAACACATATCTCATATTGCCACTTCTACTCTCAATGAAGTGCTTTTTCACGCCCCATCTCAAGAAGAGATTCGACAAGTGATTTGGAGCCTAGGGAAAATCAAATCTTCGGGCCCAGATGGCTACACTGGCATCTTTGAAGGATGTGGATTCTAAGGCATCTAAGGAATATTATATCAGTTTATTGGCAGTACATAAACAAAATATGGCAGCCAATAATCCACAAGTGTGGAAAAACACGTAATCAGGCATAAAAACGTCACTGAAATCGATATCTATTACTAGAATAGAGTATATGCAATTCTTTGCCTTTTGTGTTGGCTTAAATACAAAACACAAAGGACTCAAAGGAACTAACCAAGGCTGGAAAATGCACGTAAGGCACAAGAAAATCCTCCAAGGCGCGATTTCATCGAATCTTCTCCCTTATTCCACAATTCTTGCGAATGGCTATAAAAAATAGTAGGATTTTTCATCGAATCTTCTCCCTTATTCCATCACCACAAATCATATATATGAATTTATATTTCATAGATATCAACTTTGAAAAAAATCCTCTCCTTGAATTTTTTTTCTGAAAAATTAAGGCAAAACAATTGGTAGAAAGGTAGAACGCGTAGAGATGAACCCAAAAATGCTTAGTTTGAGTCTGGGTTCCAATTCTATCTTCTAATTTTTGCAAAATAAAGCTAGGTTTTACTATGTAAGGTAGATGAAGGGTCAAGGCTGGAGAAGAAGAAGAAAAAACGATTTTTGTGCATTTTTTTCTGATCTTTTAAGCGTAAATAGGTCAAAAGTCAAAGTTTGGTCAAACCCACGTAACCAAAACAACTCTGCGACCCGTTACGAAAACGGCCATAACTTCTTCTATGAAACTCCAATTTACGAACGGTTTGAAGCATTAGAAACTAGACTCGTACAGATTTTCAACCATATATAATTTGCCACATAAATCTTACCCAATTGGTACAAGTTTAATTCCAAAGTTGACCCAAAATTTACTCGTAACTTCCGAGTATGACTTATTTAATTTAACTCGATATCCATCTTAAACGTCCCGGTATCACTTTCGACACATTTCACACTACTCATTACCTATTTAAACATTAACGGGTCATTTCCTAAAAAAAATATTAATTTATTCTGAATTGCCTCAGGCACGGGTATTACACTTACGATGTTCAACTATCAGCGCTATAGTAGAGCGTTAAAGTCTTAAGGACATCGAGTCTAACTCGAGCCTCGATTTAGTTTGTGATTTTGTCAATTTATTTTAATTATATTATATTTTGATTACTGTCTTTCATTTTTAATTGTAGTCTTCATTTCCTTTCACATTTGCATTAGTATAAAATTAAATTGTCATCTTAGTTTCAATTTCCTTTCTTTTTTTTAGATTGTATTTAATACAAGTTGATGTATATATTATAAAATTAAAGCCTATTAATCCTAACGACTTTGATAAACATTTTAGATCTTTGGTATTTAAAACCTGATGAAATCCATGTTTTAAGTATCTTTGAAAATTGTAAAATTGAACTTTTTCTCTCTTTCTTTTAGTTTTTTTTACTAGGCCAGAGAAATGGATATCATTAAAAATGAACCAATATAAAAGGACGGTCATCCGACCAAATACAAAGAATTGCTAAAAATGAAGGAAACGTCTGCAAACAAATTATAAACGGTTAGCAATCACTAGACACAAAAGAAATCACATTTAGAAATAGTAAAGGCTTGAAAATATGAGAAACCACGTAAATCAAAGACAAATGAACTCTATTGATGAAATGTCTATTAATGCTAGTGTTGTTGTAGCTTTGTTCCACATGAACTCTTGCAAAGACGTCCGTTAAAATCTTCTTAATAATTTGCTACTCAGTGTTAAACTCATTCTGGAAGATCCACCCAATTCCCTCAATCCAATCATTGTAGACAGCAGCATTAAACAAGAGCCTAAATATGTAGCTTTTGAGATCCTTGTTTCCTATGAGTGAACATGCAAACATAAGGATAGAATAAAAGGAATAAAAGGAGAGATTAAAAAGAAATAAATTTAGAATTTTATTCCAAATTCGTTTAGTGAAACTGCATTCGAAGACGAGATAATCTTTAGTCTCACAACTGAGGAAGCAGAAAGTACGGTTAGCTCTATCCACAACTTCCCACGTAAGAAGACGGTATCTAGTGTTCAAGCGATCATGACTAGCAAGCCAGGAAATAAAGTTGTGTTTAGGAATATTCTATGGGAATCAAACTAATCGATGCAACTCCACTGGGTTGCTTCTGTTTCTAATATTGTCCCAAGTTTGCCGAAAGAGAACAAACCATTTTGAGAGAACTTCCATTTGAAGCTGTCATTCTGATCATCCCTCGTGAATAAACTATGATAGCTAGGGTTGAGGTTAACCAAAGTTGGTGGGTAAATTGGCCAAACCTAGTGCTTGTCTTTGACAATAACTGCGACTTTGCTATCAAGATATGGATAAAGAACTCTGATATTATGGAAGGGAAAATGAATACCAGTGGGGTGCCAATTATCATGCAAAAAGAAAACATTTCTTCTATTACCAATCCTATGCACAATAAAGTCACGACCAAGAGGTTTGAGATTTAGAATCTTCCTCCAAGACCAAAAGGCATCACTTGGGACTTTCATAGTCTAGAAACATTTACTCTTGACATAATTGGTCCAAACCTATAAGCTCCAACTTGTGTTTCTCCAGGAGTATAACCTTTAGATGAGCTTTAAAAAAACAACTTTGCTAATGCCCACAAGCTTTCGAATACCAAGAACACCTTCCTCAATTGGTTTACAAACACAATCCTAATCAATTTTAGGCCTCGAGTCACACCAAAGAAAAGCCCATAAATTTACTCTCAAGTTCAAAACACCTTTCAGGAAAAACAAAGAGCTCGCTAAAACAGATAAAAATGATTCAACAAAGATTTCAAGAGTTGAAGACAACCAGCAAAAGTAAGCCAATTGTGTGTCTAGTGACTGATCCTTTTTGTTATGCTATCAATAAGACTCTGACAATCCTATTTTCTGAGTCTCCTAGAGATCAAATGAACCCAAGGTAGCGAACAAGGAGTAACCCTTCTTTGAATCCAAGAATCTCAAGAATACTATCTCTAATATTCTAATTACCCCCACCAAAAAATACCTCATTCATCTCAGCATTGTATTTTAGACCAAAGAGCCTATGAAAAAAGTTAAGGGCAGAGACAATGCTTTCAACAGAAATAGTGTCATATTTACAAAAAAAATGGGAAGATTATCAACAAAACAAAGGTGATTCAACTTAGGCATGTCACATTTAAGGGGAAAAGCTAAAGAGCCACTAGATCCTAATTTGTTTAAAAGAAAAGTAATGACTTCCACAACAATGTCGAACAGATAAGGGGAAATGGGTCACCCTATCTAATACCATTTGAGCCTTGAAAGTACCTTTCTAAACTACCATTGATAGAAATAGAAAAGCGTGGAGATGTAATGCATGCTTCAATCCAATTAATAAACACATAAGGAAAACCAAAAACTTGAAGAGTAGCAACAATGAAGACCCATCTCAAAGTATCAAAGGCTTTCATGAGATCAACTTTAAGAGTGTAGCAAGGGGAAGAATTGTGCATGTAGTAGTACCTATCAATGTCCTGAGCAATCAAAATATTCTTGGTAATGAGTATGTCCTCCACAAAAGAAGACTAGTTGCTCGAGATGATATGTAGATGGCATCCTTTAATGCGATTGACAATGATCTTGATGATGCATTTGTAGATGGTAATGCAGCACGAAATTGGCATATAGTTTTTAACAATACAAGGGTTAGAGATTTTAGGTACCATAGCTATAAATGAGGATTTTACCTCATGAAGTAAGGATGATAAGGAGAAGAAAGACTTAATAGCTGCAATAACATCATTTCCCACAATGTTCCAAGCCACTTTGTAGAAGTAAGAAGTGAAACCATCAGGGCTAGGACTCTTGTTGCCATTGAGTGAGAACATGGTGTTTTTTATTTCCTCACAGGAGACATGGGCAGAGAGATGCTAGGTAAGCGCATGTAGAATGGTTTTTCCAATAATGGCTTTGATGTCCTGAATATTGAAATGTTCCCCAGGAAGTGAAGGGAAATGTTATATCGCGTGAATCAAATTATATAATAACAAGAATAAGGCATAAACATTCATGCATGGATCTTTAAAACGAATAAAGCAAGAAATAACTACTTGAACATCTAAATAGTTCATAGTTTAATTATAAAAGAAAATAAAGTTTTCAGGAATACCTTTATCGCGAAGAACAAAATAAGAAAACTTCACCTTTGCTGAAGAACAATGCTCCACATGCCTGGGAAAGTCTTCTACTCCTCAACTCTGATCTTCCCCTCTATTCCAAAATCCTAGCTAAAGTGTTGATCAAGTTGTGCGACTTGATCTTGCTAAACTAACTAAAAGAAAAACTATTCGAGTTTCTTCAAAAATTGAAACTTACTCATAAGAGAGAAAGAGAGAGATCTCAAAGGAGATAGTGCAATTATAGATCTTAGGGTAGAGGCCTTTATATAGGAAAAAATCCATGATGTAATTTTGTTTAAAAACATAATCCAAAGAGTTAAAGGATTAGGACTTTGAATTATCCTTAATTCCATAATATAATGGAAATCCAACTCCACCTCATATTTAATCCAAATAGGCGCCCCATCCTAGGCCTTGTCACCCCACCCCTTGCGTCCCACCTTGGGTCGCGAGCCAGGGGTCCTGGTTTGGCCTATAACCTCTAATTAATTATTTAATTAATTTTAATTAATTTTCAGAGTCCAAATATAGTCTTTAGACTTTTCTCCAATTATGGAAAAACTATCTTAAATACTTAATAGCCTTTAGACTTTGAATTTATTTATTTATTATTTATTTAATTTAATCCAAAATTCAGCCAATAATCAAAATAGAAAATATCTTCCACAAATAGAAAATTCTATTTATGATCTCTAATTGCCAAAGGATTAAATCCTCTTTTCCATTTAGTAATTCTTTACTTTAGTAAATACACTGATAAGGTAAATGACTAGAAAGGAAACCAAAGACATAATTATCATTCCACTAAAAATGATCAAAATATTCTCGCTAGTCTCCTAGTAATATTTCTCTATTTTAACCTTAGTCTATTCCACTAAAAGACTATGGTTGCACTCCAAGATAATTATTGTATAAACAGGAGTTAGTCAATAATATATGACGCTCAGTTTTTAGACCAACTAAGTGATAATGACCAAAATGCCCCTCTATATTCACTCATAGCCAAGATAGGTTTACCAAGTGCACTATCACTTCTTTAACTACATCTTATTCTCCTGAGAAACTCTAATCCATAATCTAACCATCCTCCAGAAGTTATCCACTTATACATGTGAGCTACCCATAAGTATAACAACCAGTATAACAAGTTGTACTACTATGCATCGATTCAAGATGATCAACCTAGATCATTCTAAGGGAGTAATTATTGTTTAAATTCCTTATTGCATATGCATGTCCCTTCTAATCAAGTCCAAACACCCAAACCACGGAGCTATTGACCCATATATAAAATCTCACCCATAGTGACTCAAAGTGCAAGAACTTTACTTCGTCAGTTCATCCACATATGCTCAAGATTAAGAGCATTGGCCCACTTAAAAGCTAGTAGGTATATGTGACCTCTTTTTCGATAGTACTTATCTAGAGTATTACACTTACGGTGGCCCGTCCAATCCATATACATGCATAAGTGAAGTAAGTTTGGAACCCCATCCATTATCAAGGCAGACCACCATTCTATAAAGGGAACTTATTCATAATAACTTCTACCATAGCAGAGTGCCTAGCTCTACTACTTAGTTATGGACTAAATAATTCTACTTAACAAGTAACCATGACTTAGACCTTCTGTACGTAACTACTACGTACCTAAGTCAACACTTGAAGCAAGGACCTTGCATACATATATATAAGTCAACCACATAAGAGAGAAACATGCTCATAAAGTAAGATGGAATTTAATTAATCATTGCAAATATTCAAATACATTGATGGTGAACTGCTAGTGGTCTTTTGGGCATATCTCATTCCCAATAGAAAGATCATTAGAACCAAGAAGATTAGTGAAAAAATTAATAAATTCATTATGTACCTCATCTTCTTTGGTTAGAATGTATCCATGTGAATCATTGATTGAGGAAATTGTGTTTTTGATATTCTTCCCTTTGACATCCTTGTGAAATAACATTGTGTTCACCTTCTTTGAGCCATTGAACTCTGGACTTTTGTCGGAGGATGTCTTCATGACCCTTGTCAAGGCTATCTAGTTCCTGGATAATGGTTTTCTCCTTGGCAGTGATTTCTACACTCATAGTACCCGAGAGCATGACCTGTTGGACATAGACAAGCTCATCTCGAAGTGAGGTAATTCTACAAGGAATGTTAAAGAAGATTGAATTAAAATCCTTGAGATCCATTATGAGCTTCTTTTTCTTCTGAACAAGGCAGTCCATAGGTATGCCAATAAAATCATTAGCCTAATTGTTCCCAACAAAGTCAAGAAAGCTAACATGACTAGTCCAAACATTGAAAAATTTAAAAGGTTTAAGTCTGGACGCAAAGGGTCAAGTTGTAGTAAGAATGAGAGGGGCATGGTCCGAGGGGCCCAAGTATCCATAAAGAAGGAGGAAAAAAAGAAGGTAAGAAACCAAGATGAGTTAACAAGAGCCCTGTCAAGTTTATTTGCTTTAAAAATAGTTTCACTTTTATTAGTCCAAGTAAACAAGGGGCCAATGCTTGGGTACTCGTGGAGGTACGCATTAGAAATATAATTACTAAATCCAAGATAGCTAGAGGATGGAGAAAAATTTGGGGATCTATCATCAACTTCCAGAATTTCATTGAAATCACCCAAAACACACAAAGGAGAGTTCCCAAGGGAGCTACTCCAATCAATAATTATATCCCACAAACTCAACCATTCTCTAAGGGTATTTTTACCATAAACAAAAGCAATCTGGCAATTTCAAGCCAAAAAAAAAACAATGTGGCAATTTGGGGAGCCATGAAAACACTGAACATGGTAAAGGATTGCTTGGTCCATAGAATCAATTTTAGTGATAGAGTATTTTTTAAAATCCCAAAAATTCCAAATACAACCATTTATGCATGCATCATAGTTATTAATAAAATGAAAATCATTGAATCTTTTGGAAATAATATTATTAGCATTTGGCTCTTTAACTTTAGTTTCAAGACACAAAAAATGTTAATAGAGTTCTTATTGAGAAAAGAAAAAGTTTGTTTTTTGTTTATGAGGCTTGTTGAACCTCTTATGTTCCAAAAGCAAGTAATCATTGAGATAAGGGGAAGGGAAGATCCCCGAAATAGGATTGTTGGCTTTGGTTGGAGCCAAATTGGATTTTGGGGGATCAATGTTGGATGTTGAGGGGATGTTAGATGGGTGAGAATTGGGAGTGCATCCATTTAAAAATGTTTCAATGTCATGAGAAAGTATACCTTGAGTTGGGAGGATTTGACCTTCTTCCAACTCATCAACCACCTTGTCCGACATTTGATAAGTTTGGGAAGTATTGGGGTTTGTGTTGGGGGAAATTTGCAAGTTGTCTAGAGGTATATTAGTATTCTCGGCCTCCATGGAAATTTTTTTTATCATTTACCACCATGACCTATTTACCTCCAAAAGTCTCGACCTTCATTTGACTAGCATTTGGGTCCTCCTCACTTGTGTCATCTTTATTATTACATTCATTGAGAGCTTCAAATGGGCTCTTGGAAACCACTTCTTGATTAGCAATTTGTGCCCCATTTTTCTTGGCAATATACTTCCAACCATATCTTTTTCAACATTCTTGCTCAATGAAACTTTCACGGGATGAGGGACTTTGTTCTCCTCTTTGTAATTAAGAGAACAATTAGCATTTGTATGCCCAAAAACATTACATAGTGAACATCTTAGGGGAGTCCAGTAATATTCAAATTGAACCTCGACCAAAGAACCATCGGGGAGAGTAACGAGCAAAACTAGGAAGATCTTTTTCAATATTCATCTCCACACAAATTCTAGCATAAGCCAATTGAACTCTTGATTCCATGTGAGAATCCATTTGCAATGGAGTACCAATGTTGCTACCAATATAGCTAAAGTCTTCTCTTGACCAATAGCTAATTGGAATATTCCAAAATTTTATCCAAATTTTGACTTTATCATACTTGATATTCACCAATTGTGTATTAGGTTCCCATTTATGAAGAAGAAGAAGAAGATGATGATGATTAATATGCCATAATTTCGCGAGGACATTGTCACACTTTTCTTCACTTTTAAGTTGAAAAAAAAGAGACCATTCCTAAGAGGCTTAATGATAACACTACCATATGTTTTCCATTGAGGAGGTTTACTAATAAATTGGCCAATAAGGCAATTTCTCCAAAAAGCCTCGGTTTCTTCATACATGGTCGGTGGAGGACGTGCAACCACTTTACCATCAACAATCTTGGATAGAACACTTGTTTTCTCTAACTTTAAACACCTACTGAAATTACCCATGAAAAACATTTTTCCAATTCGTAATGGTTAGGGGCATTATGATGGTGATGGAGAAAAGACTTATTGGGTAGAAGTTTAGGTCTAGGACCAAGGATAGAAGGTCATTTACTTTGGCCCAAAGAGGAGAATGATTGAGTAGGTAGTGGTTAGAGAGATGGCTATCATAAGAGAAAGTGGAAGAAGTACCATTATAGGCCACAATTTAGGGATTACAAGGGTTGGGAGTAGCAATTTTAGGGGGAGCAAAATAGGAATTCACATGCTCAACATTAATGGAAGAAGTAACAACATTTGAAGGATTAACATTATTGGATTGTGCTACATTGTGACACCTCGGAATTAGCATATAGTAAATAGACCTTATTTACATATATTTATATGTTTATTTAAGTGCTTGTATGAGATTATGTGTTACTTTAGCTTTGCATTTACTTAGTAACTTTACTTTTTCTATTTTTTTTTTCCAAAATGTGTCAATACTGTTTAAATAATTTATATAAAATGATTAACTTATTATTTTATTATTTGTAACATGTGAAATTACTTTCTTACAACTAATAAATTAGTTTTCATCATTTAAAAATAAGCCCCAAGTCAGGGGTAAAAATTAAAGTATTTTATTTTTTAAATTTCGTATTTTTTTTCATATTACTTGACATATATATAGCATACGTTCATTGGAATTATATGCATAACATGTCGGGAGCGTGAGATATAAAAATGTTAGCGTCCCGTATGAATAGTGTTAACTAGTTTACATTTTTGGGTTATTGTTAGACTAAACTAGCATTTGGGCCACCATTAACTATCTAAACTAATTAATTTAAACCCCAAGCCCATACATATATCTATATACATTTATATACACATATATTACATAATAAAGCTACAAAAAGTCAAAGAAAAAGGACCATGTATGGTCGACCAAGGAAAGAAGAAAAAGGAAAGAACATTTCTTATAGGGTTTGATCTTTTGGAGCAATCCAAGGAGCTTGGAGGTGTTCTAGAGCTATATCCTTGAATAAGTTGAGCTACTAGGTGAGGGAATGCATCTTGATTGTCATTTTTATGGTTTTCTAGCTTTGTATAATTTTTGATATTATGTAGTTAATGGTTATTGGAGCTATATATGCATGCTATGAGAATATATTGATGTGTAGAGTAGACTTTTGAGCTTGTGGAGCATATGTAGTTAGAGTTGTATGTGAAATTGCAAATGGCTAGTTGGAGACGATAATGAATAGTACTATTCATGCTTAGTTTAATGTTTGTTGGTTGGTATACTTGTTTCTATGTTATAAATGTGTGATATAACTGCTAGAATGTCTAGATTAGTGCTTAAACTCGTAAAAATATGATTAGAACTTAGAATATATTGAACATAAATGGGCATTTATGTGTTTTGGGCCATGTATATGTGTTGTGTATTTTTAGAGTTTGGTTGTAGTTAGTTAGTGATTATGGAGTGTCTGTTGTGCTCGTAGTGTAACCTTGTTGTTGGATAGCTTGTATAGTTGCTAGAAAGTAAAAATGGCTAATTTAAAGAATGTTGGTTTGTTGATTGTTAATTGGATGTTTATTAGCTAGTAAGTGAACATGAATAGAATTAGTTAGTTGTTACTCCTATGTTTCTAATCAGAGAAGTAGAATGGATAGAAATGCATGTGTACTATGTTGAGAATTGAGTGAATATATATAAACTCTCGTTTATATTAAATGTTGTTGATTAGGTGCTTATTGATGGTTATTGTACGTGCGAGGACAACCTACTTTGTTGTTCCTCTTTATGTGCTATTGAATTACTAAATTGTTACTTGTATGTGTTATGTCGTGTCATCGTATTGATGGTTGTGCAACCTTATCGTCGGGGCAAATGCGATGGGCATCTCTGGGTGGCATCGGGCTTGCTAGGGTTGGTTGCTCTAACTCCGTACCCTGGTCTCTCGCTTGCCTAGTCCGAAGATTGGCAGGGAGTGTTGGGTCGTAGGATTATGGGTACATTCGGAGTACCCATTGGTGATTAGGATGCCAGCACATCGTGATCGAGATCGTAGCTCGTGGTTTATGGTTCGTGGGTCGTGGCTCGTGTATCAAGACTGTGAAGTTGGAGTGATAAGGGTTATCGAAATCGTATCCTTTTTATATGTGTATTTAGTTTCATGTACTTGAATGTTACCTCGTTTTGATATTGTGTTCTCATGGGTATCTTATGTACTTGTCCTTTTGTGTTCCGTTTAAAGTGTATTGTTTAGTTGTTATTAGTTATCTTTATGATTGCTTGTTGCATTGAACGAAAAGGTTTTCGAAAAATCTCCGGATAACTGTTTCCCTCCTTCACTGAACAATAGTGTTTTGCTCACCCTTCTTCCTAACATTTTTAGGCATGACAGAGATAACTTCGAGAGGCAGAAGAAGAAGATCAAGTGTCCCCTTAAATTTTATAGCATTGGTTGGATGTCTTGTGAATTTATGTAAAGTAAATTGGTTGTCCCGGATTGTATTTTATTTTGTGACCTCAATTGTAATTTGATTATATAAAGAGATGTAAGTAAAGTTTTAATTAAAAGTTGATTAGAGTGGTATGATAACTTGGTAATGGCATTAGATTAGTATTGTTTAAGTCTCAATCCATGTTTGTATCTTGTCTAAAGGAAGAAAGCTAGAATCATAATATGGAGCAAGGATGAAACTTATTATATATGTTGTGGATGTGTTTTGGGATAATTCTTCTACGTGCAGGTTTTTGGTTTGGCCTATGTATAGGGGAGACTCCATCCGTTTTTCCCAATTTTCGTGCCTTGGGGTTTCGGGATTGAGGACCTGATTCCGTGAGGGATTTGGCTGTTACATACATCATTTCCATTAAATTCAATATTTAAAATATCAACATAAAAAGACCCATTTGCAATATGTTTAGGGGAGTATATAGGGCTACGAATGGATGAGTAAGGGGGTGAATTAGAAGTAGAAGAATAAGGGTTCATACCCATATACCCTTCAATAGATGGGATTTGATGGTTTTTCAAAGTAGGAGAAAATAAGTGTTTCCCTTGAAATCTTGATGGAGTGGTTAAAGGAGAAAAAGGTGGAAAGTTCTCCACAGTGGCTGGAGGAGGTGCATTGGTGGCCAAATCATCCTTCAATTGCTTATTAGAGGTAGAAGGAGCTTCACTATTCATAATTAGAGTTGATGAAGCTTCATCAACCCTAACATCCATAGCTTTCGAAGAAAGAAGAGTTTGAGCATTTGCCTTAGAAGCGAATCGGGAGTAGATCTTGGAGGTTGAGAAGTCATATTAGGTGAAATAGAAGAGGACATAATAATTCTTTTCTTGGATTTTCCCATGGATATGGGAAAAGACTCTCTTTCTTTTAGTTGATTTGCACAACTTCAATATCATAGTTAAGTTGTGGTTGACTTATTACATTGCCTTCGTAGAAGTTTAATGATTTTTCTTTTCTGGCCAATTGTTGAAGTCTAATGATTGATAAGTCCAAATTCTTTTTGAAGATATACTTTGATTTTCCCTACAAAAAAATAAATATGTAAAATTTTTATTTCTTATTCAAGGAGAATGTATACATTAATTTAAGGGTAAATAACACCAAATGTCCCTTATCTTAACTGGTTTTGAAGACTTGGTCATTGATTTTTAATGCACAACATTTTTAATACTTGTCTTTTAATTTTATGACATTGTTAGGCATTCAAGTATTTTTTTTATCCAAAAATAGATGGATTAGAAAAGTTAAACATGAGACTCACATGCATTGCAGGAGATAAATCTATCTATACTTTCACGAAAATCACTTAAAGCACTAATAATGTCATAAAATTAAAAGATAAAGGACAAAAATGTTGCATTTTGAATAATAAGGACAAAGTTGTCAAAAGCCATTAAGATAATGGACAATTAGCAAGGATGGCAATGGGTACCCACTCTATCCAAAACCAACAGTTATCCGCCTGATAAAAACTCGATAACAAAAACTGATGGGAAATTCATTAGATTTTGGATTTTATAAGTGATAATTGATGGAGAAACCGATAGGGTTTGGTTTTAGACTTTGAAAATAATAGAAACCAGAAGCCCAATTATTAATTTACTAATACATATATATATATATAGTTTGTAACAACTAAAAAAATTAAAAATAAAATAATTCTTAACCTTTGCATACAAATTGTGCAAATTCAAATTTCAAAACTTCTCTCCTCGCGATGCTCTGCACAATGACAATGACCAACGTGCAACTCTTCTTTTATCAGGACCAAAGTGCAACTCATTTTTCTTTTGTTTGATCAATATTTAGCTTATTTCCTGTCCTTTCTTTCTTTTGGGTAGTTGAATGCTTCTCTCTTATTCGTCTTTTTGCCCAAAGAAATGTCTCACAAACACCACCAGTTTTTACTCTTTCCTTTTCACTTCAATGCACAACAGGTTGTCCAAGTACAAAGGTAAGGAAAATCTCCTCTTGCCCTTTTTTTCTCATACAAACACTACACGTTGTTTTCACATTTTGTGATGATGTTGATTGCGCAATGTGAGAGTTGTATTTTAAAAATTTTTGGTAGATGCTTAAATTATGATTTTTTAAAATATATATTTTCTCATTTTCAGTTTTTTAGATTTAAATATTTGTAATGGTGTAGTATATTTTGAATTTTATTGTGTATGGATTTTGGTTTAGTTTATTTTTAGATTTTTAAAAACATTTAAATTAAGTTTTTTAAGTAATCAGTTTCGGTTTAGGCTACCCACGGGTTTTTTCATATTTGTCAGTTTCGGTCTTGGGTAATAGTTTTTAAAACCTTTGACTTTTGGTTTCGGTTTCGAGTTTATGTTATGCTAAACGGTTTTGGTTATGATTTTTTCAAATTTCGTGGTTAATTGTACTACTACCATTCCTAACAATTGGTACTATTTACTCTTAATCTTATTAACTTTGTTGGTTAACACTTATCGGTCAAATTTCACAAATAGTCCCTATTGTTTTTCTCGTTCTTCTATGTAGTTTCTCAGTTTTCAAAACATTGTCAATTCTATCCCTATTGTTAAAAAATTTGTTAATTTTAATAGTAAATGTATAAAATGTCTAAATTACCCTTATAAAAAATTTCATAATTGGTCCTTATTGGTACTTCCAATTTTTAATTTAGTCCTTGTTGTTTAAAGTTAGTCAATTTAATTTTTATTATTTTTAAAAAATTATCAATTTCGTCCTGACAGTAAATATATATTTCATATTCATCCATATTGTTTCACAAAATATTCAAATTAGTTATTGTCACAAAAACACCCATAGCGACACATATATGCACACACTGAAACACACACTTGCACACAAAGACACACATACAAAGTAAAGCTCCTCTAATATATAAAAGCACATATATCTATATCCACACACACACACATATATATATATATACACACACACAATATACTTATATACTTATATATTATACACACACATAAATATATACATATATTTATATATATGCACACATATATATGTCTATATATTATATACACACACAAACATGTATGCATGCGTGCCTGTGTGTATAAGAAAATATACAATTTTTTACTAGTGGATTTTTTTTTTTATTGTCACTAAGGTATTGAAGGAGTGTGGATCCGAAGGCTACTAAATATTTAATTACAGTTTATATTGAGTTCATAAACAATAAATGGCAGCCAATAATCCACAAGCAGAAGAATACACGAAATCATGTAAAAAATAACATCGAAATAGTTATCTTGTGCTAGAAATCAATTGTATATAATTTACCATTGTGTTAGCATCAATCCACAACACACATACATTTAGAAGACTGTGGAATTGCTGGAAAAAATTCTCCCAAGGTCGTGTATGACCTCCATGCACGAGGAACCCTAAAGTCTTTTCCCTTATTCCACTTCCTTGATCAATGGTTTAGAAAAACATGGGTTTTCTTTCAGCCTATTTTTTTCCTCTTGGCCGTGTATCTGTGTGTGTATAGGTGTGTGTATCTCTTCAACCTTTGATTGTGTGGAATAGGTCAAGATATAGCCGAAAATCCTAGGGATAAGGGAGAGGGAGATATCTAGTTGTATTAGGAGTCTATTTCTTGAATATCTTCTAAATTATCTTGAAGATAATTACATTATCTTCTTAATTTAAATTCACGAAATTATCCTATCCTAAAAACTCTCTCCCATACGCCCACACCCTAATCCACATGCAGAGCACATGCTATCTGGACATTAGTTGCTAGGACAAACATTCTTGTCTTAAGGATGTTTTTTGTCCTAATGTCCTGACCTTTCTAAATTGAGCCACATGTTCCCAAATAGGAAATCATACTCAATTTACACACAAATGCTAAATAAGGAAATAAGCAGTAAAATGTGACGTCCAAGCCCTAGAGCATGCAAATATCATTCATTGCATACATTTTGTGCATTTATTTGTGCCTTTATTTACTTAAATGCTTATTTAGAAATAGTTACTATTTACAAGAATTTCGACCGTTTTATTTTTTCTAATTTTCATTTTCCCCATGTTATGTGATTTATATGAGGCATGAGAAAAATAGAATTACGAGCATAGCATATCTGAAAGAGTGAAATAAAAATTATTTTTAGACTTGCATAAATAGTAACTATTAAAGTAGCATTTTTAAGCAAAATAACCAACTTTGACCCATTTTCTTAACCCACACCCACGACCCAACCAATATAACATTACATACACATAAATACATACAAAACAAAAGAAAAAACAACCACAAAAACATAGGCTAAAATCGGCCCTTGGAAGAAAAAGAAGAAAAAAATAAGAAAAATCTTCAATCTCCAAAGTTGATCATTGAGCTTGGCTTGGGAGGTGCTAGAGCCATCTTTGAGCCTACTTCAACTTTCTATTGCCTTGTGTGGTGAGGGATTTTCATAAAACTTGCATATTTGCTTATTTTAATTTATGTCAAAAAATGATTATGTTGTTTAATGCTTTGTTTTATGTTATAAATGCTTCAAATCTTCTTTACTGGGTATATAGAACATTTTTTTCAAGTTAGATTGCAATTATAATGGTTGAATATAGAGATTGAGCATTTTAAGAAGAAGATGAATAGTAACTTTAGTGTTTTGGTTAATTTTGTGTTATAAGCTTGAATTTATATTACCTAAAGATGCTATAGGTACTGATGAACCTAGGCTAGTGATTAAATGTGTTTAGCTTGAAAATTTTTTGATTAAACTTGCATAATTGGCTTGGGTTCCAAAAAGACTTAATGAAATTTGGTCTACCGGGTATGTTTGAATGTTATAGTTAGTATTTATTATAGGTGGTAGTGCATAAAGTGAAATTATAGTGTTGATAGGAGGGTTGGTTTGGGTAGCTGTAGTACAAAGTGACCTCAGAGCTTTTGGGTCTTTTGTGTTAGACATCGTCAGAAGTGGGTTCTCGTGGTATTAGATTCTGTCATAGTGTGTATTTAGAAGTATGAGATAGTTGGTTTATAGATTGTGTGACTCGTATTTCATATGTGCATTGAATTGAGTTAGTGAGCTAAGGGGTAAAGTCATATAGTTAAGTCTATTGATATAATTGGCTTGGAATACTGCTTGTTGGGTTATATGTGATGGTTATTTGAGTTATGATTACCGGTATGCAAGGTTTGATGGTAAATGAGCGTTTGCATGCTATGTGTTGGTTGTAGATTAAAGTGGCTTTACTTAGTATTTAATAGGACCATAAGGTGTTTGTATTGTATGAGTTTGGTTGGTTTATGGTTATATGGAATTGGTTTCCAATTGATATATCATGCTTGTATTCAGTTGGTCATGGTAGCGTCATGACATTCTGGGTGGCCGATGTCATCGGTGTGTTGGCATGACTACTATGGCTAGGTAGTGTCGTGACACTACGGACGTCCAATGTCGTCGGTGTATTGGCATGACTACCCTAGTATCAGAAGTGATTGGTAGCATTGTGTCACTCCGAACGGCCGATGTCGTCAGTGTATTGACATGACTACCACGAGCTCGTTCATGAACTTGTAAGTGGTGTCAAGCTTGACCATATTTTACTTGAGTTAATTGTCTTTACTGTTATTGTTGTTACATGAACTATCTAATGATACTTTCGCTTGGACCATACGTCCTCGGAGAATTATTTGGTGTTGTGTTTCTTCAGGGGTTATTTAGCACTGTTATGTTAGTGTGTTTTCAAGCTTCAGTTATAAAAGTTACTTGTGCCTTTCCTAGAGTACTTACTATTTCAGGTTACTACTTTGTTTTATATTCTTTAAATGCTGTCTGATTTTATTGTTTAATGGCCTACTTGCATTGCACGAAATGGCTTTCAAAAACTCCCCGATTATATGTTCCCTCCCTCACTGGGCATACGTGTTTTGTATGCTTACCCTCGTTTCTAATATTTTCAGGTCCAGTGTCTTCAGAGGTTGGGAAGGAGAAGACTCGAGAGTCTCTGTGATTGGATGTTTTAGCTTGTACTGATTGATATATGTGGATTTATGTAAAGTATTTGAATAGCTTAGCTTGTAATCTACTTTAAGATCATAGAGATTTTGTATGTAATTGTATTTGGTTCGGAATGTTGTATTAAAGTCTTGTAAGATTTAGTAGTTAATAGTTGGCCTATAATAACTTTAGTGTTTTTCTTTAATTGTTTAGATGGCTCGCATGCTTGTATGGGATTAATTGGAAGTGGGATGATTGACTTAAAATATAAAAATGTTAAGTAGATAAGATTAGAGTGATAAGATAAATAGATTTATGACATAGAATTTCAACAGTTAAAGAAATGCATGCTTGTATGTTATATTAGGCTGAAATAGTAAGTCCAGAATGGCCTTATAGACTTGGGAAGTTATGAGATGAATGTTGTGTATTGTCTTTGTGGCTATTTCCTCTGTGTGTAGGTTTGTGGATAGGCCTAGGAACAGGGGAAACTCCGTCTGTTTTTCCTCATTTTTCATGACTTCGGGTTTTGGAATGGGGCTCCGGTCTCGTGAGGGATCGGGGTGTTACAGATGGTATCCGAGCTTAGATAGCTTGTAGGCCAGGATAAGGTCTTTGGACTGTTGGGTAGAGTCTTAATGTGAATGTGATATGAAAGAGTGTTCGTGTGTCTTATGTGCTAAGTGAATTAGATGTGGTTAATGAGCTTGATGTGCTTATGTGTTCAATATGCAATGTGATTAATGGGAGTTATGTGATCAACGTGCTTGTGTGATTATCATGACTTGTGTGCTATATGAATGAGATATGAATGACGTGCTTTATGTGAATGATATGTTTTATGAACTTATATGCTTAAATATATTTTAGTTGCTTATTTGCTTAGTTGTTGCTTAAATGAGTTCACTTGATCATAATCTACTTATGTGATTACTGTTCCTTATGTGAATATCTGTGAACTATTTGCCTACCTGTCATAACATGTCTGCATTCTAGAGTGATCACCCATGGGGCCTCGTCGTCGGACTAGAGGGCAAAGTTTAGGTCTAGGGGTAGCAGAATCAAAGCAGTAGATTATTAATGAACAGATGGCAACTGCAATTAATCGGATAACTCAGGTCTTGGTAGACAGAGGCAAGAGAGGAATATTCCGGCTGGCAATCCAGGGAATGCAGGTTTTAGGGCTGAGGGTAGTGGCAGCAGTAGCAGTAGTCAACTCGAGAAGTTTTTACAGCACGGGTCGACTAGATTTCTTGGAGGGCTAGATGATGAGGAAGCAGAGTTATGGTTGAGTCGGACTGAGAAGATTTTTACTGTCTTAGAATATGCTGATAAGAGGAGAATTGCATATGTTGTGTTCCTGCTCGAAGGTGATGCCGACCAGTGGTGGCGCATAGTGAGTCGAAGATAGCCTAGTAAGAATGTGCAACATACTTGGGCCAATTTCGTGAGAGAGTTTCGAGACTAGTAAATTTCAGAGGTGACCCGAGAAAAGAGAGAAGAAGAATTTGTGACATTAGAGCAGGGCGACATGACTGTAGCTCAGTATGAGTCCACATTTGATAGACTTTCTCATTACATACCCGAACTTGTACGGCATGAGAAACGGAGAATACATAGGTTTATCCGGGGGTTTAGGCTAGATATACAAATTCATTTGTCTACTCATCACTTTGCGACATACTCGGAGGCTAGTCTGGCAGCATCGAGGTTTGAGAAGAAGAAGACCAAGTTAATAGTCGAGTCCGATCAGCCCAGCAGGAGGCCTAATCTATCACAGAGCTAGAGCCAGCCGAGTCGGATTCAGACTTTGAGGCAGGGTCAGTAGAGGCAGCAGTTCCAAAGTAATGTAGATTCCTTTCAGACCCAGATTCAAAGTGGGAACAGACTAGTTGTTTTGGGAATGCGGAATGATCCAGTGGTTTTGTCAGCTCTGAGATCCTCAGGAGGTAATACTTTGATTCAAGTTCCGCAATGTGCTTTCTGTAGACGGAAGGGTCATATTGAGGCCGAGTGTTGGAAGATGCAAGGGAAATGTACAGGGTGTGGTAGTGATCAACACAAGAAGAAGAATTATACAAAATGGCCAAGTGTTCGAGGTCAGATTGAAACAGAAAGACTCGGGAAGCTAGTAAGAATTGTGAGGATGCAATTTATTTAAGGGGGGGAGGATGTGATGCTCGAACCCTTGAGCATGCATATATCATTCATTGCATACATTTTATCTATTTATTTGTGCCTTTATTTACTTAAATGCTTATTTAGAAATAGTTACTATTCATAAAAATTTAAGACCATTTTATTTTTCCGAATTTGTATTTTTTCCATGTTATGTGATTTATATGAGGCATGAGAAAAATAGATTTACGTGCATAGCATATCGGGAAAAGTAAAATAAAAATTATTTTTGGACTCACATAAATAGTAACCATTAAAGTAGCATTTTAAAGCAAAATAACCAACTTCGACCCATATTCTTAACCCAAACCTAAACCCAAACCCATGACCCAACCCATATAACATTTCATACACATAAATACATACAAAACAAAAGAAAAAACAACCACAAAAGCATAGGCCAAAATCGGCCCTAGGGAGAAAAAGAAGAAAAAAATAAGAAAAATCTTCAATCTTCAAAGTTGATCTTTGAGCTTGCCTTGGGAGGTGCTAGAGCCATCTTTGAGCCTACTTCAACCTTCTATTTCCTTGTGTGGTGAGGGATTTTCATAAACCTTGCATATTTGCTTGACTTTGGTTTATGTCAAAAAAATGATTTTGTTGTATAATGCTTTGTTTTATGTTATAAATGCTTCAAATCTTCTTTACTGGGTATATAGAACATTCTTTTCAAGTTAGATTGCAATTGTAATGGTTGAATATAGAGATTGAGCATTTTAAGAAGAAGATGAATAATAACTTTTAGGGTTTTGGTTAATTTTGTGTTCTGAGCTGGAATTTATATTATCTAAAGATACTATAGGTACTAATGAACCTAGGTTAGTGATTAAATGTGTTTAGCTTGAAAGATATTTGAATAAACTTATATAATTGGTTTGGGTTCCAAACGGGCTTAACAAAATTTGGTTTACCGGGTATGTTTGAATGTTATAGTTAGTGTTTATTATATGTGGTAGTGCTTAAAATGCAATTATGGCATTGATAGGAGGGTTCATTTGGGTAGCTGTAGTACAAAGTGACGTCAGAGCTTCCGGGACTTTTGTGTTAGACATCATCGAAAGTGGGTTCTCGTGGCATTAGATTGTGTCATAAAGTGTATTTAGAAGTATGGGATAGTTGATTTATGGATTGTGTGACTCATATTTTGTATGTGCATTGAATTGATTTAGTGAGCTAAGGGGTAAAGTCATATAGTTAAGTCTATTGGTATAATTTTCTTAGAATACTACTTGTTGTGTTATATGTGATGGTTATTTGAGTTATGATTGCCGGTATGCAAGGTTTGATGGTAAATGAGCTTTTGCATGCTATGTGTTGGTTGTAGATTAAAGTGGCTTTACTTAGTATTTAATAGGACTATAAGGTGTTTGTATGGTATGAGTTTGGTTGGTTTGTGGTTATGTGGAATTGGTTGTCAATCGATATAGCATGCTTGTATTTAGTGGGTCATGCTAACGTCATGACACTCTAGGTGGCCGATGTCATTGGTGACACTCCAGACGGCCGATGTCGTCGGTGTATTGACATGACTACCATGAGCTCGTTTGTGAACTTGTAAATGGTGTCAAGCTTGACCATATTTTACTTCAGTTAATTGTCTTTATTGCTATTGTTGTTACGTTAACTATCTAATGATACTCTCGCTTGGACCCTACCTCCTCGGAGAATTATTTGGTGTTGTGTTTCTTCAGGGGTTATTTAGCATTGTTATGTTAGTGTGTTTTCAAGCTTCAGGTATAAAAGTTACTTGTGTCTTTCCTAGAGTACTTACTATTTCAGGTTATTACTTTGTTTTATATTATTTAAATGCTATCTGATTTTATTGTTTAATGTCCTACTTGCATTGCACGAAATGGCTTTCGAAAACTCCCCGATTATATGTTCCCTCCCTCACTGGGCATACGTGTTTTGTATGCTCACCCTCGTTTTTAATATTTTCAAGTCCAGTGTCTTCAGAGGTTGGGAATGAGAAGACTCGAGAGTCTCTGTGATTGGATGTTTTAGCTTGTACTCATTAATATATGTGGATTTATGTAAAGTATTTGAATAGCTTAGCTTGTAATCTACTTTGAGATCATAGAGGTTTTGTATGTAATTGTATTTGGGTCAGAAGGTTGTATTCAAGTCTTATAAGATTTAGTAGTTAATAGTTGGCCTATAATAACTTTAGTGTTTTTCTTTAATTGTTTAGATGACTTGCATGCTTGTATGGGATTAATTGGAAGTGGGATGATTGACTTAAAATATAAGAATGTTAAGTAAATAAGATTAGAGTGGTAAGATAAGCGGATTTATAACATAGAATTTCAACAATTAAAGAAATGCATGCTTGTATGTTATATTATGCTGGAATAGTAAGTCCCAGATGGCCTTATAGACTTAGGAAGTTATGAGATGAATGTTGTGTATTGTCTTTGTGGCTATTTCCTCTGCGTGCAGGTTTGTGGATAGGTCTAGGAACAGGGGAAACTCTGTCCATTTTCCCTTATTTTTCGTTACTTCGGGTTTTGGAATGGGGCTCCGGTCTCGTGAGGGATTGGGGTGTTACATTAACCATTAAGAAAAGTGACTAGGAAAGGCACTTTAAGACATAGTTGCTCCGGCTATAAAATGACCAAAATGCCCCTGCTAACCACTAGCAGTATTTTGGCCATTTTAACCTTAACTCATTCCACTAAAGAGTTAGGGTTGCACTCTTATAAAACTAATAAACTTCAGTGGAGGTTTCGTCTTTGACCTACTAAGTAAAATGACCAATATGCCCCTCTATATTTTATTCGCTGTCAAGAGTAGGTCCTCTATTCGTACTATCATTCTATCTTGATTACAACTACACATTGGATCTTTATCATTCCTATAATCATCACCCAAATATTATTCCCTTGTCTTGGGAGCGACCCACAAGTCAAGTATCCAATATAGCGAGAGCTATATTACTAAGATCTTAGATTTTAATGACTATACATCGATAACTCCAAGCGAGTAGCTCTATCACTTAAGATAGCATAGAATCATGACTCATATGTATGTCATCTAATGGAGCTAGTCCATATGTCCAAAATACCGAGTTGTTGCCCCTATTATAAGATCTCACCCATAGTAAATCAAAACACATGTCGTAGACTCCACTGATACATCCACGTATGATCATGATGCAGAGCATTGGCCACTTATTAGCATAAGATGCTTTTAGTTCTCTGACAATGATAGTAATGTCACTGAGACTGCATCTATTATAGTCCCGTTCAATGCATACACATGCATTAATGAGAGAAGTTCGGAAAGTACCCCTAATGACCAAAGGATCCTACCAAATAGGAGACCCTCTCATTATAACATTACCATAGTGAAGTGTCCAGCTTTACTATTCGGTTATGAACCAATAGTTTTGATCCAAGCCTCATAGCATGGACCTTCTGTGTGGATCACCTCGCACCTATGTCATTCGTTTGTATCAATGAATCTCTTTGCATACACATATATCAAATAAGAAAGAAAGAGTATAACATGCTCATAATGAATGCTCTGATTTGTTAACTGATTAATAACCATTATACTGAGATGTCTTAGTGCTAGTGGTTTTTAAGGCATACAAAACCTAACATACTCCCACTTGCACTAAAAAGTACTACCATTATCCTAATCCAACACCTGTAGCCCCTACAAGAGTATTAAATACCCTCTCAGTAAGGCAGGGTCCGCTAAACCATTGGCTGAAGCATTTCTCTACCACTTCATTATCCTATTGGATAATTCCCCGAATCACGGGGTACTTATTTTTTCTTTGTGCTTCCCAATCTAGTGATTCTCTAGTTCTTCTCATTCTGCCATCATTTCACTATTACTGCAGTATATTCTATGAGTATTTGTACTGCTATCATGTACTCCAATTCCATCAGGAATTTCTTGAGCCATTTAGCTCCTACTAGCCATGGGCTTCAATTCTACCCAGAATTTTCTTATGCTACTTCCTGCGTTGCGTCATGCCTTATCCATATGGTAGAGTAAACAATCCAATATTGTTTTCCAGTCATCCATATTACCGCTCCTCTGGCATAGTAACGACATTTCCAAAAGCCAAGCTTTTAAAATTTTTGTCTTGACTGGAAATCTGAATCTTGTGTACCTCATCGGTATAAGACCTTCAGATTTAACGAACTAGCATATAAGCCCTCGTTCTCACAAAGATACATGAGTATATGCTCTATTGTTGTTCTAGCTTTGGTTATTATCTACTTATCTCACTCATCGCAAAGTAGATATTCATCCTAGTACAGAACACGACGTACAAAAAAGGTTTCCATCCGTTGACGCCTATAGAACCTTTTATGAATTCTATCTCTCATATGTCTTCGAACATTGATTCTGAGATAGAGAGACTCCATACCTGAGACGCTACAATCCTCGCTTGGAATCCTATATGCCAAATCTTACTAGTATCTTATCAATTTATGAAACTTGAGAAAGAGCTAGTGTCACAGATTTGCGATCGCGCAAAAGCTTAATGCCTAGAACATAGCTCGTTTCTTCCAAGTCCTTCATCTAGAATTGAGAAGACAGCCAAACCTAAATGGACGATAACATCCTTACATCATTTCCAATGAATAGAATGCCATCCACATATGAGACAAAGAATGCTGCAACATTCCCTCCAACTTATCATACATACAGGGCTCACCAACATTTTGATCCAAAAATTTGATCAAATCTAATGCTGCATGGCCTGGATGTTTGCTTAAGTCCATCAATGGACTTCTTAAGCCTGTAGACTACCCAAGTTAGACCTTAAGCAATACACCCATTTGGTCACATCATATTGATGCACTTGCCAAGATTTCCATTAAGGAAAGCTATCTTGACAATCGTTCTATCATATCTCGTAATCAAACGATGGCTTAAAGTGGCTTGATGGATTCTAGCATAGATGATGGGACAAAGGTTTCCCCATAGGCGAACCCTTTTTCTGAGTGTACCTTTCAACCACAAGCTTTTGCTTTAAAGGTTTTACCTTCCAATCCATTACACTTTTCTTCTTGTATACCCACCTATACCCAATGGGTTTAATTTTTTTGGGTGAGGGCACAAGATACCAAAATCTGATAAGAGCACTTGACTCAATTTCAGATTCTATTACTAGGTGTCATTCATCTGCAATCACATCGGATGTCATATTTCTTGGGATCCACTACCTGATCATCAGAGTCAGTTTGGTAAAACTCTTCGTTGTACTTATCAGGTGGCCTAGATATCTTCCCATTAAGACATGGCTCCATTTGTGAGCTAGAGTCACATTATTGTACTTTCCCAGCATTGCTCTGGGACCTGGTGAAACTGAGGATCCTGGTGGGACTTCCTCTAATGTGATCTTTAAGTCTAGTCATGGATGATTTATACAACATTTCCCTAGGTATTTAATCCCTAGTGGTTGTAAGCTTATCCATCTTTGTACCTTTTGAATATAAAATAACATATATCCAATCTAGATTCCAACTGTCATTCAACTCATAAGCTGGATAATCCCTTACATGGACACATTTCTATATCCACTATCCTAGGGATATCCTATGGACTAATACATAACTAGATTTAGCATGTCTATTGCTATTTAACAATATATTCTTAAAAGGATATTGGCAACTTGATTCATCACGAATCTTACCATATCTCCAAGAGAGAGTAAATTCTCATTTCCAATGCACTATTCTGGTAGGATTCTTGGTGTGCAAAGATGAAGCACAATTTACTGTGTGACAACTAGTTGTTAAACCAGGACATCACACAATTGTACATACCTAGTCTACTTTTACCTTTTGTACTTTAGAGGCGTGATCAATAGTTTAAGAGCCAATAGGTCCAGGGTCCTATTCTAACCAATTCTTTAAAGTTTGTTTAGATTAACCTAAATACAAATGGCACAAAAGACATAGGAGAAAAACTTCTCTTTTTATGTACTTGATTGTATTAACTCAGTGTTATGCAGTGATATTATCATAAATAATCTAAGAATAAACTATTTGCATATTTTCCAAAAACATAGATCCATTCAAAACAAAAATGAATATCCAAATTAACTATTGTGATACTGAAAACAAAGTTCATCGCAAATCAGGAAAAACTTGCAAAACATTATTCAAATATTACATATTTCTGAAATAAAATAACATCCCCCACTGCATATGCCCATATGCTGGTCCTTATGCCTTCTTGCAATTTAGAATCTCCTCTAAACCATCTTCCTAGTGTCTTCAAACCTCTGCAAAGAATTGCAGTCAACATTAGTGATGCTTGAGTCTAGTATTCACAAAGAAGTAGAATCTACTACTAAAAGAGTTTCAACTAGAAATAAAATAAAGGTACCTATTTTGCCATTGTCTAGGTACATGAGGTTTGATATTCTTCCAGTGCCTGACACGGAGTCACACTTGAAGTAGTTTCCTCGGGGCATATCACCATCATTCTTTTACTCTTTATATCTATCTAACACTTCTGCTGCTTACCCTTCTTTTTGATCTTCTTGTTGTGAGGAGCAAGACAAAAAGATGAAGACTGAGTAAGATCTACATAATCGTAGGACTTTAGAGTGGTCTTTACTGCCTGAAGTTCCTCTATCACATGTGATAGGCCCATATCTATCTTGCCCTCATAATAGGAAAGCTTGAAATGAGCAAAGGATTCAGGTAGAGTCTCCAGTATCATTTTCACTTGGCTCTGGTCATCAAATTCTGCACCAAGGACTCTGGCTTCATCCAGGTATTCTTCCATTACGAGCAGATGCTCTATGATGGATGGCCCTTCGGCCATCTTAGTGCTCATGATAGCTCTAATAGCAGCTTGCCAAGCTGGACTGCTAGTTTCAGCAAATGTACCTTCCAAGTAGTTCATGATATCTTTAGCAGTTTTTGATATGATTGTATTTGTACTACATTTTCATCATAACTTAGGAATAAATGCAAACACTTATAGACTTTTGATGCAATGTAGGATGATACCAAAAAGTGAAGAATCAGACCTGAAATGATCCAAATTGCAAGTCAAGAAGTTGAGAATATGGAAATTCAGAAACTGGTGGATAAATGGAGCCCGTAGAGAAGAAATTTGGTCGAAACTAGCACGAAATCGGATGCAAAACATTGACCTGGATGATCTTGAATAGTGACTTGTGTCTATTTTTGACAAATCATACCGATTTTTTTGAGCAGAAACGGCCTTCTGATCAAAACGCAAGGCTTCTCAGGCCCTACTTAGTTGATTGACAATGACAAAGGCTTGCAAAACTAAGTAGCGCCTTTTCCTTTTTGTTTGAAAAACCTATTCTCATTATCTTTCATAAGTTAAGTAGGCAAACCTATAGCGAAGCTAGATTCTTATAGTAAGGCGCTTCGAGTTAGCGAAGCACTGTAATAGCACCGAAGCCCTATGTGCTATAATGCTGAGCTCAATGTGAGATCAACAACAAAAGAAAGAAGAGGAATTGGATGCCCCAGAGCCGGATAAGGCTTAAAAAAACACACACAATGGACCTGACACAAACAAAAGAAAGAAAAAAAGGGCCATAATCCTATGTTCGTTTTTGCCCTACCCTGATGATGCGCTCCTAACTCGCAGAGCTATATACCGAAAAAAGAAAAAGACGCTCTCCATTACTTTGAGAAGGCTCTGCGCGTGGCGTGATTTTAGCCAAATTCCATCGTTTTAATGGTCAAAACAGTAAAAAAAATGCCCAAAAACATCTCGGTCAATGCAACGCCTCGATCAAAAGTCAAAATTCAGAGCCAAAAAGTCAACAGAAGGGCCCTTGAGCGCCCTATCCCAGATTTTTCCACAACTTTCCACAACGTTCCAAAAGAAACGCGTGTTAAAATCTTAGTGAAGCAGCAGAATGGCACTCGAGCACGCCTTACTGGCGCTCGAGCGCCCTCAACAATATCTTCCACTATCTTTCGGAAAGGCCGCATGTCGCGTATTCAACCGTTGGAACAAAGGCGCGCTCGAGCGCACCCCATTTTTCTTGCCTATAAATACCCCCTTCCCCGGACCAAATTATATATTAATTTTAGTTTTTAATTATTGTTTTAATTAATTATTTAGTTAGGTTAATTAGTTTAATTTAGTTTTAATTTTAGTTTTAGTTAATTAGTTAGAATAATTTAGTAGTAATTGTAGAATACGAGAGAAGTTCTGCCCGAATAGCTTTCAATAGAAAAGCTCTTATTCGGGAGAAGTTCTTCTCAAGTAGCTTTTATTCGGAGCAAATTAATTATGCCTGAATAGTTATTTTGATTCAGACCTCTGCTCAAATTTCAAAAATTAGAAATACAAAGTCGTCATATTGGGGGAGCCTTTCTTGACTCTCTTATTTATGTATACTTGTATTTATTATTATGTATGAGTAGAGCTATTATTTAGATAAGGATATTGAAAATGACGGTCTTTTAATATATGGTCTCGGATTCAGTTTATTTAATTCAATTGCAATATATGGCTTGCTTTAAATTCAATATTGTCTTTCATACGTAATATTTTTCAGTAGACGTTATGATTGCTTTACTTTATTGTCTTTCATACGTAATGCTTTTCTGTAGACATTATGATTGCTTTACTTTCGTGTCATATATCCATGCTTTAATAGTGAATCAATAGCTTGACAAACTTAGATTCCATGAGACTATAGGTTATGCCATGGCTCTAGACTAGAAAGGAGATGTTGATTACTTAGTTGAAACAGACCTTTTATGCCAGGTTGCAAGGACAGATCCATACGAAGGATGGAATGACACCTACATCAGAGTTAGTAATCGAGATTTTAATAGACTAAGATAATTGACTAGGATAATGCTTGTAGCTTAACCTCTTGCATAGAATTAGAGAACTTGGATGTCGAGCCTATATTGACTTCCACTTTGCATATCCATCCCCTTAGATTCTTATCCCTCGTATTCCACTAATACTTAGTTTAGTTAGTTGTAGTTTAATTTACATTTATGCACGTTACCTCAAAATGCCTCTTCAAAACCTGTTACTTAAGCACTTTAACACTTTTGCACATTACTTCACTAACTAACTAACGAGCTTCCCTATGGAATTTGACTCCGCACTCAGAGCACACTACACGACAAGATTCATGCACTTACGAGTTATTAAAACTTGGTCATTTTTGCACCCATTTATAACGCACCATTTACTCGCATCAGTTTTCATCCCTTCAATTTGGACCTGGAGAACTTTTGACATGGAAGATATCATGTAGAACCTAGCCATATTATTGGCTCTCTTCCATTGTCTTTCAAAAGTCCACTCCTCCAAAATTGACTCAGGGGTAATGATAGGGCAAGATTGAAATAAAACATGGTCATAACCTCTGGCAGTGAGTATCATAACCAAATTTTTTTTCCAGTCATAATAATTTGAGCCAACCAATTTATTCTCAAGCAAAATACTGATAGGTGGGACAGAAGAACCATCTAACATCTCTGCATATTTATAAACATTTTAATCAGTCTAATGATCTATTTGATTTCCATGCAAATGAATGATTATTAAAGAAAATTACACATTCATACTTTTGACATCTACTTCATAAAATAGTAGTTAAACCCTTAAACTACTTGGATGTCATAGTGTCTTAATCCTACTCAGAATATTCCATCGAAGGGATGGTCATATTGCAGTTTTGATTAAGTTAAGCTACTGTGAAACTCCAAAATTCTCTTTATGTGAAATTACGTGTTTTGACTTGTTTATATGTTATTTGAATTAAAATATGTTAATTATGTGATTATTACTTCTATTACATAATATGTAAGCATTCATGAAATTTTCATAAAAATCTGCATTAAAAATTTTATTAAGTTTAGTGAATAGTATTTGAAGACACGTCCGCTAGAATTTTGAAACAGGTCTTTTGAATGTTTGAAAACCTAGTCCTCTATTATTAATAGACTTATATTTGATAAAAAATGATTCTGAAACGAATTAAGAATTTAAATGGATTTTTCATATTCTTTTGCAAAAATAAGCCTTTTATTTTAATTGTATGTATATATATGATTACATATACTTACAAATAAATGTTGTCAACTAAAAAAATAGTCCTAATAAATATAGTATTAGTTAGATAGTATTTATATTACTATTTTTGGCCAAAAACAACTAAAATTGCTTAAGTTATCAACCTTGACCAATTTGTCTTGCTTTGACTTTTGCTATAAGATTACTACACACAATAATACAATGCAAAAACACCACAAAAAGCACACACATTGTCGTAAGCACCATAGGATAAAATAGGGATTTTTCTTCAAGGTTTTCAAAGCAATTTTCAAGGAGAAAACTCATTTCAAGTCCAAATCTTTTTATTATGGGCTAGATTTTGCTTGTTGGGCACTTGTTCTACACATTCCTATTTTCTTTTGGCATCTAAGGTGAGGGAAAAATTTAGATCTAGAAATTAAAGTTCATGTCAAATTCCTATTATTGCATATTTACCGGATGTTTTGTTAAATTGTCTTTAGATTATTGTTAGTTAGGTGTTATAGACTAACTTAGTGTAATTATAGCCAATTTGAACCTTTGCAACATGTATTTTTATTTTCCAGGTATTTAAATTGATTATTTGGCTTAAATTTGAATAATTGTTGTTGTAGTAGTTGAAATTGAATGGTAGTTGCTTCTATAGGCTTGTTAATTATTGTGTAGTAATGTTGTAATGCCAAATTTTCAATTTGAATGCCATAGTAAAAGTCAAAAAAAATCAGCCATGAGTACATAGTCATTTTTAGCTTGTTGGGCTTGTTTTGGGTGGCTTTTGGTTGATTTCCTAAGGGGTTAATGTAGTTGATTGTGTGGTTGAGTGGTAGGAAAAGGTTCGGTGATTGTTTGGTTGATAGATGTAAGATATGAAGTTTTGAAGATTGAGTAGTCTTTCTTTGAAATGTTTAAATGTTGTCTTTAGTTGTTTGGTAGTATTAGTGTAGCTGATACTTGCGTTGGTGTTGAGTAGGCTCAGGTTTAAATATATGTTGAAAGGTGTGTGAAGTTGGGTAGCCTACTTTGTCATCTAACTTAAGTGTCATAGTTGTTTAACTAATGCTATGTTGATTGATGTGTTTTATATTGATTCATGAATGTTGTTGAGTTGGAAGACAACCTACTTTGTTGTCTTCTCAAAATATGAAATGTATAATGTTATTGTTGTGAGTCATGATAGTATGTGCCACCTCTTGGGGAGCGTCGGGCTATTGGGTTAAAAAAGGCATGACCATCATGTGCTATCCCCTATTTCACATGGGCAGAGATGCCATGGAGTGTAGGTCTAGGATGGGGTACTTCCGGAATGTATCAATGGGCGTATAGGGTTGGTTGAGTTCGTGATGGTATATGGAGCTACATCAACTAGTGTATCCTTTCTCAATTGAATAGTTACCTGTGTTGCTTTAATTGAATTATGGTTGTCGGTGATGTTTATTGAATGTCTAATTGTTCATAGGGTGTTTTCCCAATTGGTAAAGAAAAATGTTTCTAAAACATCTTTTGAACCCTCGCTGAGCTTTGTATTGTATAAGCTCACCCTCTTTGTTGACTTTCAGGTGTTACCGAGTCGGACTTAGGGTACATTCCTTAGGAGACTGAGTACGAGCATTATGTGGACGAGTCCAATGTGTAAGAGTCTTGTCCTTGACGTCTTGTTGGAGTGCTTTTTTTGCTGTCTTGTATTATAGAACAAGTTGTATTGTATTTACTTTAAAGTTTGTATTATATAAGATGTTATAAAGATAGTGAAAAGTATGATGCTAGTTTAGTTGTCTTACTTTTGGTAATAAATAGGCTGCTAGATTAGTTTTATATCTATTATGCATATGTATGGTATAGCTTGTGGTATGTTGTTGAAACGGAGGCATATGACTTGTGGTTGGGATGTTGTATGGTTGTGTAATGAATGGTTTTGGATGTGTTATATGTTAATGAATGGTTGTTGGAGTTGTTGTTGAAGTTGTAGTTGGTTGTATGATGTTATAAAGGATTGGTTTAGAGTCCTGTTGTCTATATTACAGACGTTATATTGTCGAAATTTAGTTGCGTCTTGACTGATCGTAAGTGGGGTTGAGTTGGTGCGTGACAGCTACACTTATTTGAAATATCATTAGCTGGTTATACTCTATCCAATGATACTCCAATCATTGATTCATATTTGGCTTCATTAGAGTAATGGTAAGAACTCCAAATGGAGGATACCATCCTTTAATGTCAAGAGATTAACCATTTTTCCATGAGCCTTTTCACTTAGATAATTCTTAATCAGAGCCTACCGAAGAGTAGTTAACCCAAACCAATATTCTATGAAGTGGTCCATGATGAAAACCCAACAGAAGGGATGGTCGCTCCCATCAATATCTCGATTGAAAACTCATTTTAATCTAATCTTGCAAAGTCTTAGTAAAAAGACTACCCTCCGAAAGGAACGACCCACACACAGGTGAGCTCATAATAGCCCACTATTAGCATAGACCAAAATGGAAAGCCTTAGGATTCTTTCCTAAATCCTTCTATCACTTGATATTTTGATATGTAAGGGTTTTTTTTATTATAACTACGTCTTTGTAATTTGATCATTAGTTTTAATCCAAGCAAACCTAGCCCAGAGACCTTTGCTTATTAAAACATATTTAAATTACAATAGTTATACACCTTTTAATTATAACTCTGTCTTGCAATTTGACTTTAGTTTTAATCCAAACAAGCTTGGTCCATAGACCCTTGTTATAAAACATCTTTAATTGCAATAGTTATAAGTTGATTCCGGTTCAAGTGAGGCTGCGTAGGGTGATCTAGGCTAACTAAAGTACTTATGTTCATACTAGGCATTTAACCCTAAGTTAATTCATAATCTCTAGTTCTCAATTGAACTAGTTCTAGATTATGATTTAATTAGCCTTACCTAAGTTGAATTAATTAGATTTAGCCCTTTTAAAATCCTAGTGGTTGGCCATGTTACTATATCATATGCAGTCTATGATATATTCAATAAAATAAGAATATAAACATCCATGACAAAAATAGTAACTTCTAAAAACAACCATTTTCCACTTTTGATGGCTTCCTGTTTGGGACTTTTCCACAATCACATATTTGACCCCAAATGTATGTGGAAATATCTCTTGCCTCCACATGGACTTTAGAAATTGTCTTTTGCACCCCTTCAATTCTTCAAATTGCACATGGTACCCAAAAGTTTGTCTTTATCACAATTTGACCCCAATCAAACCATCTAGTGTAAAATTGATTTGGAATTCGGACCACCATGGCTCACCATCACCCACGGCTCCTAGGGTGATTAGCCATGATCCAAAAAAACCAAAATCAAGCCAAAAAACCCTAGAAAATGATCAAAAGAAGGCGTCATTCCTAACCCTTTCCTTTTTGACTATTTTGACAATTTCGCAAATCAATTGTGACATCTAGCAAACTAATGCTATTACAATCATTCCTATACTCCATATGGAGTTTATAATCAGCATTCTAAGAAATAATCTAACTACTACAATAGTTGGATAAACCACCAACTCAAATAATTAAATTACAACCATGTTGAAATTTAAACATCCACACGATTTCATGAAATCGAGCCATCAAAAGTGGGTTTCTATATGCTGCAAAACATAGTTTAGTTCCTCATATAACACACATTAAAGCCACAAAAAAAATCATGTACAAACAGCCTCTAATCGGCCCTAGGCAACCCTCTAATCAAAGGCTATTTCTAACACGCGAGTTCTATCGATTCTATGTTTTAAAGCATGATTTTCGTGACCTGCTCTAATACCACATGAAGGAGTATGGATCCTAAGGCTACTAAACATTTAATTACAGTTTATATTGAGTTTATAAACAATAAATGGCTGCCAATAATCTCCAAGCGAAAGTATTCACGAAATCATGTTAAAAATAACATTGAATCACTATCTTGTGCTAGGAATCAATTGTATATGATTTTACCTTTGTGTTGGCTTCAATCCACAATACACACACATTTAGAGGACTATGTAATTGCGAGAAAAAAATTCTCCCAAGGCCGTGTATCACCTCCACGCACGAGGAACCCCAAACCCTTCTATTCTATTCCACTTCCTTGATCAATGGTTTAGAAAAAATGAGTTTTCTTTCTGCCTATTTTTTTCCTCTTAGCCGTGTATATATGTGTGTATGGGTGTGTGTATCTCTACAATGTCTGATTGTGTGGAATATGTCAGGATATAGCCAAAAATCCAAGGGATAAGGGAGAGGGAGAGGTCTAGTTGCATTATGAGTCTATTTCTTGAATATCTTCTAAATTATCTTGAAGATAATTATATTATCTTCTTAATTTAAATTCAAGAAACTATCTTCTCCTAAAAACTCTCTCCCACATGCCCACACCCTAATCCATACACAGAGCACATGCCATGTGGACATTAGATGCTACGACAAACATTTTTGTCTTAAGGATTTTTTGTCCTAATGTTCTGGCCTTTCTAAATTGAGCTACATGTTTCCAAATAGGAAATCATACTCAATTTTTAGACAAATGCTAAACAAGGAAATAGGCAGTTAACCATTAAGGAAAGTGGCTAGGAGAGGGACTTTAAGACATAGTTGCTTTGGCTATAAAATGACTAAAATGCCCCTACTAGCCACTACCAATATTTTGACCATTTTAACCTTAACTCATTCCACTAAAGAGTTAGGGTTGTACTCCAATGCAACTAATAAACTTCCAGTGGCGTCTTTGACCTACTAAGTAAAATGACCAAAATGCCCCTCTATGTTTTATCCGCTATCAAGAGTATGTCCTTCATTCGTACTATCATTCTATCTTGATTACAACTACACCTTGGACCATTATCATTCCTATAATCATCACCCAGATACTATTCCCTTGTCTTGGGAGTGACCCATAAGTCTAGTATCCAATATAGCCAGAGCTATATTACTAAGATCTTAGATTTTGATGACTACACATTGATAACTCCAAGCGAGTAGCTCTATTACTTAAGATAGCATAGAATCATGACCCATATGCACGCCATCTAATGGATCTAGTCCATATGTCCAAAACACGAAGCTGTTGACCCTATTGTAAGATCTCACCCATAGTGAATCAAAACACATGTCCTAGACTCCACTGACACACCCATATATGATCATGATGTAGAGTATTGGCCACTTAGTAGTATAAAATGCTTTTAGTTCTCTAACAATGATAGTAATGTCACTGAGACTGCATCTATTATAGTCCTGTTCAATGCATACATATGCATTAATGAGAGAAGTTCAGAAAGCCCCTCCAATGACCAAAGGTAAGTCATCCTATCAAATATGAGACTCTATCATTATAACATTACCATGTGAAGTGCCCAACTTTACTATGCAGTTATGAACCAATAGTTTTGATCCAAGCCTCATAGCATAGACCTTCTGTGCGGATCACCTCGCACCTATACCATTCACTTGTATCAAGGAACCTCTTTGCATACACATATATCAAATAAGAGAGAGAGTATAACATGCTCATAATGAATGCTCTGATTTGTTAATTGATTAATAACCATTATACTGAGATGTCTTAATGCTAGTGGTCTTTAGGACATACAAAACCCAACAGGTATTTCATTGCATACTTAAATGTACATGAACAGCTAATCCCGATAGGATCAACATGATTAGTGTCCTTGAGTACGTTATCCTGACATAAGAGTGATCCAAGTTCTAAGAGAATGTAACTAAACCAATTAAGAATGAAAGATTATATCTAAGCTGCTTAGGCAACCCAGTCTGCTACCCAGTTGGTAATTGACGAATCCACCTAAAAGAATAGCCAGATACTGATAATAGAAAAGATAGAGAGTTATGAACAATGGAAGAAATCTTTCAATCACATAACGATTATCCTTGGAAAGCTTCAATAGCTAATAAGGAAACAGAATCCATGATGGACAGGGGAGAGGGTATATAGGCAAATATCAAGGAACAAGCTATCTAGCAAGCCATAGCCTCTGCTTGTAGTGCATTACAACATCTGAGTGGAAAATCTCGACAAACAACTGTGATACTTGCCAGATGATCAGGATTAACAAAATATGTATCACAGTTTAACTTATAAAAGCCCAAAGGTGTGGTCGTCCAACCCAGATCAAATGGTTGAGGCTGAGTCTATTGTTGTCGAGACAAATATTGTTAACAAGTACCACGTAGATTGAGATCTCTCAATAGGAGTTTGATTTGCTTGGGAAGGTCATGAATGTATGGTGGTCTACTTTCAAAGATCGCCTTCCAAATTAGCCAACAATTAATGGAAATAAGATTAATGGCATTTGATCGTGAGTGCCCTATGTCGACACGGGACTGGATCAGGTTTGTAAACCAGAGATCAAATTTAGTAATGTGGAATCCATCCAATCGAAGTTGAAGAGGTGAGAAAAACCATACGTTCAATAGTATCATCCCCTAAATGACACAGATTACAAATAGGAAAGCGAGAGCAGTGCCGCTTGAAAATGTCTTCTCATAAGGCTTGTGTCATTTTATGGGCTCACCATATGAAATTTTTAACTCGTGGACTAACCTCCGATGATCAAATATCCCCCCACAGCTAGGGTAAAAATTAGTAAGATGAGGATGTTAGTAGCTGGGGGTTTGGAGAGAGGCGTCCTGAAGGGAAAGAGCATAACTCGAACGTACCTAATAATCACCATTATGACAAGAGGGCCAAACGATAGAGTCCGGTAAGTGAGACCAATATGGTAGTAAACTGAGAATATGATTGAGGAGTTGGGGAGAGAAAAAGTATGAAAGAATGTCATTCTTCCACCGTCCCGTTTCTAGATCAATCAAATCAACTATATGGGAGATGAGGCAATCAAGTAGGTGGACAAGAGACAAAAATTGGGGAAGCCAACAATCATTGCAAATAGAAACAGAAATACCAATCTGCCATTGCTAATGCTTTTTGGAAAGGTCAGGGCCTTAAAAAGACTTTGTCAGCTCCAAGAAGCACGATGAGGAGGTAATGTCCAAGGAAAATCATAATCAACAAAGTACAAACTGTGTAACATACGATAAGTCAAACTTGTCAGGTTATGGAGGAGATACCAGACTTGACCTACTACTAGTGTCAGATTTATCGCTGCAAAATCTCAGAAACCCAAACCCCCTTGTTGTTTAGAAGCAGTGACCCCCTAGCCCCTTAAAAATGCCCTGCTATCTATTCTTGTAACCTATACCCTTCTATATAGCGCCTCACTGACCCCCCGTGCTCTCTAATCCTGTGTCCCAAACTCATACAAACAGCCCCTAGCCCCTACTACTTCTATGACTCTTAACTACCATAATCTAAGCTTGGACACAACTACCTCCCTACCTTTGACCATTATTGTAGCTTATCTAACTAAACCTTATACACTTACAAAAATCCTAACCATCCTCAATTTTGACCCATTATACGAATCCTCCAAGAGCAAGAACACTCATCAGTATCGGGGTACTAAGAAGAGAATGGAGACTGCTCTCAATCAGTCTCCAGGATTGGCATAAAGATCCCCACTTGGAACTGTTAAGGCTTGGGGTCCCTAGTGATAATTTGATATCTGAAAGACCTCATTGTACAATTTTAGCCTATGTTGGTTGGCATGTAGATACTAGAATGGCAGAATCCCATGTTAGTCGCCTTGCTCACTGACTGGGTTTTATTTTTTGGGATACAATGAGCCTGTGTAGTTTGCCAGGAGGTTTATTGTTGTTGTGGTCGAAAGATGTACATGTATATATTTTGAACACCTCTCTCCACTTTGTACATAGCCAAGTCTAGGTAGTCGATGTGCTATCGTGGTACTTTACTCTTGTGTATATTCCTACTATTTTTAAATAAGGATAATGTCTTTGGGATACTACTTATCGATTTCTTCAAGTTTTTCTTAGTTATTTACGGGTGACTTTAATGAAATTGATCTCCAGATGAAAAAGTCTGGACAACATCCTAAATCCAAAACCTAGGCAAAATCCCTCAATGATTTCCTTGATTGTAACTGCTTAATTGACTTAGAGTGGAAATGTGCATTTTATACCTTGTAAAATAAGAGGGACTCCAGACATATCCTCAAAGAATGTTTGGATCACGCACTATGTACTCTTCACTGGCGTGATATCTTTCCTAATGCTTGGCTTAGGGTACACCCTATGGTAAGATCTGATCATACACCAATAATACTCTCTACTCAGAATGATTTCATCAAACCGTCTCGACGCTTCCAATTAGTGGCCTATTGTGCGGATAAATTGCAGTGTACTGAGGTTATTCAGGATTCTTGGGCTACCCCTCAATAGGATCCAAGTATGAATTGTTTCAAGAGTTAATTCCAACATTGTTGTCAGTCTCTCGAGCATTGAAGTAAATGTTATTTTCATAATTCTACCAAACAAATCAATGATCTAAAGGATAACCTACTTTCACTCTAAGACCTACCCTTTACCGAGCATAATCAACAATTGATCAATGATATCTCTCAGCAAATTGATAACTTATGGATTCGGGAGGAAAAGTTTTGGGTGATTTATTCTCGGGTCAAATGGCAAAATAGGTAACCCCAATATATCTTTTTTTCATGCCAGTACTATACAATGATGATCAAGAAATAAAAATCTTTGACTTCAAGATGCTCCAAATACTTGGACCAACGATATTGTTACAATTACAGGTCTTGTGATGGCCCATTTTCGATCCTTACATAGAGTAGAGGGTTCAAAATATTTTGTCTAGATATTTCAACACATATCTCATATTGCCACTTTTGCTCCCAATGAAGTGCTTTTTCACGCCTTATCTCAAGAAGAGATTCAACAAGTGATTTGGAGCCTAGGGAAAATCAAATCTCTGGGCCCAAATGGCTACACTGGCATCTTTGAAGGATGTGGATTCTAAGGCATCTAAGGAATATTATATAAGTTTATTGGCAGTACATAAACAAAATATGGCAGCCAATAATCCACAAGTGTGGAAAAACACGTAATCATGCATAAAAACATCACCGAAATCGATATCTATTACTAGAATAGAGTATATGCGATTCTTTGCCTTTTGTGTTGGCTTCAATACACAACACAAAGGACTTAAAGGAACTGACCAAGGCTGGAAAATGCGTGTAAGGCACAAGAAAATCCTCCAAGGCGCGATTTCATCAAATCTTCTCCCTTATTCCACAATTCTTGCGAATGGCTATGAAAAAAGTAGGATTTTTCCTCTCTGCCTTTTCTTTTCTCTCTTGGTCGTGCACTCTTATGTGTGTATGTATGAGTGAGTCATGTGAGTGTGTGTAGTGCCTAGAATATAGCCGAAATCTGGAGGGGATGAGGGAAAAGAGTTCTAGTCAGTGTAGGATAAGCCTTTTCATTTTTCAAATTAAATTATCTGAAGATAAATGCATTATCTTCCTAATTTAATTATCAAAACATTATCCCTTGCTAACAAACTCCTTCCACATGCCTACACATACATGTCACACGCTAGAGTATGCCTGGCATACGCCGTTAGGACATTATTTGCTAGGACTAGCATTCTTGTCTTAAGAGTGTTCTTTGTCCTAATGTCCTAAACTTTCTTAATTGAGTTGTTTGCTCCCAAATAGAAAACCATACTCAATTAACACACAAATGCCAAAATAAGAAATAGGCAGCTAACCATAAAGGAAAGTGGCTAGGAGAGGGACCCAAAGACATAGTTATTGTGGCTACAAAATGACCAAAATGTCTCTGCTAGACACTAGCAATATTTTGACCATTTTAACCTTAACGCATTCCACTAAAGAGTTAGGGTTGCACTCCATGGCAACTAATAAACTTCTGAGAGAGGTTTTATGTCTTTGACCTACTAAGTAAATTGACCGAAATACCCTTCTATATTTTCAACCGCAATCAAGAGTAGGTCCTACATTCACACTATCATCGTATCTTGATTACATCTACACCTTGGACCTTTCTCTTTCCTATAATCATCACCCAGATACTATTCGCTTATTCTTGGGAGCGACCCATAAGTCTAGTATCCAATATAGCCAAAGTTATATTACTAAGCGCTTACATTTGGATGACTATATAGATAACTCTAAGTGAGTAGCTCACTATCACTTGAGATAGCATAGAATCATGACTCATATGCATGCCACCTAATGGATCCAGTCCATATGTCCAAAACACTAAATAGTTGACCCAATTATAAGATCTCACCCATAGTGAATGAAAACACATGTCTTGGGATCCACTGATACATCCTCATATGCTCATGATATAAAGCACTGGTCACTTAGTAGTTTAATATGCTTTTAGTTCTCTAACAATGATAGTAATGTCACTGAGATTGCATTTATTGTGGTCTTGTTCAAACCACTTACATGCACTAATGAGAGAAGTCCGGAAAGCCCTTCTAATGACCAAGGTAGGTCGCCCTACCAAATCAGAGACTCTCTCATTATAACCTTACCATAGTGAAGTGCCCAGCTTCACTATTCAGTCATGAACTCATAGTTTTGATCCAAGCCTCATAGCATAGACCTTCTGTTCGGATCACTACGCTCCTATGTTATTCGCTTGTATCAAGGAGCCTTTTTGCATACGTATATATCAAATAAGAAAGAGAATATAACATGCTCATAATGAATGCACTAATTTTATAACTGGATTATATTCATTATTCTGAGATGTGTTAGTACTAGTGGTCTTTAGGGCATACAATTCCCGAAAATTTTCTATCAGACATACTAGGATATCATCAAGGAAGATGTTTCCATATTGTTTTGGCTTTATTTTGAGGGAAATGAATGGTTTTCTAAACATGTAAATCACAACCTATTATGGCTAAAGCAGAAGCAACGTACTTTTTAAAATTTTCAACACCATAATCATTTGTATTCACATGTCTAGTTGTAAAGTCCATGATAATCAACATGCTAAACTAAATATATCAAATATATTATGAAGTAAACGAGAGATAAACATGGTGTACCTCACGTTGATGGCCAAATGGATAATGAAAACAAGATGGCATAGACGAGCCTCCTTCACAAGTGCAAAGGTTCTAGATCGATACACACGAGCATCCAAAAGAAAAGTCCACCAACCGAGTAAATGTGCTAGCTTCTCGGTAGTAAAGCTAAGCTTGTATGTGTTTTAAAAGTGCAAAAGAAAACCACCAACTTGTTTTTCTTGCTAAGGACGAGAGTGAGAGAGTGAAAGAGAGAATGAAACTTTTCTTGTCTTGCTTGAATGGTGTGTTGGCCAATTCTTCCTTGCATGTAAGAGAGAATATTTGTCTTCTATCTTATTATCTTGTGTGATCATTCAAGATCTCACAAAATCCAAGGCAATATCTTATGCTATCTTCTTCCTTTAACTGGCTTGTGACAAGTGGCATAATATATCTTCTCAAGATATTATCTTTGTCAAGTGGCAAGCTTGTATCTTCTCAAGATAGTGCTTTTGACAAGTGGCATAATTGATTTCTTCAATGGAGTGCTACTTGTAATGCATGCAAGATATTAACAAGTGGTAACTTTGTTCTTTCCAAAAGAATGCCACTTGGCATTCATGCAAGACAAAGATATTTACTTTAGATATTGTCTTGACAAATGGCATCTTTGCATTCTCCAATGCAATGCCACTTGGCATTCATGCAAGAGTAACATCTAATTAATTCTAATCCCCATTAGAATAATTCATTATGAAAACATCCTTTTCTATAATTACAATTCTGCCCCAATACTTTTCCAAATTACACTTTTGGCCCACTTAACAATTAACATCCAAAATAACGTTAACTCTTTAACTTATCTCTTTAAATAATACCAAGCTCATTAAATGCCTTACTCATGATGCTCTTTGTGTGTATGACGTTCTTAACACTTTTAATCTATTCCGAGAATGTCTCCGTCATTCTTCGGAATACCCTCACGTTCAAGAGTGACGCACTAGCAACATACGTGTCATGACAGTTTATACGGTAATGAAGTCCAAATCTTATGAATCTATTTATAGTCACAAACGCGAGAGGTCGTTGCCCACCTAGAATAAGGCGAGTTTTGTCCAAACACTAGATTTAGCTCCTGATATATCCGGTAGACGTAATTTCTCAAATCAAAGGATTAGTTTGCAAAATTCGCAACGAATAACAAACTATTGATCCAAAGTCATATAGTTTGTCATTCTGGTCACATTCAATGATATGTTCAATTAACGATCACTCACATGTAAGTTACTCACATCCCCATGCTGTTATGGCACATGACTCGTCATCCTTTATCATTAACATCCCTATGTTAATCAAAGGTAACTATATATGATAGTCCGTACTTGATTATTGTAGTCCCGGTCGAATAATCTGAGGGCTATAAATCAATTTGAATGTTTATCATATCGAAGAAATATGCCAACATATTCTAAACTCTTTTAGAATATATTTCTTATCCGAAAAATATTAAGGACACATTCATATAATAGGAATGACGGAGAATATGAATGTCACAAACAAGTCAATATATAAACAAACATATAGACGTTAATGCCATTATGTACAAGTTAATGCCAAAATATCCCCAAAATAGGTCATCTAACTATATAGCATTAGGGCATATCTCCAACAATCTCCCACTTGCACTAATGCTATGATATATATAGTATTAGCGCAACACACAATGATAGCATATATCCATCTTCCCAAGACATGGACCTTGCTATGAATGATTCATGGCTATGGTAAATAAGTTAGCTATATCAGGAGATGTTGCCCTTTTTGTCGCAATGACATATCACAATATTATTATAGACCGTAGATACAATATATGAAGATGGAAACACTTTTCCATAATATTTGGACATAACGTGAGACCCTGGTTCCTTTAGTTTGTGCAATAGCTCCATTATAGTCGTAACGCAAAAGCATCACAACTAAATGATAAGAACCATTATCAACTTGTATGATTACCTTAATCCAAACAACTTTTTCGTAACATCAAATATTATGAAAGATATAATAAACGTAATGGAACATACAGTTCATTCAGAACCTTTCTAACTAACTGTGCTCCCACTAGATATGAACCCCAAAATAGACATTCTATTATTAGTTTCAAATCAAAATCTAAACTAATAAATCCGTCATCACAGATTTTACCTTCTCTATAGAATATATTTTAAGTGCTTCAGAAGTATTTTTAGATATATACAAGTACTATCCAACATTCCTAATTTGGATAGGATTGATATTCACTCGTAACACTTTACAGTTTGCACAATGTCGAACATTGTGCTTAGTACAACAACTTATGAAGTCATCTATTGCTGAAGCATAAGATGATTTCATTCCAAGTTTGCTATACTACTAGAGTTTCTCGAAAATAATTCGTCGGAGATGGATTCATTATCTCAAGGACAATAATTCATTTCTTTGATTTCCTTTCGAAAACCCATCTTGAATACCTTCAAGATCACTCTAGGTACAATCTTTGGAATATGTTAAGTAATCTCATTGTACTATCACCATAGCTACGAATTCCCAAGATACGAACGACATCTTTCAAGTATGGAGAAAATTTAATATAACTAGACTCTAACTAACATCATATTACTTATATCATCAACAATGATAGACAAGTCATCAACATACAGATTGAGAATAGTGGTTGCATTCCTCCTAACTCTGATGCAGACACAAGGTTCATCCAAGTACATAATGAAACTAAGCTCCTTTTATTTCATTTGAATTGGATGCAACAATTCCAAGAGATATACATATGCTACTAATGTCCATGGATTCAAACCAAAACTGTTCTATATGGATATCTTCCAAAAGATGTCCTCTAATAACATAATTTTGAATTCCATCTAGTAGATACAATAATGATTAGCATAATTAAAATAGACTTAAGCAGAACGATTGGTAAAAGATTTCATCCATTATGCTCTTTTTTGGAATATGTCTTCCTACCTTTAGGTAAGCAAAGATACATTCCCAACCAAGCACATGATACCTTTCAGAAACCAATCTAGCTATAAAAGGTCATAAACCCTTTTTCCATTACTTCAATCTTCATCTCAAAAATCACTATTTAGATAAGATTGAATTGAATGGAGTATAATCATTACGCATTTCACTAAAACATTTCTTGGAGTAGATATAACATATCAATTCTTTACAAACTGCAAGATCATCCAAATGATCATTTTCTCAAAGACACAAACCACTTTGGTGCATCCAATAGAAGATATCCACATATTCTCTAGAGGATGAGATATACAACTACATTTGCAAAGATCTTGTGTGATGACATTTCGGACCATATTGAATAGATTCAATATTTAGGTTTAGGTGATTTTGTGGCTTAGAGGACACTTCCTCAATTTCTATTTAGTTAGAATGCATCAACCTTCTTGAGCAGAATATTTTCTCCAAGAATGATCACAATCTAACAAATCAATACAACTTCATCACAAAATAGAAATTACATCCTATAAGGCAAGGATATAGCACGAAATTACCTTTCAACCCAAAACTCCCACTTGTCGTTTAAAAACTTTTCAATAAAAGTAGGACAATCCAAATATTACCTTCTTTAATATTTGGTTGCTATCCAACTCTTATCGTATATAAAGTTCTAGCAATGGTAGAAATTTAGAACTATTCGATAGAAGAAATAAGAAAAGTAAAACCCACAAGTAAATAGTATGATTAGTCCAACTAATCAACTTTTGTACTAAGTCATACAAAACACAATCTCTTCACCAAGAAAATCTTATTTAATTGTGGTACATAGGGTGTTGTTAATTATAATACTATATCGAAAAATTGAGATACTCATCCAAATAGTACTTAAGTATTTTTAGAATCATGATCACATCATAATGCAATAATACTTTTTCTTATATGGTTTTTCTACTCTAGTCTAATTCTTTTTGAATCATTCAAAAAACTTTAGACATGTTCTTCTACAAGAACACATAACCTTACTATGACAATTATTAGTGAGGTTACATAAAGGAAAAAACACAGTTGTAGTTTATTCACAAAAAGCTCGTACATCACTGTGTGCTAAATCAAACAATCTAACCCTTTATCAAACAAAGGGTGACTCGGTTACCTTCCCAAAATAAGATGCATAAGTCGATCCCAAAACCAACTTGCTCACCATCTTAATATTGGAGCTAACTAAGTCATAAAGAAACTACAATTATCTTGGATTTGGTTATAACAGTTAACAATATATTTATCATACATTCTTCTGTCCACATTAAGAGTGTATAGAAAGTATACAAATAAATTGTCCTTTAGCTAATGCAACAACAATTGTTCCATTTGCTAACATTGAAACCATTCCACGCTTCCAAAGTGCACTTTGATTAAGATTCTTTCAAAGGCACATACAATTATGTTACGCAAGAATCAAAACCATAAAGTAATAACAACCATTAACAAAGGAGATTTAGCTTCATAGCCTTGACATTCAAGCTATAAAGATATATTGAATAAATTCTCCTTTTAATGTCCGATTTATCTATTATATAAACACTTTTACATATGCCTTTACAATCCTTAATTATCCTTTAGATTATGCCCCCACTAGCTAATAGAAACCATCTGATTCATGTCTTTCTTCTTTGCACTACCGATAATCAAAGATGAAATATGACAACGAATTGACTTCATTAATATCCTATATTTTGCCAATGAATATGCTTACCACACAACTCTTTGAAGGTTTAGAATCATATTCATTTTATATATTGTATGCTTTTATACAATCAACAAAAGAATATAACTCAATAGCATTTTAAAGTTGTTTTACTTATCAACCATAAGTATCACACCTTTTCCTTTTTATCAAGAAGGAAACTTAAGAGCATTCCAATCTAATCATGTGATTAAGTTTCTAAGAACTATTCTTAGACAACATTATTAATCAATAAAGTTTGGTTCAATTTATGCAATATAAGTCTAGAATATTAAGAAAAAAAAGGGTTCATGCTTGTAGCAAAAAACATGCGGAAAAATAAGATTGCTAGTTGACTCTAACTTGTTTAATCATTTAACTTGGACTTTAATTAAATGATACCTCCCACTAATTTTATCGAATCTCATACTCCCTAAATGAGAAGCATGAATCTATAAAGATTCTTTAGTGGGTGACCAAATTCTCTTAATCACATATATCCCTCAACCTTTGTGGTATTCTTGGAATATAGGTACCAAGAGTCAACAACTCTTTGTTCGTCTTTTTCTCTAAAAAGGATATGGTCATAATTTAACCCCTCAATCACTTTGATCTCAGCTTTAGTGCATTCTTTATTAAGTGATCTAGTTAGATTAAGCCCGCCATCAACTTGTTATCCGACAATTTGAATCTTATGACTTTAACTTTGGTCTTAGCCATTCGATATTAGAAGACAACAACATTACTTGTTCTACTAGCGACTCAATAAACTTGTTAGAAGCTACATCCCTCTACCTTTGGGTTGGACCAAACATAGTCACTTTAAGTTCCTTTAAGTCCTAGGATGGCGGAGGGCTACAATAAAACTCATTTCACCTTTTTTTAACAATCTAATATTAGTTTGCACGTAGGGAGGTTTTGAATTTGTTAAGGTCCCACTTTGCACATTAGTTTATTTATAAGCGAATATCACATATAAGCAAACAAATAAACATATATGCATGAATCATACATTAAGATCTCATCATGCACACATAAGCTAATCATAATCTACTAACACATAAAGCATATAATATAGCATGCATGCAACACATAATAATGGTGGATCATGGACTTGGGCCAAGAATAAAGAAATAAAACTATCATAAAGCACATCTAACGCCTTCAAGATCTTCTACTCCCTTGAAATCTTCAAGCCACTCTAACTCCTTGGATGCCTTCAATGATCTTCATGCACTTTGTCTTGAAAGATTACATATAGTCCTCACTACATAATTCTCTCAATTACAAGAAAATAAAATGAGACTTATGTCTCAATTACAAACTATTCAAATACCAAGTCCATGATCAAATTCATAATTCATCCAACCAATCAAACTCATATAGCTTAAGATCAAACATATCAACATGTAATCCAAGCTGGACAAGTAAGTTGTCATATATCTTATGCATCATTTACAAAAGACAACACAACCATCTAATCTTTAACACCCATTAGCAACACCTTGCCAATATGCATGTAAACCAATAGATTCTATGATCATAACATCTTATATCACACATGTAAGTTAAGATCAATCATTGTGGCAAGTCCAAGCAACATAACAACAAATTTTCCACCTTTACAAACCCAAGAAGACTCTCGGCCATGGTAAGGAAAAAAATGCTCTACTTGCATGTTCCATGTATCATCATATACAACATACAATACACATGAAGTGGCATGTTTCTCAACCAACCAAAAGGCCTAGCAATACTCAGCCATGGCAAGGAAAAAATGCCCTACTTGCATGTTCCATGTATCATCATATACAACATACAATACACATGAAGTGGCACGTTTCTCAACCATCCAAAAGGCCTAGTATCTCTCTGCCATGTCAAGGGAAAAATGTTCTACTTGCATGTTTCTTGTACCATCATTTCTATTGATAGATCTTCACATGCACATATGTAAAATCATGAAATATGTCATTTTACATACTTTAAAGATTAGATCTACGGTTATACATGTGATTTCATGGACTTTAGAAACTGTGGCTTTGATACCACTTGAAAGAGGAATCGATTTTTTAAACATGCAAATCACAACCCATTATGGCTAAAGCAGAAACAATGTATCTTTTAAAATTTTCAACACTATAATCATTTGTATTCACATGTCTAGTCGTAAAGTCCATGATAATCAACATGCTAAACTAAATATATCAAATATATTATGAAGTAAACAAGAGATAAACACGGTATACATCACGTTGATGGCCGAAAGGATGATGGAAACGAGATGGCGTGGATGAGCCTCCTTCACAAGTGCAAAGGTCCTAGATCGATACACACGGGCATCCAAAAGCAAACTCCACCAACCAAGTAAATGTGCTAGCTTCCCGATAGTAAAGCTAAGCTTGTATGTGTTTTAAAAGTGCAAAAGAAAACCAACAACTTGTTTTTCTTGCTAAGGCCGAGAGTGAGAGAGTGAAAAAGAGAATGACAATTTTCTTGTCTTGCTTGAATGGTATGTTGGTCGATTCTTCCTTGCATGGAAGAGAGAAGATTAATCTAAGGCAAGATCTTATCCTTTCTTCTTCCCTTAACTAGCTTGTGACAAGTGGCATAATATATCTTCTCAAGACATTATCTTTGCCAAGTGGCAAGCTTGTATCTTCTCAAGATAGTGTTTTTGACAAGTGGCATAATTGATTTCTTCAATTGAGTGCCACTTGTAATGCATGCAAGATAATCTTATCTCTTTAGATTCAATCTTTGACAAGTGGCAACTTTGTTCTTTCCAAACCAATGCCACTTGGCATTCATGCAAGACATATATATCTACTTTAGATATTGTCTTGACAAGTGGCATCTTTGCATTCTCCAATGCAATACTACTTGGCATTCATGCAAGATTAACATCTAATTAATTCTAATCCCCATTAGAATAATTAATTATGAAAATACCCCTTTCTATAATTATAATTCGTCCTCAACACTTTCCAAAATTACACTTTTTGCCCGCTTAACAATTAACATCCAAAATAATGTTAACTCTTTAACGTCTCTCTCTAAATAATACCAAGCTCATTAAATGTCTTATTCATGATGCTTTTTGCGTGTGTGACTTTCTAGATTCATAACCGTATAGTGATAAGGGACTATTAAACGCTTTTAATATATTCCGAGAATATCTCCGTCATTCTTCGGAATACCCTCACATTCAAGAGTGACACACTAGCAACATATGTGTCATGACAATTTATATGGTAATGAAGTCTAACTCTTATGAATCTATTTATAGTCACAAATTAGCATGCAGTCCGATCCTTTCGTTAAATATGTCCCGATCAAATGAGGACCATGATACGATTAAGTCATTTTGCTCGATTCTATGCATAGATCTATTTGGTGGAATGAGAGATGACACCTATTGAAAACCCCATTTCCATCATTCATACACCGACCGAGGATTTCCTCATTCAACAACCAAAATGAGATCGCATAGGATATTGCCTCACGTCAGATGTTAACAGATCCTATCTTGACAATTATCTGTCAGCCTTTATATCATAAGACTAAACTGCGAGAAGCCGTTGCCCACCTAGAATAAGGCGAGTTTTGTCCAAATACTAGATTTAGCCCCTGATATATTTGGCAGCCGTAATTTCTCAAGTCAAATGATTAATTTGCACAATTCGCAACGAATAACAAACTTTTAATCCAAAGTCATGTAGTTTGTCATTCTGGTCATATTCAATGATCCGTTCTACTAATGATCACTCATATGTAAGTTAATCGCATCCCCATACTGTTATGGCACAAGGCTCGTCATCTTTTATCATTAACATCCCTATGTTAATCAAAGGTAACTACATTTGATAGCCCGTACTTGATTATTCTAGTCCCGGTCAAATAATCTTAGGGCTATAAATCAGTTTGAATGTTTATCATATCGAAGAAATATGCCAACGTATTCTAAACGCTTTTAGAATATATTTCTTATCTGAAAAATATTAAGGACACATTCATATAATAGGAATGACGGAGAATATGAACGTCTCAAACAAGTCAATATGTAAACAAACATATAGATGTTAATGCCATTATGTACAAGTTAATGCCAAGATATCCCCAAAATAGGTCATCTAACTATATAGTATTAGGCCATATCTCTAACAGGAAACCCCTGCCTCAGATTCTCAATCAGACCCACATCGCTCTAATCCCAATAACTGAATGTCCAAAGCAGATTCCTTAGTTTCACCCTATAAGTTGTATTAACTTTTGCTATAAAATCATCTCCAAGCTAATTGTTATCTGTCTCCAAGCCTACATGAATTCTTTTGTCTCCCTAGAGCATAATGGTTTCAACAAAGGCCAAGTTATCCAAGACAATATCCTCATTACACAGGAAGTTGGCTACTATCTTAGGCGTCGACACCTATCTAATAATCATGTAGCTGCCATCAAACTAGACATGTCAAAAGCCTATGAAATGGTAGATTGGGACTTCCTCCGCAAACTTCTACTATAGTTGGGGTTCAGTATTGTCTGGATAGATTGGGTTATGAAATGTGTGATTTCAGTCTCTTATGGTGTCATGTTAAATGGTGAGTCACTCTCTTTCTTCATACCAGAATGTGGCCTTCGGCAAAGGGACCCATTGTCGCCCTTTTTCTTTGCTATTTTGACTGAGGGTCTTTTTAGTACAATCAACCATTTTTCTGCTACAGGTTACATTAAAGGTCTCAAGCTTGCCGAAACCTACCCCTCATTCACTCACTTACTCTTTAGTGATGATTCTTTATTTTTTATTCGGGTTACACAATCTGAGGCCTTGGCCTTGAAATAGTCCATCCACCAATACTGTTTTGCTTCCTGTTAGCGAGTAAACTTTCATAAATCATCCATTGTCTTCAGTAAGGGCATTCCTAACATGACCCAACTTCTCATTCTGACATTACTGGTCTCGACATACTTGATACTTTGGGTATCCCTTTTCACTGGGGCACTTTAAAAGGTGTTATCTCTATCTTGGATCATTAATAGGGTCCAAGCTAAAGTACGGGGATAAAAACAGAAAATCCTTTCCAAAGCAGGTAGGGAGATTTTAATCAAGGTTGTCCTTCAAGCTATTTCAATGTATGCAATGTCTGTTTTCTGCTTCCCGAAATGTGCGTATAAGCAAATATACAATTGTTTGAGTAGTTTAAATCCTAAGGATAACAAAGGCCTATCTTCTACTATACAAATTGTAGAAGGTATTCTATATCTTTTGGGCATTCCATATTTTGTTTGTTTCCTCGAGTAGATAGTGCCCGAGACTGCTAATTTTAAGAGATTATGCAACCATATATCATACTCGACATAAATGAAATTATGGAATTTCGTCAAAGAACTTGGATTTCTTTGGTTCTGATCTACACTCTTTTTTTTATTGTAATTTTATATGTTTAAAATTGTGAAAAAAGAAACTTACAACAAAGAATATTAATTTAAATGAACCAAGGGCAATATCATCGATTTATGTAAATATATATATATATCGGGTTATAAAAATTAAAAGTGAAGTATCAATAGCCGCACTATATATTATATTTCTCTTTACTTTTTTGTTTTATATAAAGATTGTGAGCCACCAGTTTTTGGACACACGGGGTAATGTTTTTGGCTGGCGCCTAAAATCCCTTATAAATTTATTCCGCGTGTTGTGCCCGACTGACTTTTCTTTGGAGTTGTGACCTTCCATCGCCACTTTCAGCCATCTTTCTGTTTTCCATTCCTGTCCTCCTTTTTCATTATCTTAATAGCAAATTCGGTTACCTACCTCCAAACATGTCACATGTTCTTAGTTTTCTTTCCTTTTTTTTTTTTTGTTCTTTTACTCCCACTCTCTCCATGCAAATGCGTCCACACAAACAAGGACAGATGTAATCTTGTACTAGTCAAGGTTACAACAACACTGATGTCAATTTTGCTTTCGAAATAAAGTGTATCTTTTGAAGAAGTAAACAATTTAATATTTTTGTATTTTATTAAAAGTGTACAATATATTTTTTATATTTTAAAATATAATTAATTATTCTCTATATTTTATAAAAGTAGTTGAATGTATTTTTTATATTTTAAAATGTAGCTGATGACCCTCGTGTGTTTTATAAAAATAACTGATTACTCTATGTATTTTTAAAAATGTAATTGAATATCTCCTGTTAAAATAAATGATTTTTTTAAAGGGAGCGCGGCAGGGGGAGGGGGGTGTGTGTTTTAAAAATACAAAAGGGTATTCAGTTATTTTTATAGAATACAGAGGGTAATCAGCTATGTTTTAAAATATAGGGGATATTCAACTACTTTTATAAAACACAGGAGGGTAATCAGCTGCATTTTAAAATACATGGGGGTATTGTGTATTTTTGATAAAATACTGAGAGTGTTATGTCGTTTACTCGTTTTCAAAAAATATTTTTAAAATATGATTATTTTTGTATAAACATCCTATTAATTACAACAAAAAATGTAAAAATTATAAAAATAAAATAAGATTCTAGATTCAACCATGCACATGAAAAAGAAAAAGAGTAAATGACTTAATATTCCATTGTGTTTTGTCAAAAGTACACATTTCTCCCTGTATTTTAAAACGTAGCTGATTATCCCATGTGTTTTATAAAAGTAATTGATTATCCTCTTGTATTTTAACACGTAGCTGATTATCCTCCTGTGTTTTTAAAAACATAATTGAATATCCCGTGTTAAAATATAAATAATTTTTCTAACGGAAGCAGAGGTGTTAAAAACACAGAGGGATATTTAGCTACTCTTATAAAATGGGCAAAAACCATTTTGGTCCCTGAGGTTTGGTATAAAGTTCAAATTAGTCCCTGAAGTTTGTAAAAAGACCAAATAGGTCCCTCCCATTATCTATGACTTAATAGTCAAAGATTTGACCAAATAAAAAGACTTAAATGCCCTTGCTTTAGTGGTTGGAGATTTGGAGGGAAGGAAAAAAAAAGATTGGAACCATGCAGCAGGCATAACTATTTAAGCATCCAAGTCATTTTTTTTTTCTTTTCTCACTTTCAATTCATGCTCTTTCTCACCAAAAAAAAAAAAAAAAAGAACAACGACAACAACAAAATTATTTCTACTTAGAAGAGTTTGACTCTTAATTTTTTTAGAATACACCTTTTTTTTTTCTTTCTTTGGTAATGTTGATTGAGTTGTTATTTAATCAACTATGTAATCTCCTTCATCATTTTCAGATTATAGAAATATTATGACTGAATAATCTGTATTTTTTAATATTTATAATAGTGTAAAATTAAATATAAATTAAAAAAAAGTCAAGTATATCTATAACTATTACCTTGTCCCCAAAAGTTGAATTTAGTATAGGATAGCCACTAATTGTGGCTTTTAAAGTATTAAATTTTGGATGTATGTCCTCCAACTATAAATGTTGTTTGACTTTTAACTAACTTGAAAAATATATTGAGGTGCAATATTAGACAATAAAATGTATAATCTTGTAATAAATTCACTATAATTCACATGTAACAAATTCCTCGTCATTTGAAAATAAAAAAGAAAAAATAATAATAGATGAGGAATTCGTTACATGTTAATTATTTTTTCACATTTAATATTTGTATTTTTTTCATCTATTATTATTTTTTCTTTTTTGTTTTCAAATGGCGAGAAAAAATGGCTTAAATGCTTAAATAGTTGTGCTTGTTGCATAGTCTCAATCTTTTTTTTCCCCCTTCCTTCCAAATCTCCAACCACTAAAGTAAGGGCATTTAAGTCTTTTTATTTGGTCAAATCTTTGACTATTAAGTCATAGATAATGAGGGGGGCCTATTTGGTCTTTTTACAAACTTCAGGGACCAGTTTGGACTTTATACCAAACCTCAGGGACTAAAATGATTTTTGCCCTTTATAAAACACAGAGGCGAGTAATCAGATACGCTTTAAAATATAAGGGAATATTCAACTACTTTTATAAAATATAAGTGAATAATCAGCTACGTTTTAAAATATATGACAGTATTATGTACTTTTGACAAAACATAAAAAGTGTTAAGTCGTTAACTCAAAAGAAAAAAGTGACGAATTTGCAATTCAAGAAACTGATAAAACAAATTCTTACTTTTCATTTTCTTTTCCAAAATAGGAGAAAACAGATCAAGATCATAATAATACTCGACCTTAGCAGCTTCAGTCTCACACAACCATAGTATTGTATTATTCTGTGAGTTGGTGTTTCTAGGTGGATGAAGATACGCCATTCTTTGTGGAAACAAGGGAATAAAAACAATTAACCCCCTAATTTGGTGAAGTTAGGATTTCAAGTTTGATTACTACATGTGGCTCGTCAAATTTTGAAGGCGGGTATGTGAACTTCTAATCTTTGGGCGTTGAAGATGAAAGTGACTTATTATGCTACCTAACTATATCATAGATAGTCTGTCATCCAATCATATAAGTGAGTTCCTCGTCCCTAGTTTTTATTTTTATTTTTAAAAAATATAGGTTGTAGACGCTCTGATCCAAAAAAAAAAAAATAAAAAAAATAAAAAATAAAAAATAAAAAAAAGGAAAAGATCACATGAAGACATAATTGCACTACACCCTTAGGAACCCCAGCTTTCCCTTTTCTCATTTAGAGGTTACATCAATACAAAAAAATATTGGTTATTAAGTTTTTTGAGATTTGTCATTCTGAATAAGTTCAGAAATGTTTTTAGGAGATATTTCCAATCATAAAAGAAAAAGAATTGGTCATAAAATTTCCATCTTCCGCTACTTCAATCTGCACAATCATTTTGACAAAAAAAAAAATCTGCACAATCATAATCTAGATGGTCAAATCAGAATTTTTCTTATGCTAGTGGGTAGAAAATTCGTCCAGATTAGATTTGGTGTGGTCAAAAGCTATCGGCATCTGAATTTCTTTCGGAAAGTATTGCTGGGATAGCAGTCACTATATTCCACAACCCAGCGGATAAGCCAACAGTTCCATGTCGTTAATCACATGGTATGTTTTAGAACTCAACAATTAATTCAGCTCAACCAGAAAAGTAACTGATCTAGTTGCGTTACTGATTTGGTAATTTCCCGTTGAATCACAGCCCAACAGAATATTCCGTCTTGCTTTTCACACGGAATCTATCTGGAAAGTGCTTCTAATTGTTGTCATCAAAAAGTCAATTCCTTAGAAGATATATTTAGGCTCCGTTTGTTTGGCGTAAAATAACTTGCTTATAATATGTTTCTGAAAAATAAAATATTTTACAAGACTCCGTTTATTTGTTGTAAAATAACTTATTGAGAAAAAATATTTTTCTAGAAAATAGAATACTGGAAAATATTTTCTGGTGTTTGGATTTACCGTGAGTTCCGTAAAATATTTTTTTCTCTCAAAAGAAATAAAAACATTTTTCAGAATTTTGTATTAACTGTAATTATTGATCAAAAAATATTTTACAGTTGACCAAATTTTTAATGTTACCAAACACAGTAAAATTAAGTAAAAGCAGCCGTAATTTTTGACCGAAAAATATTTTATAATTGACTAATTTTTTGATGTTATCAAACATCGTAAAATTTAAAAAATATTTTCTGAAAAAATATTTTATGGCAAACAAACAGAGCCCTAATACAACTACCAATCACTCAGATAATTGAATTTCATTTTCATAATGACACTTTTAGGTTCCTGTATCCAATTATTTCACATGTAAAAATTAGGACTTCAATATGATTATATAAGATCTTATACTACTTTATCTAACTTAATTTTAAGATGGAACTTCAGGTATTTTAATATGGTTTAGTAACTGAATCTTAGTCCTATTTTATCCATCCTCATTAGATCTATTGAAAAAAATAAAAAAAAGTGAACATAGGGAGGAAAAATATGTATATTGAAGATGGTGGTTCTAGAAAAAAGTGAAAGATAATGACTAAATGATGAGATCTTGGTGTTTACAAATAAACGAAAGTGCTTATTTATAAGCCACATAACTTAATGACCAAGAATAAAAACCTAGGCTAATTAAGAACATAATCCAATTAGGAAACTAACCTGATTATTGTCTAAGCTTAGATTATTGCTTAAACTAGTATCATAACATAAAAAATTATACTGGAACCCTGAATATATTTTAGCAACTCCCTCAAACTCAAATAGGTGAAGAGATACCAACTTGAGTTTGGTAAGGCTATCCTTAGCAGAGGTAGCAAAATAAAAAACATGCCAAATTTGAAAATTTTTAGAGACCCAAACATTATTTTTGATTTAAATATACATGGGACCCATCACTTTTCACAACTTTTGATACAAAATGGGTCTCTAAATTACATTTGGGGTGCTAAATTTAGAGCCCCAAATGTAATTTAGAGACCCATTTTGCCTCAAAAATTGTGAAAAGTGGTGGGTTCCATGTATATTAAAATCAAAAATAATGTTTGAATCTCTAAAAATTTCTAAATTTGGCATGTTTTTTATTTTACTACCTCTGCTAAGGATAACCTAAGGGAACTGCTGTGCATCTCGGAAGTATTGCCAAAGTAGCCAGAAGAACGTTTCTAAGATAACAGTGATAAAAACAATGAGAGTTGAGTAATCAATGGAGCCACAAAAAACACAAAATAAACTATAGTGTCTAATATAATTTTCAAAGCCACGAGGAATACAAAAATAAATGATAGTGGATAATGTTGTTTCCAGAGCCACGAAGAGCACAAAAATAAATGATTGTGATTGATGGAATTTTCAAAATCATGATGAACAAGAAATAGAAATCACAGATTGTGACACCCTAATCCCTCTCGAGACCGAGATTTCTATCAATTGATTTAATCACAACCCAAACCAAATCCGGGCAAAATTTTCAGGAAAAACGGACGGAGTCTCCCCTGTTTCTAGGCAAAATATAAAACCTGTAATAGCATTTAAATGGACCAACACCGTGTCCAACCATACAAAAATTCCTCAAGGCCATCCGAGCCTCGGTTCTCAACAATTTAAACTCAGCAAGTATACATACATTTCAAATTTAAAAGCTAACCTATCTCTTTTCATTTTGACAAGTACATTCAAACTTGAAAATTAAACCATACTAAGCTACTACATAAAATAGACTATCATGCCATTCTAGTTCTTTTCTTTTGGACATTACAAACATGCATTTGAAGTTAAGTTATAATAACTAGATACATAATCTAACTTATCAAACTACTTCAACAATCTAATGAAACTTAAATTACATACTTTTAACATTAAATACATACAACATATGAAAGCATATATCTTCACAACTTCGACACTCAAGCCACATAGGCACGCAAGACAACTCTTCAGGCAACAAACTTCCACGAAATCACGAACTTCCAGCTAACATGACATTTCCTGAAATGTGGTGGTGAGGAGTGAGTATACACAACACGTATACTCAGTGAGGGCGAGACAGATATCGAATTGGAGAGAAAGAAAGTCGTGCAATGCAAATAAGACAGTTAAGCAATATAACTGATAAATAAGCAATCAAGATAAACAATCATTACAATAAGTAATTACTGAAAGCATTAACACAACCATTCAAAGCTATACCACATTCTGAAGGCTATGGTTCACTCATACGAGCAATGTACCATTCCAAGAGCGATACATCAATCTCGAGCTTGATGTTGACAACGATGACAATAAGCGCGCATCCACCTTATAACACCAGTTTGGAATACCCCGGAAGTATCCAATCAAATCTACGACCCAAATCTCCCTGGGAGGCAACCCAAGCGAGAATGGGAATAGCAGCGGAGCTAGAGCAACCAACACTGGCAACCCGAGGCTACCCAGAGAGGCTCGTCACTCACGCGCGAGACACTATGCAATGCAAGACTCGATACAAGGCGATAAACGAGCGATAAGCAAGATATCAAGCATTAGCAAGCATAACAAGCAATAAAAAGCATTAACAAGCATTCTATAGGCATAACATCAAGAAAACACACAAAGTCACAAATCGGCCCCAACTATCAAAACACTACCATCTCCAAACGAGCCACGAGTTCCGGAAACCGATTTCGCCAATCTTCCTAGGTCACTATAAGGCACGTCTAGAGACTCCGAAACCCTACTTAACCCTAGAATTCACGCAAAGCCCGATTTTTCCCCTTTGCTCGTTTGAACTACAACTATACCAACCAAACACCCAACCAACACCACAATCGCACCAAAAGTGCTTCCATGGGCTCCCGAAACAATGTCATCACGTAAAACGAGAAAATGCTAAAGTTGACCTAAACGACCCCGACTTTCACTAAGCCGTTTTTCTCCGTTTTTCTATTACACATTCCAATTAAACCACACATTTAGGCATTCTAGCATATCTAGCACATTTCTACATCAACGGACAGCATAACGGAGCAACTTCATCGTTTCAAGGGTTTACTATTCACTAATTACTATTCATTAAACAATTTAAATTGTAATTTCGATTTTCAACCGCAGAAAATGCTAAAAAGCTATAAATACATGTTCTACAATCAACAAGGAACATTCTTTAAGCAACAAAATGATTAAAACAACAATCTACGCATAAAATCCAAAAATCAAAGTTTAGATACAAATATTTCAAATGCGCAAATAATGATGAAACCCTCACCTTAGACGCTCCTAGACGCTAGGAAAACCTCGTAGAACGCCTCGGAAACCACCCCGTGGAAGCCCTCGTGAAGAATTGATGAATTGAAGTTGAATTCTTTTTTTTTTCTCTCTTCTTATTTTCGGCCATCTTGCTGCTGTTTCAGGTCTGTTTTTTTATTTTATTTTGTGTTATTTAGGCTATTTTAAAGATGACAAAGGTCAAAAGGGTCAAAGCTTTGGTCAAGGTTGGTCAAACAACTTAAAACTAGTCAAAATGGCCTATTTTTGTGCATTTTTAAGCTAAATAACTAACACCAAAATCAATTCTAGCTAGTAACAATTAAAATATAAAATTTAAGTCATCTAAATACTAGTTTCACTATTTGCTGAGGACTGGAATCCGTTTTCTAGCTAACGCCCTCGATATGCAATGCACGTTGCGATAATAAAAGAATAACAATTAATTCTCAAAGAATCTAAAAAATATATCATTTTTGGAAAGTATCATAGTTTAAAATTTACTCCGGCTCGGAGTTACTTTTCTCATTTATTTAAAAACCGAGTGATTTTAACACAAAACAACCAAAACCGATTATTAAAATAATCAAAACAATCAAGGTAATCAATATTCATTTAAAATAATCAATTTAACTATTTCTAGAACATTTAAAATAATTATGAAGTTAACATTAAACTACAAATGAAGGTTAACATAAACACATAGTCAAACACAATTAAACTCTAACATTTAAGATAACACTTAATTAATCACAAGAGAATAAATTCAATTACTATAATTAATAGAAGTAGATAACAACCTTTCTATTATTCAATATATAATTACTAAATGCTTCCAAGAGAAATATGAAAATAGTGCAAATTGGTTGATTTAACTAATTAAACATTTAATCAAATGCAGTCAAGTGCTATTAAATGCATGCCGGGTTCGGGTTATCACATCCTTCCCCCCTTAAAACAATTGCGTCCTCGCAATTCTTCTTCCAATAGAACTTAGCATCATCTGAAATCCAATTCTGACTAATCTTCATCGGTTGCTGAGCAAGATAATATATAAGAATGCCCGTAGGAAATCTCGAATAGAAATTCCAATCAAGAATGCCGAGGAAATACCAACTAAAGACTGAAGCAAAGATACTGTAGATATCATCAATACCACATACTAATGGCAGGAAGAGTACCGAAGGAGTACCCTATTTAAGAATCTTCAATAGAAGTCTAACAAGTACCAAATAAGAAAGTTAAAAGATAGCCAGAGTAGATACACCTCATGCAGTACTGACTACCGTAAATATACCCAGCTGAAAGTTCTGTAAAGGAATATAGAGAAGAATACCAAAGGCCAACCTCTAAATGAAATCTTCCATTCTCTGTGTTCCTACCACAACATCTTAGTCAAACAGCAAGTATATATTCTCCCTGAGTGGAAAGGTTGAAAGAGAAGCCGTAAACAGTACAAGATAATATGTCCAAGCAGAATTCCAAGTGTAGGACTTTCCAATAAATGCCAATAAGGAAAATACTAGTAAAATGCCCGATAAGAATTCCAAAGAATACCGTAAGTAATATGAGATAATGAGTCTGATAGGAATTCTAGTTACCAAATCAACTGAGGGATGCCAAAGAAAATACCCGAACAATGCTCCAGTAAGAAAGTACTGAGAATTGCCCAATAAGTAATACTAAATAAATGGCCACTAAGAATCCTAGAGAATGCCATTGAAGAATTTTCCAATAAGGAATACCAGTAACACTCCAATAAAGACCAAGACACATATACCATAGATAATACCATGCAGTAAGTCCAACTGAAAATCCAATAGCCAAGTCTACCAAGTAGTGGCAACAAAAGTACCCAAAGAACACCCATTAAGAAAACCAAAGAATGCTCCAAAGAATAACCAAATAAAACCCCAAGAGAAAGCTGCTCTTTCACAACTGTTAAGCACAGAGGAGGCCATAGAGATTTGCCAATAACCGAGCCCCAAAAGCAAACACCAATTCCCAAATAAAGGCTAGCCAAATGCCATTCATTTCCTGCCAATCCATACACCTTGAAAAGCCAGCGGTGGACCACTTTCTTCAGGGGAAGAAGAGGACTTACTTACCATTTCAATAGGATATGTATGAATGCCAATATATCACAGTTATACATATGCCTTAAACTATTATGCAAGCAAGTTTACAAAATAGTTTATTCAACAAAGTCACTCAAGCACGGCAATCAAGTCAAGCATAACATAATCAATTCAAGACATTTTAAAACACACATTACAAGCAATACTTCAAGCAAATAACAATTCACGAGATCAATTCGATTCACAATGCCAATTCGATAGGTCAATTCAATGCACAACTAGACACTTTACTTCACTTAGCACACAATTAACACATAACACATAACTATATCACATAGGAGCACACATTCATGTCAAGACACACAATCTCACATAGAAGCATGCACTTCCAAGACACACTTAACAAGCACACATTCAAGGGTCACTACCCACCAGACCAAGGACCCTGTCCCGGCTTATGAGCTAGACAAGCTCTGATACCACCTGTGACACCCTGATCCCTCTCGAGACTGAGAGTTCTATCAATTGATTTAATCACAACCCAAACCAAATCCGGGCAAAATTTTCAGGAAAAACGGACGGAGTCTCCCCTGTTTCTAGGCAAAATATAAAACCTGTAATAGCATTTAAATGGACCAACACCGTGTCCAACCATACAAAAATTCCTCAAGGCCATCCGAGCCTCGGTTCTCAACAATTTAAACTCAGCAAGTATACATACATTTCAAATTTAAAAGCTAACCTATCTCTTTTCATTTTGACAAGTACATTCAAACTTGAAAATTAAACCATACTAAGCTACTACATAAAATAGACTATCATGCCATTCTAGTTCTTTTCTTTTGGACATTACAAACATGCATTTGAAGTTAAGTTATAATAACTAGATACATAATCTAACTTATCAAACTACTTCAACAATCTAATGAAACTTAAATTACATACTTTTAACATTAAATACATACAACATATGAAAGCATATATCTTCACAACTTCGACACTCAAGCCACATAGGCACGCAAGACAACTCTTCAGGCAACAAACTTCCACGAAATCACGAACTTCCAGCTAACATGACATTTCCTGAAATGTGGTGGTGAGGAGTGAGTATACACAACACGTATACTCAGTGAGGGCGAGACAGATATCGAATTGGAGAGAAAGAAAGTCGTGCAATGCAAATAAGACAGTTAAGCAATATAACTGATAAATAAGCAATCAAGATAAACAATCATTACAATAAGTAATTACTGAAAGCATTAACACAACCATTCAAAGCTATACCACACTCTGAAGGCTATGGTTCACTCATACGAGCAATGTACCATTCCACGAGCGATACATCAATCTCGAGCTTGATGTTGACAACGATGACAATAAGCGCGCATCCACCTTATAACACCAGTTTGGAATACCTCGGAAGTATCCAATCAAATCTATGACCCAAATCTCCCTGGGAGGCAACCCAAGCGAGAATGGGAATAGCAGCGGAGTTAGAGCAACCAACACTAGCAACCCAAGGCTACCCAGAGAGGCTCGTCACTCACGCGCGAGACACTATGCAATGCAAGACTCGATACAAGGCGATAAACGAGCGATAAGCAAGATATCAAGCATTAGCAAGCATAACAAGCAATAAAAAGCATTAACAAGCATTCTATAGGCATAACATCAAGAAAACACACAAAGTCACAAATCGGCCCCAACTATCAAAACCCTACCATCTCCAAACGAGCCACGAGTTCCGGAAACCGACTTCGCCAATCTTCCTAGGTCACTATAAGGCACGTCTAGAGACTCTGAAACCCTACTTAACCCTAGAATTCACGCAAAGCCCGATTTTTCCCCTTTGCTCGTTTGAACTACAACTATACCAACCAAACACCCAACCAACACCACGACCGCACCAAAAGTGCTTCCATGGGCTCCCGAAACAATGCCATCATGTAAAACGAGAAAATGCTAAAGTCGACCTAAACGACCCCGACTTTCACTAAGCCGTTTTTCTCCTTTTTTCTATTACACATTCCAATTAAACCACACATTTAGGCATTCTAGCATATCTAGCACATTTCTACATCAACAGACAGCATAACGGAGCAACTTCATCGTTTCAAGGATTTACTATTCACTAATTACTATTCATTAAACAATTTAAATTGCAATTTCGATTTTCAACCGCAGAAAATGCTAAAAAGCTATAAATACATGTTCTACAATCAACAAGGAATATTCTTTAAGCAACAAAACGATTAAAACAACAATCTACGCATAAAATTCAAAAATCAAAGTTTAGATACAAATATTTTAAATGCGCAAATAACGATGAAACCCTCACCTTAGACGCTCCTAGACGTTAGGAAAACCTCGTAGAACGCCTCGGAAACCACCCCATGGATGCCCTCGCGAAGAATTGATGAATTGAAGTTGAATTCTTTTTTTTTCTCTCTTCTTATTTTCGGCCATCTTGCTGCTGTTTCAGGTCTGTTTTTTTTTTGTGTTATTTAGGCTATTTTAAAGATGACAAAGGTCAAAAGGGTCAAAGCTTTGGTCAAGGTTGGTCAAACAACTTAAAACTAGTCAAAATGGCCTATTTTTGTGCATTTTTAAGCTAAATAACTAACACCAAAATCAATTCTAGCTAGTAACAATTAAAATATAAAATTTAAGTCATCTAAATACTAGTTTCACTATTTGCTGAGGACTGGAATCCGTTTTCTAGCTAACGCCCTCGATATGCAATGCACGTTGCGACAATAAAAGAATAACAATTAATTCTCAAAGAATCTAAGAAATATATCATTTTTGGAAAGCATCATAGTTTAAAATTTACTCCGGCTCGGAGTTACTTTTCTCATTTATTTGAAAACCGGGTGATTTTAACACAAAACAACCAAAACCGATTATTAAAATAATCAAAACAATCAAGGTAATCAATATTCATTTAAAATAATCAATTTAACTATTTCTAGAACATTTAAAAGAATTATAAAATTAAAATTAAACTACAAAAAAAGATTAACATAAACACATAGTCAAACACAATTAAACCCTAACATTTAAGATAACACTTAATTAATCACAAGAGAATAAATTCAATTACTATAATTAATAGAAGTAGATAACAACCTTTCAATTATTCAATATATAATTACTAAATGCTTCCAAGAGAAATATGAAAATAGTGCAAATTGGTTGATTTAACTAATTAAACATTTAATCAAATGCAGTCAAGTGCTATTAAATGCATGCCGAGTTCGGGTTATCACACAGATAAGAGAAAACCTCACAATTAGTCCCCATTGTTTCCTTTTGTCTCAAATTAGTCTCCATTGTTTCAACTGTCCCAAACTAGTCCCAATATTTCAAAAAAAGTCTCAAATTAGTCCCTTCTGTTAAAAATATAACAGATAACCTATTAAATGACTAAAACACCCTTAAAACCTAATTAAAATTACTAAAAACCCTCCCTCACCCATCTGATCCCTACCCCTATTCCCAAACTCAAAACAAACACCCCACCCCTCTCCCACGTCGCCGCCCCACCCCCCATCCCCTCTCATGTCGCCGCCCCACCACCACCCCCTCCCACATCGCTGCCCCACCACTACCCCCATCCCACGTCGCCGCCCCACTACCACCCCCCTCCCACGTCGCTGCCCCACCCCCTCTCTCTCCCCACGCCACTGCTCCCACCTTCATCCTCTCTCCACGCCGCTGCCTCCATCCCACTGACCAAAAAAAGAAAAACAACAAAAAATAGGTATGTGTATGATTTATGTGCGTATATATGTGTGTTGTGTGTGTATATATCTGTGTTGTATGCGGCGGCAGTTGGTTGGTGACGGTGGTTGGTAGGCAGTGGTTGTTGGTGGTGGCAGTGGTTGTTGGATTTGTGTGTATGTGTGCGTATTGTATATGTGATTTGTGTGTATTATGTGTGTGTGATTTTTGTATATGTGTGTGTGTTTTATGCGTTGTTGGTGGTGGTGGTAGTATTGGTTGGTGGTGGTGGTGGCGGCAATAGCAGTGCATGGTGGTGTGTGTTGGTAGGCAGTGGTTGTTGGTGGTGGCAGTGGTTGTTGGATTTGTGTGTATGTGTGTGTATTGTGTATGTGATTTGTGTGTATTGTGTGTGTGTGATTTTTGTATATGTGTGTGTGTTTTATGCGTTGTTGGTGGTGGTAGTAGTATTGGTTGGTGGTGGTGGTGGCAATGGCAGTGCATGGTGGTGTGTTGTGTGATTTGTGTATATAATTTGTGTGTGTTTTGTGTGGTGTGGTTGGTGGTGGCAGAGGCGGTGGTGGTATGGTTGGTGGTAGCAGAGGCGGTGGTATAAGGGGAAGGTAGCTATTTTTACCATTTTACCCCTTTTTTACTGTTCATTTCTGTTAAGTTTAACACTTAATTTAACAGAAGGGACTAACTTGAGACTTTTTTTGAAATATTAGAGACTAGTTTGAGACAGTTGAAACAATGGGGACTAATTTGAGACAAAAGGAAACAATGGGGACTAATTGTGAGGTTTTCTCCACATATAACATCAGATGGCTTGAACAGAATCCAGAGGAACAGAGACCAAACGTGTAAGGGTCTAAAAATCCTAGATAATAATTTAACGGGTTAAACGCATATGATGAAAAGATAATCAGAGTCGTAAACACAGAAATACAATTATTCTAGAAAATGATAGTGCAAAACGATAATGATGAATTTTGTGGTTACAATAATGTTGTTGGTAAAGAAAGAGATATGACTGTTTTTTACGCAACAATGGTAGTGGTATTAATGAGAAAACAATGACACAAGCTACCAAGATAGTAGCAAAAATAGAAAATTAATTAGGAATATAATTTAATAAGAAAACCAGTTTGACTATACCATAAGCCCAGACTATTGCTTAAATTAGTATCATAGCATAAAGAATTATATTAAAACTCTAAATATATTTTAACAAAATTTGTTGATATTCAAGACTGATATATAAAATTTTAATACTAAATAATTTTAAAATAAAATCTCACGTTATTTAATATCATGTTTATGTGGCAAAGAAGCAAAGGTGCATTGAGTTATGCAGACCTCTGAGTATTTTAATACCGAAGGTGTTTGTTATCTCTTAACTCTTTCACATAATTAATTCCATTGACTTTGATAATCTGTCTAGTGATGGATACCTCGCACCAAGTTTAACTAAACCGATAGTCGACAATAGTGGTGGTTGAGATCCATCACAGGACATGTGGCTTGCCAATTACAGTGAGTTAATTTCATGTTTAAAGGAAGGGTCAATATAAAATGCATAAATTAAAAATAAACCAAACAACTCAAAACTTTGAAAATATATATTTTTCTAAATAGTGGAGACGAAAGATTTTTGCCCTGGGAGGGATCTTTCCTAGCCTTCTTTTTTTCTTTTTTGTGGTCAATCTTTCTAACCTAGTTGAAGATAGCAATGATATACATTAGAAAATTATCTTGGATGATTCCAACTGAAAAGGTAATTTTATGCGAATTCATAATTGTCAAAGCAAAGTGGAACAAATTAATTTTGAAGCTTGTCAGTTTATAAAACTCACCTCAAACTCGATTGAATAATTTATTTACCGAGTAAATTAGATTAAAAAACAACCAAGCTTGTCTAGCTCGGTACGTACATGAATTAATTCTCTTAAAGCTATTTAAAATTTGTCTTTTTGGGTAAACAAACCAAAATTGAACATTTGTTCTAGAACTCACCAAGAAATAAATTAAGTTCGAATTACAGAAATTTCCATACAATTCTCATTTGAGGACATTAATGATGAACTTTGAATGCTTGGCGCCATCTCCCCCCAAAACTTACATTTGAAATCTTGAACCTTCCTTGTAAAACTTACACTGTTAGACGTACTCATAATGATGGCTATACTCTAAATGTTAACGCTTGAACAAAGCATCCTAAATATAGTATGAGACAAGAGGGCACCTTATTACACAAGGTGGTGGTGTGAGATAATAGAATAGATGAGCTCGTAATATTATAGTGAAATATCATGATTGTAAATTGCTGATATAATTATAATGAAATTATATAAATAATTTATAATGGTTAAATTTTGCTCATAGCGTTATAATATTACGAGAGAATTCTTACCGAAGTAAACAAGAATTTAGTGAAGCAGCATTGTTAGATATTCTTGGTAAGGGGAAATCTCATAAATAGTCCTTATTGTTTACAAATTTTTGACAAATAAATTTCATTATTTTAAAAATTACGCAGTTAGTCATCATTGTTTGTAAAAGTTTTACCAATAGTCTCTATTATTTTACAAGTCATTCTGTTAATCTCTATTATTTACAAAAGTCTTTCCATTAGTCATAATTGTTTACAAAAGTCTTTCTAGTCCTCAATATTTGTAAATGCATTTGTAAATATTGAAAATTAGTGAAGAAATTTTTACAAATTAGTGAAGAAATTTTTACAAATAATAGAGATTAACTGAGTGACTTTTGAAATAATAAAGATTATTGGTATGATTTTTACAAACAATGAGAGCTAATCAGATAACTTTTAAAATAATATAAACTATTTATTCAAAACTTATAAATAATAAGGGCTATTTGTTCAATTTGACCTTCGTGGTAACTCGCAAACGTTTTTCTTACAAAATTACACTTTTATGAGATTGTAATGATTACATTGCATTAGGTAGGCAAGAAGTACCAAGTAAAAAAAGGTACTAGTAATATCTCACCTAATAATTTTTGCATTTAACTATCAGCAATATCTGTAAATCCCTTTCGTGGTTTGGCAATTACTACAAAGCTGATCTTTCTGAAACCCTAATTGCCAACACAAGCACACTGCCTGTGCCATAATCGTCGCCGTTGCCTTCAGCTGAGACGTCGGAGATGGTGTTGTCACCTTCAGGTGCTTAAAGGAATTATTGGACTCCTCCGAATCGGAAGTGGTCGTAATATTAGTATTTTGCCGAGCGGGAAGGCCAATAGATAGCTCAAGATCAAGAACTTGGTTGTTTTGCTCTTCACGATGCTGATTTTGTGGCAAGGTTTCCTCAGTTGTGCCACTAGTAGAGTTGGTATCTTCAGCTGATGATGAGTCTGATTTAAACTCGTTGCTGCCTTGATTCATATTCAAATTTATTCTGTCATTTGATGGTGAAAATGATGAAGTTGAATTTTTAAAGTCTAAGCAAATGTTGGTTGGGGTGGTTGTTGTGACATGAATGGTGGCGGCCGCCGCGGTGGTGGTGTTGGTGGCGGGGGGATTGAGTGGACGGTGGTTCTGAGGGTCAATGCCACGGTTAATGAGCTTTCGTTTAATGTGAGTGTTCCAGTAATTCTTGATCTCATTATCAGTTCGACCTGGAAGTCTTCCAGCTATCAAAGACCATCTACAAAATAAAAATTGGCCTATGGATTAGAAATGATTCAAAATAAGGTAATCAACAAATCACCATTAATATATATATGTGAGAAAGCTAAAGAAAAAAACATCACAAATTGTCTTAACTAGCACTTCAAAATAAGATAATGAACAAATCACTATTATAGCACAGGGTTCAATATCAAATCGGTTTGTCCAGTTTTATTTTTCCCACAAAAAAAAAAGAAAAAAAAATTAATTAGGATTATCTGCCAAGAAAGTTAAACACTAAAAATAAAGCTGAGCCCTGGGTCTAGGTATTCTTCAGGTGGTCCCAAACATTGAAAAGATCAAAGATTGAAGAAGACAACATACTTATTCCCAAGCAGACTATGAAGTTTAATGATTATCTCATCTTCTTCTTCAGTAAAGTTGCCTCTCTTTAGGTCAGGCCTTAGGTAGTTTATCCACCTTAATCTGCAACTCTTCCCACATCTGAGCAGCCCTACAAGAGCAACAAAACAGATACTAAATATTTACATATACAATCAATAAAAAAATCTATAAAGATAAGAATTGGGTATTCAAAATTTTTATCCTCTTTTTCTTTGCTTTGGGGGTGGGTATGGGGTTGGCATGAATTTGAGCGAGATCTAATGGTTATAAGGTATTGACATAGTTATGATTGAATAATACGGACAGTTGATTGAATTTTACTCACAACGTTATGATATCATGAGAGAATTTCTACCCGTGGGGTTGGGGTGCTGGATTTAAAGGGTATACCTGCAGCTTTGGGTAGGGAACGCCAGCCGCCTTCACCATGGACACGGATATAGTTGATAAGGCGCTCGTCTTCTTCTTTAGTCCAAGCACCTTTGTTGGTGTGAGCTTTCTCACAACAAGGTGAACGTCCCATGTATGAAGTTTCTCACGTCTGACAGGAGGAAGAAGTAGGAAGAAAAAATACCAAAACAAGTTGAAGAAGTACTTTTGTCTCTTCGCTTATGGATTATGGAGATAAGATCATAAGACTGAAACAGGTATGTGAAAGTGAAAAGGGGCGCTTTGATTGAGATAAGTGGGAACAGAGGGTATATATTAGAGATGGAAGGAAAGAGAAACAAGTAGTATATATGTTTTCATACTTTGTAATAACTATTTAATAATATTTTAATATTATAAATAAATTTTAAAAGTGATGAATTATTCATATTATTTTATTATAATTATACAAAAATTTAATAATTATAAAATTTTAAACACAAAATATTATAAATAGATTGATTTTTATAATAATAGAGATTATTTCACCAAGTTGGCCAGGAAGACGAGTGGTTAACGGGTGGGGATCGATTTGGTAGGTAGGTAGGTAGACCTTTTTACGATGAGTTGGCCCTTGTGTGGGCTCAACCTTTTTGTGTCCCTTTCTATATTAAAACAGTGTTTCAAAACAGCATAAAGTGCTCACAAAAGTTGCTCACTTACATTGCTGTTACCACGTGAGTTTATATGTGGGTTGGGGGTGCCTCCATCACCCCATGTTTTGTTTAGCCTGTATATGACTAGTACTTTTTACTAATTTTAAGCCAAGGTAGATTTGCATTCGGTCTTTTGATTCTAGAAATTGAATGATCGTATTAGGACCCGGTATACTTTGGCCCTCAAAAGATGTAATTAGATTTAGATGGCTGAACGATGATCCACGGCAGGGCCGGTTCCTCAAGTTACTGTATCATGTTTATTACTTCACACACAAGTAAATGTCAGAATATTAAGTGGAGTGCGAAGCTCAAGTAATTAAGGGGATAATATTTCATATGGCAGGTTCTGGATTCTATTTACGAAGAGAGAAAAAACTTTAAGAATATTGTTTAGGGTAGATTTGATATATGGACTAACTCGTTACTTTTCAAAATACACGATTCAGTTCACCCAACTAGCTTATCATATTGGATCACGAGTTGGGTTGAACTAGTCTACTCAAAATTTTGAAATTTGAGTTTTCATTTTATTTTTAAATATGGCTTTTAAATACACTCCACAAGTCATAAATGAAAATTAATGTATACTTGGATAATTTTTTAATTTACATATAATTATTTATTTTTCAATAAGGTGAACTTTAAAGTTTGAATATGAATTTCTGACTAATAAGAGTATCTCCAATAGTGAAGACTATGTACAAAAACTTACCATTTTTAGTTATTTTAGATACTCGAGTCTCTAAATTTAGAGCCAAAATAGATGGGGCACACCACTTTTATCAACTTTTTTTGGTCAAAATAGAGACCCAATCACTTTTTAGATCTCTAAATTTAGAGCCAAAAAAATAAATTGGGTCTCTATTTTAACTCCAATCTCTAAAATTGTATAAGCCCCATATATTTTGGCTCTAAATTTAGAGACCCCGTCTCTAAAAAGTGCCGAAAATTGTAAGTTTTTATGAATAGTATCTCTCATTGGAGATTCCCTTATTTATTCACTAAATTGATAATCGCAATGTAAATTACAATACAGTGATAATATTTTAATAGTACCTCATAATTTTATTCACTAAATTGATAATCACAACTTATAATAAAGTTGAAAGTACAAAATACACCTAAAGAAGAAAATGTTGTTCTTCTGAAAGAAATTGAATCTTTAATAACTTTGATATTCCATTTTCATGCAACAATATAGATTGGGGCATTAGTTAAATGTTCTATTGAAGTATGTCTCTCTGGATGAAGATTGATATCAAGTTCAATAAGATATTACGTCTTGTATATGTAGCAACCTAATCTTTGCCGCATACCAATATGGAGAAGATAGTGGAATCTAAATTCATGTGATTAGAACATGCAATATCAAAGATCCAAGAAGATGTACCTGAATGAATAGATCAAGCAGTTGAGGAGGGGATATGACTAGAATGAGCAACCATTTGACGTTGTAGAATATCATAAAAAGTTGCACAAAGTCTCTGGAGGAGAAATTCTTCCATGGTTTTAGACCATGGCCACACTCAAGCCTTTTAATAATTACTAAAACTATCTTTAACTTAAATAAATAATACTTTCATCCCTTATTACCTCCAACAAATCCACCACCCTTCTACACCATTCCACTACCTTCTCCACCATTTCTTTCCTCCATATCACTAGCGAACCCATTTTTCACCCACCATTTTCGCACCTTTTTGTACCTCCATTATTATCTCCCTCTTTGTCCCAGCAAACCCACTACCCTTCCCCATCATTTCCTCCATCTTTATTTTCTCCCACCACCTTTACCACCAATTCCAGACCCATCTCCACCATTTATTTCCTCATTACCAACAAACTTACCACCTCCTTAATTGCCAATGTTTTTACACCACCATCAGCACGACCCACCACTAAGCCCAAGAAAAATAAAATCTGGCATATCTACCTGTGCATAATCACTTTAATGTCGCTTTTTCTTTTGGTTTACGTTTGAAGTTACATTGGCTTTTTTCCTTAGTTGCCAAATATTTTTATATATGTTTCGTATAGGCTCTAATGACTTTAATTTCAATTTTGTCTTTTTGGGATTTTGTTGGGGAAAAACCTTATTTATGATAGGATCAAATAAATAAATGGTACAGTGCTCTCTATATTCCACCAATAAAGTTAAAATAATTAAATGAAAGAGTTGTGCAATGTTATTAGATTATTGGCTTTTTTTGGACCAGAAAATTAGTAAAACCAAATACTTTTATGGCATGGTGGTGTTGCCTCGAGCTTAGTGGGTCGCGGCCAATGGTGGCAGAATTTTGTTTTTTGGGTGTGGTTGGTGGTGTTTGTAACGCCCCGAACCCAACTCAACGCTATTGGTCAAGTTCGGACATGTTACACGGACAGAGTCTCCTCTGTACCGTGGATTATCTGGTACCTGAAAATAGCCACATACAACTCCTGAATTACAATCAAACAACTCATACAACCATACTTCAGTAATAACATAGTCAACCAACTCCTCAAGGCCATGCGAGCCTTGGAATTCAACAAAAGCATCATACAAGCATGCAAGATTTGTTTAAAACAACTTTAAAGCATAATTAACTTGTCTTACCACTCTAATTATAACTACAAGTTATACTTATATAATAATTCTCCATTAACCTACCATAGCACACAAGCATGTGACAAAAGAAGAAAAGTCTAGTATCAATTATTACATGCCAACTACTTTGCTAACCAACCATACAAGATTATAACTTTGATACAACTACCAAATACAAACAAGACCACAAGGGTCCCAAAATGAACATCAACCAACATCTTCATACAAGATGCACATAATAGCCAACCTTAGCACACAAGAAAATCACGAAAGTTGATCTATGTGAACTTCTTCTTCTTCTTCTACCGCTACTAGCTGGGGGTTCACCTCAACTTCTCTTAAAACATGTTAAATGAGGAATGAGCAATAATGTTGCCCAGCGAGGGAGGTGATGCAGCATACCGGGGCGTGCAATCATGAGATGCAACAAAGATAACAACATATACAACACAAAATAACAAAACTAATTAGACAAGTATTTAACCACATATAAAAAGGATACGGTTCCACTTCTTGTCTTCAGTCTCGAACCACGAGCCACGATCTTCAAACAAGTGCCGGTAATCCCCTTATTCTTCCAAATGGGGTACTCCGGATGTACCTTGATCCTACGACCCATATCTCCCGCGGTAGATCTGTATGCCCCAACGAGGTGAACCACACCTCTGGGGTAGGGGAGTATGTCTCAGCGAGATAGGGATTAGGAAACTATAGTAGTCGAGGGAGCACGGCAAACCCGATGTTGTCCGTGTTACTTGACACTACCATGCTCGAATAGGTTGCACAACCCCGAATCAAGTTCACGAGAGCCAAAATTTTCAAGTTACACATAAGAGGGACGACAAAGTAGGCCGCCCTCGCAATTAGCCATAATATACACAAAGTAATGATATAAACATAAAAGAGACAAATGTCATATTTTCTCCACAAACTCTTCAATTAGCTTAATTATACCTTAGGCAAGCATATTAACACATAACAACACATCTACAAGCTCATATAAGCACAAGGTATCCATTTATCACTTTTTTCCCTTTTATAACTAAACAAATTTTTTTTTATATAAAATTTAAGACTCTAAATCTACAATCTAACCATTCTACATTCCTAAGGAAGCCGAAAGACACTTACCAAGGCCCTGAAAACCCGCTTTGGAGACAAAAGTTCGAAAAGGCCCTGAGTGGGTTTTAACTACACCTACCCTATCCGAACCCCAATTTAACGCAACGAAAGCACCAAAAGTGCTTTCATGCCCCAAGGATACCTAATCTAAAGCCCAAATATGCCCAAATTATGTTTCGTAAAAAATTCCCTTTTAAAAGTTAGCTAATTTTGCATTTTAACTCAAATTTGGACAATTTAACTACATGTGAGCTCCTAACTAGTTTTATTACTGTTTAAAGCGCCTAAAGGAAGCATCAATTCACCCTAAATAGCAAGTTATAGCAAAACCCTAAAATTTCGTCACTATTCGTCATTTCTTTCATGCAATTCAAGCTTCTAACCATGGAGATTGTTATCAAGCTATAAAGATAGCTCTATAGGCTCTAGAGATTGTATATCAAGCATCAATAACAATTATCATAGCTAATATTAGCAATACAAGAATTTCATATAATTGCCATAAACATAAATATGAAAATTATGCAACTCCCTCACAATTTAAAAGTTGAAGACCACTTGGTGATGTTCCTAGATGCTTCAAAGACCTTCCAAAGCAAGCCAAAAGATCAAATTGCAAGAATTGATGATGAGAATTTTTCTCATTTCTTCCTCCTAGGGCCGTCGGGTTTGGGGGGGAGGGGGGGGCGTGGGCGGAGTTTAAGAAATTTTTGTTTTGTTTTCATGAGTATTGCATGTATATGTGGTGTTGTTTGTATATATAATATGTATGCTATTTTATTTTGAGTCAAATGTTGGTCTAACAAGGTCAATTAAACATAAAACCTCTATTAAATGCTAACTAGTTTAAAACTAATGTTTATACTAATGTTACACTATTCCACGAAGTACAGATCATTTTTCCTAACACATATTCCCGGCCTTCAAAGCATAAAACTACAAGTTCCTAATTCTTTTTATAAGTTATACTATCTAGGAAAATTATTAAACCGAGCAATTTAGACAGTTGAATTTCCTATGAATAGTGACCACTAATTAAAGCAAATAAGCAAGAAAAGAAATGCACATAGAAATGCTCAAGTAAATATGCAACATTTATTATAAATGTGATGAATTTCCCGGGCGTCACAGTGTTGACTTTTAGGGTTTTTAGAGAAATGAGGTTGAAAGAGGGGTGGTTTTATAAATTGTTGAACTTCATATATATTTTTGTTATTATCAATTATTAGTATTAATGACTATTGCTGATGTGTCCAAAATCTATTGACTTGGACCATTGGTAGGGCCATAGTCTAAGACCATGCAAGACTTTGCCTTAAATATGGCCTAAACAATTCTTTTCTTCTTTTTTTTGTCAAGGCCTAAATAGTACTTAAAAGGTAGAATTTGGAGAAATCGAGCGCGTAGATGAAATCTTAAGACCCAAAACCCTTTGAAATTGGTCTCACCCGTTCAAAATAATAGTGAACTAGCCATGAGAAATATAAACAATTTTTTTACACTTAGGGATAACGTGGTATGAACAAGTTTTCTACACTTAGGGATAACGTGGCAAATGCTATTGATATAATACCATGTGGCTTAAAGGAGTGGACAAGTATACATGGTAGATTACAGAGCAAATGAGTTGACAAACATGTAGAACAAAGGATGACATAGTAGTTGACATTACACAAAGGTAGTCATTGCATAATAGTATGGCAAGTGACGTGGTGCTTGATTGAACAGTGACATGGTGCTTGACTATGGTAGTGACATGGCTGATGTTAGGCTTAATTATCCTAAGAGGGGAGTGTATTAGGATATAGGGTAATTCTACTACTTTTTCAAGTATGTTAGCAACTAGTTGATTCTATTAAACAATTTATCAAACACAAGGTATGCAATAAGGTAAAGAGTAAAGAGATAGAAAAGAAGAGATATTGAGCTGGCGATTTTAGAGTAGTTTGTTACTCTACTCTACCACCAAAAGTATCATCCCTTTTGGATTTTTTACGAACTCCACTAGAGGTATTTCTTCAAATGTTGGTGAAGTACAAACCAACTCTTACCATGCACTTTTGAATCCATAAGAGCAATACAAGACTTTTTCCCTTTTTGAATCCACAAAAAAAGTCTTGACTTCTCTCTCCAAACTATGAATCCCTAAATGTTTAGCTCTAGAGGGTTTACAAGTGAACAATGAGAATAATTAATGTGGGTACAATGAGTATCTCCTTTTGAGATGAATGAATACAAGTAAAGAACAATTGATAGTTCAAGGATTTGCAATTAAAAGCTCAATAAATATTTTTGAATGATTGTAGAAGATTTTAGCTCAAGCTCATAAATGCTCTCAAGTGGTTTTTTTCAGATTCTCAAAATTATGTGTTATAAAAGCACTATTTGCAATAAAGAAAAATTTGCAACGGCTATATTTTTTTAATGCAAGTCGAGTTGTCAGATGAGCACCTTGTTTGACAAGCTCGTGCATATCCTACTGGCTCTGTCGGGCGAGGCTTGTTGGATCTAACTTATCTAGCTAACTCATTTGGGTCTATTTGGAACTGCCAGATGAGCTTGGCGAACAAGTTATTCGTTTGGCAGGCTCGTTTGACTGTCCTTGCCTTAGCCGGTTGAGTAATTCAATCGGTAAACTCAACTAGGCTTAAACAAAATTTGCCTGACAAGTTTTAAAAGCTAGTTTTAAGAACAAATCCAAGAGAGAAAGGAGAGTTGGAATATTTAGTAGTTTAATTAAATATGCTATTGGACTAGCTAAGTCCAAAGATGCATAAGATTGACTTATGGACTAAGAATCTAAATCCTAGTTTAGTTTGGATTAACTACTAAGGCTATTCCATATCTATAATTAGAGTTTATCTTGTACCTTCATAAATCTCACCTCTCTTACAAGAAAATAGAAGATAGAAAACCTTTCTCTCTCTATAGCTAGTTCACACGTTTTAGGCTAGGAATATACAAGAGAAGAATCCCACAATTCTTCATCATCTAAGAGATGGAAGAAGGTCAAAGATGGGAAGATCAAAAGCTTCCAAGAGCTCCTAGGCGCGTAGATCTTCAAGGAACAAGGTGATCAAGTTTTGTGCTTTTTGTTAAGATTCTTAAGCTAACGAATCGAGGTAACAAACCTATCTATTGCTGGAATTTATTCTTTATGATTTGTTCTTACACATGTGTCACGCCCAAAATCCGGTCCATCGGGAACCAAACTCAAGGCGCAACGACACACGGACATTATAACGCTTGAAACACGAACAACTCACGAAACACAACAAAATTCAACATTTATTCTCAAAGGTTCACGTCATTCATATACAACAACTTTTCATCGTTCTCTTGTGGAATACATTAATCTTACATTCAAACATTTATTTGGCAAGGAGTAGACAACACTTTCATAACTTTAACATCCTTGAAATATAAACATACGCTAAAGTACAAACCAACAATTTGTGATCACGATCCAACGTGACCATCCATATATGTACAACCAAAACAACTAGATTTAAAGAAAGTTAACTATCAAGTATCTGGTACATAAGCTTCAAAACTACTAAAGCCAGTAAAACATAGTTTTCAAAGTTAAATACAACAACTACTCATGATACACATGATCAAGCTCATTATTGTCTTCCTCACACACGTAATCCACATCATGAACTCCTGTATCATGCATTAAAGAGGTGTGAGCTAAACAGGCTTAGTGAGGGAGGGATAAAAGGAAGTTCGAAAGCTTTAACTCGAAAACCTTTTGAAGCACATTAGAAACAACTTATCATATTAGCAACCATATATTCATATACGCTTAACAACCTTGAAATATTCACGCTAAACAACACCTCAAGAAGTTACTGCTTTGGACATTCATTGAAGCCGACACCTTATAACTCCGCCATGAACTCAACACTTCTCTTGCCCATGTGTGTACTCATGATGTACACGATCCTACGACCAATCTCACTATGTGTTGGGATTGGTGTGCCCAAAAAACCACTAGCACTTGCCATTTCTATAATGTGAATATTTACGATAATAATAAAAAAGTATAATCTCATTGTTATGAGCATGTTCTACTCTCATTTATTATGTGGATGACTGTATTAGTATATGTATGAAAGGTCCTTACTTCAAGTGTTGATTAGGTGCGGGGTAGTTACGCACATAAGGTTTGAGTCATTGTTACTTGATAAGCAGAATTACAATTTCCATGTCTTAGTAGTAAAGCTGGACACTTTACTATGGTAGAGGTCATAGTGAAATAAGTTTTTTTTTGGACAAGGGTGATTTTCCTTGATCATGGACTTGTTCTAGACTTATTACACTTATGCATATGTACGCATTGGATAGAATACCGTAGTTGTGTACTCTGAATACGTACTATCAAAGAAAGAGTACACCTATACCTACGAGCTTCTAAGTGGGCCATAACTCTTAATCTTGAGCAAATGTCGATAAACCGACAAAGTCGGATGCTTGCACTTTGAGCCATTATGGGTGTGGTCGAATTGCTAAGTCATCTATCTCTATGGTTTGGGTGTATAGGACCTAATTAGAAGGAACGCGCATTTGCAATATGGAGTCTATATATTAATTACTCCCTTAGATTGATCAGAGACTATATCATCCTAAATTTATGCATAGTAGTATATGATGTTATACTTGGTGTTACACTTGAGGATAGCTCCCTTAGATAAGTGGATAACTCCTAGAGGATGGTTAGATGGTGGATTCAGATGATCTAAGGAGTTTAAGATGTAGTTCAAGAGGTGATAGTATACTGTGGAACCTGTCTTGACTACAAGTGAGTACATAGGGGCATTATGGTCATTTCACCACTTAGTTGGGCGGAAGACTGTTTCTGTAAATACATAATTTATCCTTGTGTATAGCTGTAGTCCTATAGTGGAGTGGACAAAGTTAAAGTGATAAACTATTGTTAGGAGACTAGTGAGAATATTTTATTCATTTTTAGTGAAAGGGTAAATATGTCTTTTGGTCCCCTTTCTAGCCAATTAATCTTTTGAGTAATATATATATTATAGTAAGAACTATGAGAGAGAGTATTTAATTTAATTGGCAATTAGATATTAAAAATAGACTTTCTATTTTATTGGAAAAAGGGGTTTCTACTTTTAATTATTGGTTGGAATTAAATTAAATAATTGCACAGAAAACTTAATTAGAGCGCCTAGGCTGAGCTAGGACCCTGGCACACATCCCTAGGGAAGCGTGTGGATCCAGGGCCAAGCTAGCCTAGGAATTTCGGCCAAGGAGAGAAAAAAAAGTCAAAAAAATAAGAAAATTATTTTTGGGTTTATCTGTTATGTAAAATTTGACAGAAAAGAAATCCCACATTGTTTCTCCTAGAGATTTTTTCTCAGACTATTCTTCTATAAATAGGCCTCTCCTACTGCTCTGGAATTTTGCACCAACTCTTCAAGAGTCCCTTTTTCTCTCTTTTGAGTAGGTTTTAACCTTTTGAAGAAACTCTTCTAGTTATTTTTTAATTTAAATTCTAGTCCCACAACTAGATTTGCTCTGGTAGATTTTGGTCATAGAAGGGAAGATCAAAGTTACCAACAGAAGCTTGTGTAGGTGTGTAGATCCTATTGGGAGCTTGTGAAGTTTTTGTTTTTCGTTTTGCTCCAAGAGGTATGAGAATCTTCTTATTGTTCTTTCAATAATTAAATTATGTTTTTTGTTCTAGATTAACTATGCATGTTTAATCATAGTAAGATCCTACATGATTGTTTCCGCCATGTTTATTAAAATTTTTGAATATGAATCATGTAACCTATAACGATTTCCTTTTGTGGTATCAGAGCCACTGTGAATTAAACATGTTTTAGTTAAAGAAATTTAATTCTTGAAAAAGTAGAAACTTAGATATTACATGAACATTAGGGAAATTCTAGATTGTAGTTTGATCTTAATTGCATGAATTTTATGTTGTAATTGTGTTTCTACATTGTTTGGAATTATTTTAGTTAATTCTAAATATGTTTTTTATAAAGCTAATTGTGTTAGAATTAAGTTACTTGGCATGTAAGTAGAACTTAATTAGAATACAATTAGTTTAAGAAATTTAGATAGGAATTCTATTTCCTAAGATTTAGCGTTTTCATATTTATCGCATAAGAGAGTTTTTAGGAGGATAAAAGGAACTTGTCATATATATATTAATCCTCAAATTTCAACGCCACACAAACAAGGAAAAGAAAAAAAATATAGAAAAAGAAAAAAACAGGGCAGCCACGTGGGAGCGTGACGCCCCGCGAGCGTGGGGATGCGTCATGCGTGGGCCCCACGTGGCTGTTAAAGTTTTTTTTCCAGCTTTTTTCTAGCTTTTGTTTGTGGTGTTTTGCAATTATATAAATATGGAAACTCCAAATTTGACTACAATAAATGCTAGATACACTTCAATTAATTGTGCCCCATATTTTTGTTTTATTAAGTGTAGCATTTATTTATTCAAATACTAGAAATACAATTATAGTTTAATTATGTGATCCTTTCTTAATTATTAATTGTATAGTATTTACTTGGAAGTTAAATTCTAGGATACAATTATTATGTTTTACATAATTGGTCATTGTATGCCATTTACTATTAAATGTTAGAAATATAGTTATGCTTTGATTATGTTAGGATACATAATTGTTTTCTTTGCAAAATTATATAACATTTAATGTTTATAAGCCCATGATAATTAAGTCATCAATTAATCTAGATTTTAGACTTAGTCTAAAGGATTAGTTGGAAATTGAAATTGGTTAAGAAAAATATTGAGATGATTGTTTTTACCCTAGAAACCTAGACTTAATTAAAGGCTTATAGAGACCCTTTATTCAAATAATTGAGTAGGAGAGGGAATTGGAAAATCGCATGACTTTTCATATGCAAATCTCATTAATGAATGATTACATTAACCTCCTTTCGGAGGGTGTGATTATTGTAGATTTAATGGAATGATTTTAAATTGGGAATTCATCAAAAGGGTATTAGTTGAGCGGTCATCCTTTGGTGGAGTTCTGAAACTATAGATCACCTGATAGGTAATTGGTTAGGGTAACCTCCCTTCGGAGGCTCAAATCGGAATGATTTAGGAAATCCTATAAGGAATGGTATTTACACTCAACTCAAGATAGATAGTAAGCTCATTTCAGAGTAAGTGTTGTCAAGTCTTGGGAAGCCAAAGATTAATAGTGATAGGAGTTATCACTAAGGCACTAGTTATAGTTTGGGGTTATCTATATGATAGTACAAAGCATTCATGAATTCCCATATTATTTTCATGCATGCCATACATATATATGTCACACATAAGTTGTTCATAGTTTTATTATATTGCATGAATATTCAGATTGAAATAGCATACGACTACTATCTACCAGAATCCATATTACATGAGAACAAAGTCAATGGGTATAATTATCCTATATAGAAAGAGGCACTAGACACACTACTCGAGAATCGTGGTTTGAAATATGTTCTCATACATCGATGCCCTAAGAATGAGATATTAGAGAAAAGATAGAAGAATACTGACCTTAAGGCCAAAGAATACATTTTAGCTGCCATGAACCTCTTAGGTTTCAACACGACAAAATAGAGCATTCGTTAGGTATGATCAGATCCTTGAAAATTTGGAGTTTGGTGAAGACTTCAAAGCTACAAGAAGATGAATCCATTAAAACCCACGTGCTTGAGATACTAGATGTCATCATCTTCTGCAGGATTTTGGGTACCAAGATAAGTCTTTTGGAACAACTGACCTATTGCTTGATACCTTGCCTAGTTCCTTTAATGAATTTAAGGACCAGACCCGCTCTAGTGGGAGATGCTGGACTACTTATTTATTGATAAGGAAGCTGGAAAGGATAAGACATCTTGAGAGAATGCAAACATTGAAAACAAAGAGGGCCACGATGAATAAAGCAGGAAAAGGCCCAATAGGGAAGTGCTTCATTTGTTACCGTGAAGATCATGATAAAAATGAATGTCCCGAGTACCTTGCTAATAGCAAGATAGGTATAGGCTTTACTTATCTCGTGGAAACAGTTTTAGTAATTGATTCCAAGTAACGAGAAGATTGAGTAAAAGAGAATTTGATTTGCGAGTTGGCAATGGAGCAAAGGTCTGGGCCACGTCTGTTGGAAAAGTAGTCCTACAATTTAATGATAGAGTTTTAGAACTAGATAATGTTTATCATGTTCCAGAAATGCGAAAGAATCTTATTTTGGTTTCGCAGTTAACTGTTAGGGGATACTCTATTTCTTTCCATACTGATTTTTCTATTAGTAGAAATGGAAATTTTATATGTTCTAGTAGCATGCATGATAATTTGTTCTATCTCTATCCTACTATTTCCAATGTGCATAATGTAGAACCAGAATGGTCAACTTCCCTAAAAAGAAAGATTGCTTCCACTAATGATACCTACTTATGGCACCTATATTTGGGTCATACAAACCTAAACAGGATGCAGAGATTGGTCAAGGATGGGTTCTTGAACTCATTAGAACTTGAACCATGGGATCACTGTGAATCCTACCTAAAGGGAAAGTTGACCAAAAGGTCGTTTAAAAAAAGGGGCATAGGGCAAGTCAAGTGTTAGAATTAGTGCACACTGATGTGTGTGGACCCATGAGCATACTGGCTTAAGAAGGCTTTGAGTATTTTGTGACCTTCACAGATGATTACTCAAGATATGGGTATGTTTACCTAATGCACCGTAAATCGGAAGCCTTTGGCAAGTTCAAAGAATTTAAAGCTAAGGCAGAGTTGCAATTAGGAAAACCCATAAAAGCACTTCGTTCTGATCGAGGTAGAGAATACCTCTCGGGTGAGTTCAAGAACTATCTCACACAACAGGGAATTATGACTCAATTAACCACACCATACACCCCTCAGCTGAATGGTATGTCTGAGAGAAGAAATCGGACCCTACTTGATATGGTGAGGTTTATGATAAGTCATGCGACTCTGACCATATCATTTTCGGGTTATGCCTTAGAGCAGCAACATACATCTTGAACCATGTGCCATCTAAGTCAGTACCTAAGACTCCTCATGAATTGTGGACTGGGAGAAAGCCCACTTTAAGCACTTCCACATTTGGGGATGTCCAGCTTATGTACTAAATAGCTTCGCCTCAAAACTAAAACCAAGGTCTAAGATGTGGTACTTCATAGGTTACCCAAAGGGAACTAGAGGTGGAATTTTCGATAATCCTAAGGAGTAGAGGGTGCTAATAAGTACTCATGCTAAATACTTGGAGGATGATAGTGTTATCTATCAAATGATGAATTCAGAGGTTACATTAGAGGAAGTCACTGAGAGTTCGACTCAATTACCTACACCTACTCCTGAAACAGAAAGTGAACAACCACTTCCCTTAAAGGCACTGGAACCTCGTCGTTATGGGAGAAAAACATCACAACCTAATCGATGGCTTGGAGAGCTTTTTGGAGTAGTTTCGACCAGATCAATGATCCTATTAGTTACGATAAAGCAGTGTCAGATATAGATGCTAATAAATGACATAAGACAATGGAATCCGAGTTGGAGTCCATGTACTCTAACAAGGTTTGGGATCTTGTAAAAGCACCCAAAGGGGTAAAACCCATAAGGTGTAAGTGGGTTTACAAAAGAAAGAGAGGAGTGGATAGGAAGGTGAAAACCTTCAAAGATAGGCTGGTGGCGAAAGGTTATACTTAGAAAGAAGGGATCGATTATGAGGAAACCTTCTCACTGGTAGGCATGCTTAAATCCATTAGGATCCTGTTGGCCATTGCATGTCATTATGACCGCGAGATATGACAAATGAATATCAAGACTGCAATCCTTAACGGGAATCTTGAGGAATCCATTTACATGACCCAACCGGATGGAATTGTTGCGAAAGGCCAATAGAACATGGTTTGTAAGCTTAAGAGGTCCATCTATGGACTTAAGCAAACATCTAGAGCATGGAACGTACGGTTCAACGAAATAGTCAAAGCCTTTGGTTTTGAGCAGAACATTGATGAGCCATGTGTATACAAGAAAAGAGATAGTCGTATTGTTGTATTTCTTGTCCTGTACGTAGATGATATTCTATTAATTAGGGATGACGTAGGATTGCTCACTGCTACAAAGATTTGGCTGTCTTCTCAATTCCAAATGAAGGACTTGGGTGAAGCTAGTTATGTTCTAGGGATCAAGCTATTGCATGATCGGAGGAACAGGGTACTAGCTGTATCCCAAGCTTCGTACATTGAGAAAATATTGGCTAAGTTTAACATGAAAAACTCCAAGAAGGGTTTAATTCCCTTCAGACATAGAGTACCTCTCTCTAAGGATATGTGCCCCAAGACTCCTGAAGAAGAAGAAAGCATGAGATGAGTCCCATATGCTTCAGCAGTTGGAAGTCTCATGTATGAAATATTGTGTACTAGGCTAGACATCTGCTTTGCCATTGGCATGGTTAGCAGATATCAATCAAACCTTGGACAAGATCACTGGGTAGTAGTCAAACATATATTCAAGTATCTTCGGAGAATGAAAGATTATATGTTGGTCTACCGAGCTGAAGAACTGACTCTGTTGGTATACACAGACTTAGACTTCTAGTCTGATAGGGATTCTAGGAGGTCAACTTCTGGATATGTATTCACCCTATCAAGAGTTGCAGTTTCATGGAGAAGTATGAAGTAGAATTGCATCACAGACTCCAGCATGGAAACTGAGTATGTGGCGGCATCAGAAGCTGCAAATAAGGCTATTTGGTTGAGAAAGTTCCTATTAGAGCTCGAGGTAGTGCCTGTGGTAGAGAAGCCCATAATCATCTATTGCGACAATGGTGGGGTTGTGGCACAGAGTAAGGAGCTGAGGAATCACTGGAAGGGCAAACATATTGAGAGAAAGTACCACTTGATCCGTGAGTTCATTCAAAGGGGAGACATATTGGTAGAAAAGATTGCCTCTGCAAATAACTTAGCAGATCCTTTTACTAAGACTCTTATGGAGAAGGTGTTCTTAGGGCATATTGAGTCCATGGGGGTTAGGTTATTAGGTGACTTAGCTTAGTGCTCTTTTTTGCAAGTGAGAGTTTGTTGGGATTGGTGTACCCAAAAGACCACTAGCACTTGCCAGTTCAGTAATATGAATATTTGCAATAATAATAAAGTATCATCTCATTGTTATGAGCATGTTCTTCTCTCATTTATTATGTGGATGACTGTATTAGTATATGAATGAAAGGTCCTTGCTTCAAGTGTTGATTTAGGTGCGGGGTAGTTACGCACACAAGGTCTGAGTCATGGTTACTTGATAAGCAGAATTACTATTTCCATGACTTATTAGTAAAGCTGGGCACTTTACTATGTTAGGGGTCATAGTGGAATACGTTCTGTTTTGGATAAGGGTGATTTTCCTTGATCATGGATTTGTTCCAAACTTATTACACTTAAGCATGTGTATGCATTGGATGGACCACTGTAGGTGTATATTCTGAATACGTACTATCAAAGAAAGAGTAGACCTATACATACGAGCTTCTAAGTGGGCCATAGCTCTTAATCTTGAGCAAGTGTGGATGAACCGACGAAGTCAGGTGCTTGCACTTTGAGCCATTATGGGTATAGTCTAATTGCTAGGTCATCTAACTATGTGGTTTGGGTGTATAAGACCTGATTAGAAGGAACATGCATTTGTAATAACAATTCTATACATTAATCACTCCCTTAGATTGATCCGAGACTATATCATCTTAAATCTATGCATAGTAGTACATGATGTTGTACTTGGTGTTACACTTGAGGGTCGCTCCCTTAGATAAGTGGATAACTCCTGGAGGATGGTAGATTCAGAGGATCTAGGGAGTTTAAGATGTAGTTCAAGAGGTGATAGTACATTGTAGAACCTGTCTTGACTATGAGTGAGTATAGAGGGGGCATTATGGTCATTTCATCACTTAGTTGGGCAGAAGACTGTTTCTGTCAATACAGTATTTATCCTTGAGTACAACTGTAGTCCTATAGTGGAGTGGACTAAGTTAAAGTGATAAACTATTGCTATGAGACTAGCAAGAATATTTTATTCATTTTTAGTGAAAGACTAAATATGTCTTTTGGTCCCCTTTCTAGCCAATTAATCCTTTGAATAATATTTATATTATAGTAATAACTATGAGAGAGAGTATTTAATTTAATTGGAAATTAGATATTAAAAATAGACTTTCTATTTTATTGGAAATGACTTTCTATTTTTAATTATTGGCTGAAATTAAATTGAATAATTGCACAGAAAAATTAATAAGGGTACCTGGGCTAAGCCAGGACCATGGCACGCATCCCTAGGAAAGCGTATGGGTCCAATGCCAAGCTAGCCTAAGAATTTCGGCCAAGGAGAGAAAAAAGGATGAAAAATGGGAAAATTATTTTTAGGTTTATCTGTTATGGAAAATTTGACAGAAAAGAAATCCCACATTGTTTTTCCTATAAATTTTTTCTCAAGCTCTTCTCCTATAAATAGGCCTCTCTTACTGTTCTAGAATTTTGCACCAACTCTTTGAGAGTCGTCTCTTCTCTCTTTTGAGTAGGCTTCAATCTTTTGAAGAAACTCTTCGAGTTATTTTTTAATTTAAATTCTAGTCCCACAACTAGATTTGCTCTGGTGGATTTTGGTCATAGAAGGGAAGATCAAGAGTTGACAGCAGAAGCTTGTGTATGTGTGTAAATCCTATTGGGAGCTTGTGAAGTTTTTAGTTTTTGTTTTTCGTTTTGCTCCAAGAGTTATGAGAATCTTCACACTGTTCTTTCAAGAATTAAATTATGTTTTTTGTTCTAAATTAACTAAGCATGTTTAATCACTATAAGATCTTACATGATTTTTTCCATCATGCTCATGAAATTTTTTGAATATGAATCATGTAACCTATAATGATTTCCTTCACCATGGCCTTCACCGACCACACGAGAGAAAAGACTAGTACATGGCAATCATGTAATTACCGGCAAGCACTATGCCGCCCAGCACGACATGATTCTACCATGACTGACTAGGGTTGCAACTCGACACATCACATCACATCGCATAACGCATTTACACATCTGTATCACATAGATAGTTCAGCAAGATAGGTTGTCCAACCAATTACAACATCTTTTAACATCTTGTTCATTTCAATCAACCGATCCCCAAAAGAACATGTACTCAACACATTAACACCTTTTTTAACATTTTATATAATACACGTGTCATGACGTGTTCAAAACCATTTATACGCATGAAAACACTTGAACATTCATTAATCATATTTACAACAAAAAGTGCAGGGTAATACATAAACAAAAAGGCATCCGGTCGAGTCACTCGACCGGATCCTCTCGCCCGGACAAATACCAATGATTTCCGGATGAGTCATCTGGTCAAGCCACTCGACTAGATCTTCTCGTTTGGGCCAACAACAAAGATATCTAGACGAGTCATCTGCTCAACTGGATCCACTCTTCCGGTTATGCATGCTTTTGATTTCTAGGTTTAAAACATGTACTTAAGCTCTTGCTTTTCTATGCAAACACATACGAGCCCTAGTAGAAGACCAAAACTAGCTATCAACACATGATTCAACTACATGGAAACATTCTATAAGTATTTACATAACAACAACACATCTTACTCCATATAAACCATAAAAAAGCACTAGAATAACATTCTTGCATTATAAGTAACTTCCAAGAACATCACAAGCTTACAAGCACATATAACATGAACTTCACATACAGTACAAGAAATCCATCACCATAGATGTTTATGAATGCTAGAAGATGCAAGGAACAAGAAAGCTTGAAAGAAGACTTTCTAAAAACCAATACTAGATACTCCAAAATGCTAATTTAGCCCTCAAAATGCCAAGTCTCAAAATACCAAAATATCTTCTCTTCCTCTCTCTTCTTGGCCGCCTCTCCATTCTCTCCCTCTTGAAGTTGTTAAATTTTGATTATAAATGAATCAATATGGCCAATTGCTAGGTCAAAGTTGAGTCAAAATATCCTACAAGCTAAAAAGACTAAGTTGCCCTTGTTATCTTGTTTTAATTGCAATTATACTATACTAGGAGATATTCAATAGTGTAAAGACCACACTACCCCTCAATTCATGCATAATTTACAAGTTAACCCTCCTAGGCAAAAATAGATGAAATGCAATTCAAATTGAATTTAAATGCAATTTGAAATGCACAAGTAGATTCAAGTGATGGAATAAGTTATTAAATGCACATATTAGTTCAAATAACAATTAAAATAGTTAAATGCACATTATGCCATCCTCGGGACTCACATCTTCCCCTCCTTATGACAATTTCACCCTCGAAATTCTTACATTCTCCGTTGAACAGGTCTGGATACTGTTGCTTAATCTGATCTCGTCTTTCTCAAGTAGCCTCATCAATCCCATGATGAAGCCACAGACTTTAACCATCAGAATCACTTTCGAACGTAGCTCCCGAACTGACTGATCCAGAATATGAATAGGACGTTCCTCATAAGTCATATCCCCACTAAGCTGCAACGGCTATGCCTCAAGAATATGAGAAGTTTTTGGATGATACTTCTGTAGCATAGACAAATGAAAGACATTATGAACCTTGGACAAACTCGACGGTAATGCTAACCGATAAGCCAACTTGTCAACTCTGCCAATGATCTCATATGGCCCTACATATCTTGGACTCAGCGTCCTACCTTTACCATACCGAACAATACCCTTGTGAGGAGAGATCTTCAAGAAAACCCGATAACCGACCTCAAACTCCAAATCCCATCTTTTCTTATCAGCATAACTCGTCTGCCTACTCTGAGCTGTAAGCATCCTCTGACGGATAAGACGAACATTCTCAATAGTACTTACAAGCTATGGCATCAAGGTTGGATCAATAACCTCCACCTCCCCAACCTCATCCTAATACAACGGAAACCTACACTTACGACCATGCAATGCCTCGTACGGAGCCATCCCAATAGTCGCTTGATAATTATTGTTATAAACAAACTCCGTCAATGGCAAATGTGTCTCCCAACTCTTCCCGAAATCCATAACACAAGCCCTCAACATATCTTAGAGAACCTGAATCATCCTCGCCGATTGCCCATCTAACTGAGAATGATAAGTTGTGTTGAAGTTCAAATTGGTACCCAATGCTACCTATAGATGCTTCCAGAATTTGGAAGTAAACTGAGGATCCCTATCTGATACAATACTGACTGGAACCCTGTAAAGTCTCACGATGTTAGCAACATACAAATCTGCCAACTTATCAAGGTTATCCTGCTTATTCATTGCAATAAAGTGAGTAGTCTTGGTTAACCGATCAACCACAACCCAAACTGCATCACAACCCCTTGGTGATCATGGAAAATTTGTGACAAAGTCCATAGTCACATGTTCCCACTTCTACTAGGGAATCGTCAATGGCTGCAGTAACCCTGCTGGTCGTTGATGTTCTGCTTTGACCCTTTGGCAAGTCAAACACCGATATACAAACTCTGCTACATCCCTTCTCATGTTATTCCACCAATAATGTTACTTCAAGTCTCGGTACATCTTGATCCCGCCTGGATAGATAGTGTACTTAGAGCTATGAGCTTCCTCTAAGACTTCCTTCCTCAATTTTGAATCATCCGGAACACAAACTCGGCCACAAAATCGCAACACACCATCCTCTTGTAACTTGAAATCAGGTTTACCCTCAGAGATCTTCTGAAGCCGCTGATCTAACGGTTGAGCTTCTCGGATCCATGACAATAATAACGGCTGAATCTATAATTTTGTAAACAGAATACTCACTTAAGTCAACTCCGGCTTCCACATACTAGCCTTATCTAGTAACTCTTATTCCTTGATTGCCATACAAGTAATACTAGCCTTCCGACTAAGGGCATCTGCTACCACATTCGCCTTTCTTGGTATGTAGTTGATTGAGCTATTATAATCATCAAGTAGCTTTATCCACCATCTTTGCCTCATGTTCAATTCCTTTTGAGAAAACAAGTATTTTAAACTTTGATGGTCCGTAAAGATTTCGAACCTGCTTCCCCAAAGATAATGGCGCTATTTTTTCAAAGCAAACATAATAGCCGCCAACTCCAAATCATGAGTTGGATAATTGCCCTCGTATTGCTTTAACTTCTGAGAAGCATAGGCAATCACCCGACCATTCTACATCAGAACACATCCCAAACCTTCTCTAGAAGCATCACTGTAGATCACAAAGTTTTGACTCCCTTCTAGTAATGAAAGAACTGGGTTGAAGTCAAACTCTTCTTCAATCCCTGAAACCTTTCCTCACAATTTTCATTCAAATCAAAACTAGTACTTTTCTGTGTTAGCTTCGTGAGAGGTCCTGCAACTTTTGAAAAGTCTTTCACAAACCTGCGGTAGTAACCCACAAAACCGAGAAAGCTACGAACCTCTGTTACATTCTCTGGTCTCTTCCAGGATGAAACAACCTCAACCTTAATAGGATCTACCATGATACCCTGCTGAGAAATGATATGACCCAGAAATGTCATCTATGAAGATCACCATAAACTGATCCAAGTACGGTTAGCATGAGATCCATGAAAGCTGTAGATGCGTTAGTTAAAGCAAAAGGCATAACCGCAAACTCATAATGGTCATATCGTGTTCGACAAGCAGACTTTGGCACATCATCCTTACTAATGCGAAGTTGATAGTAACCTTGCCTCAGATCAAACTTGGAATAGAATATATCTTTGCCCCTGCAACTGATTAAATAGTTCATCAATAAGTGGCAATGGATACTTATTCTTGATAGTCACTTGATTCAAACCCCGGTAATTAATACAAATCTGTAAAGTGCCATCTTTCTTTTTCACAAACAACACAGGTGCTCCCCACGACGATGTACTCGACTAAATAAACCCTTCCAGAGTACCTATTCTACCTCCGACATAGCCACCGTGTTGTACATTACCACCGTGACCTCCAATACCTCCAACACCTCCCCTAGCATAGCCATCAAGATCCCTATTACCACCGTGACCTCTACTACTTCCAACACCATCCCTAGTATAGTCACCGTGGTCCCCATTACCACCATGACCTCCACTACCTCCAATACCGCCACGATTGTTGTTGTGGTGTTGACGGTCGTTGTACTGGTTTCCATGATCAGTTTCCTGCCTTTCCAAAGCAGCTACAACTGTGAGATCCAGTTTTCAAATTCGCATGCATTAACATTTATTACGTGAAATTAAATGTAAATTAATGGTTTATATATATATATATATGCTTGTATTCCCTAAATACTTACTAGGCACAATAGAAATAAGGTAGAAATAAGATAGAACTAAGTTAGAAACATAAAAATAAGATAGAATAACTTTCGGGGTAACGTTACAAAAATTAAAAACTTTGGGGCTAAAGTACAATTATCTAAAATTTATCTAGGACACTAATTAAATTAGCTAGGACTAGGATTGGATTATAAATTACACTTATAACACACGGCTATAGGAAGAAAATAAAAGGGAAAGAATTTCAAACCTAGAAAATACTTAGGGTCAAATAGCAAAGCTTATAAACTTTAGAGGGCCAATTTGTAAATACCAAAAGATATTCTTGGGCACCAAGTTTACAAGTGTAACTAAGACATAACTTTGCCAAATTGTCTAGGGAGCCCCTCGGCCAATACAAGAGAAAACGATTAGAACTAATTGCAACTAAGGAAAACTTAAGGGGTCAAACTATAATTTTCCAAAAACTTGACCTAACCTAAAAAATACAAGATATAAAGAAAATTTTATCATCTTTTTCTTCTACCCTACCTGTATACCCCAGCAACCAAAAGAAAAGATTTTCTAGCTTTCATCTTGCATTATTTTGTGAAGAACAATTGAAGACAAAGTGGTTTTAAGGTTAACCAAGTGATCTTCGAGCATTTGCAAGAGATTTCTAAGCTTTTCATCAAAAATTTCCAAGGTGAGGGCTTTTCAAAACTTGTTATTTATGAGTTATAAATGCATATATATGGATTCTAGAGCTTGAATGTTGATATACTAGCTATTCTATGGATTAAATGTGTTGGAATCTTGCTTGTAGATGGCGAAAACCAAAGTTACCATTGATGATGTTTGAAGCTTCTTGGAGGAAAATATTTGTTTCTAGCCATGAATATAAGCTTAGATGATGCTTATAAATGTTGCTAGAGGTTGCAGAAGTTGTTGTTGTGAATATAGGAGTTAAACATGCAAGATACACATAATAGCATTTACTAGACAGCTTTGTGCAGTTGGAAATCTTGAGTCATTTGAATGGATGAATACCGTGGGAAAAATCTGAAAACATTCTATGTTATTCTTGTGTTGAAAGGTTTCTGAGAAAAAATCATTTTCATGTTCAAAATAGCTCATAACAGTAGGGTTGAGAAATTTTGCTGAAAACTAGACAGTCTACTTGAAAACTTCTGAAATTTTTATGGTAGATAGATTAGTCAGTTTGGAACAAATGTTGTATTGAGCACTTGAGCTAATTCCATCATTTAGAATTTCTGAAAAATAGGAAACCAAAATGTAGCTAAAAATTTTCCAGTCACTGGACATATTTGCACAACTATAATGTTTTGTTTATAACTTAAGGAATTTAGATCGGAATTGAGCTCCTCTTGATTCTAAAACTATCTACACTCAAATAGTGTTAATTTTATACCTAATTAAAGTGATTTGGAATTTGGAAAAGTAGGTAACTAAATTGCCGAAGTTAAGCTATTGCAGTAGCAAAGAATTTGTCTTAGGGTAGTTAGTTAATTACTAATGTGAATTGTTGTTGTCTAAATGGCTAAGTTATTAGTTTCTACTATTATGTAATGATGTTAAATGACCTCTAGATATGTTAAGATACTTTTAATTGTTAAATTGCTTGTATTACATGAAATTGAATTGGTAATGGTGTTAAAAGGGGTTGCAACCACCTGGTTTTGTCATGGTAGTGTGCATACTATACCGAATATCTTAAGGGTGTTGGTGATCTTATGTCTACCATGGTCTGTATTCCACTCTTGCTTGGGGAAACCTTGATTTCCCTGGAGAGTTGGTCGTAGGCTCGAGTATTATCCAGAATACTCTATTTGGGTGAGATAAGGAAGGAGATGTTGAACATCTCAGTCAACCAGCTACCTCTTGAACTTGACTTGATTCGAAAGAGTAAGTTATTTCTTACTTAATATGTGATATATGACTTGTATATGTATACTTGAATTGGATCTTGATTGCAGATATTGCTTGAATTGCATTCCAAGTTTTCCAAATGGTTTTCAAACAGGAAAATTGTATTCGAAAAATCTTCCTAGATTCCCCCTCGCTGAGCTTTGGTGCTGGATAAGCTCACCCTCTTTGTTTTCCCCTTTCAGGTGATGAGGAAGGGTATGTACAATACTATGAGGATAATCCTCATAATCTTGAACTGGAAGTACCCGATACATGATATGCACCTGTTTTGGGTGTATGGTTGATTAGTATGACTTGAACAATTATATTGTATATATTATTTTGTATAAATATGTGGTTTTAATAATCAGGAACTTAACTAAATTATTCATTGGTTGTATTTGGTTGGAAAGTTTAGTTTAATGACTTAGTTAGCTATTATACGGGTTATATACATAGCCAGTTTTGTTTTTGGGCACTTGGCTACGTGTCGGTTGTTAGGAATTAACATGGATGTTGTTAAACCTTCTATTAATGCAAGTAACAGATGTATATTTTCATATTGGTTGTTCAATCGTTTATATCATGTTGGTGTATGTATGAACTGTATTTGAGTTCTAAGTTAGAAGTAGTTGTGGCTAGTTTGTTTGCAGGTTGAAGAAAAAAAACCCTGTTATGTCCACATTATAGCCGTTATGCTGCCCAATTTTTGAGGAAACTACTAATAAGTTGAAAATTTGACTAAGTAAGAAATGTTAATCGATTCAAATGTCGCACTCGGACTTAGTCCTACGCAGGGTTAGGTTCAGGGCGTGACAACAACCCTATTCATTATCTGAGCCAATTGCCCAAAACCTTTATCCCCTATCGGAATTGTAGGGACTGGTGGAACTGGCTCGGCTTCTCTGGGTGGCTCACAGCGAGGTCTACCTCTCGGTGCCATATTAGGGCATAAAGGGTTATGAGCAATTATAGCACATATAAACAGTTTATATCATAAGAAAAGTTAGTATCAATTACTATAAACTAGACATATCATTAATACTTACTTCATTTCATTCCATTCACACATGTCTTGAACACATTTTTATTCACATAAACACAAGATCATGTCACAACACTTCACCTTGGATCACATAACACACAGACCGAAGATCATATCCTGGCTTATACTTAGACAAGCTAAGCTCTGATACCACAAATGTCACGAGTAAAATCTTGTCCATCGGGAACCAAATTCAAGGCGCAACGACACACGGATATTATAACGGTTGAAACACGAACAACTCACGAAACACAACAAAACTCAACATTCATTCTCAAAGGTTCACGTCATTCATATACAACAACTTTTCATCGTTCTCTTGCGGAATACACTTATCTTACATTCATACATTCATTTGGCAAAAAGTAAACAACACTTTCATAACTATAGCATCCTTGAAATATAAACATACGCTAAAGTACAAACTAACTAGTTGTGATCATAATCCAACGTGACCATCCATATATGTACAACCAAAACAACTAGACTTAAAGAATGTTAACTATCAAGTATCTGGTACATAAGCTTCTAAACTACTAAAGCTTGTAAAACATAGTTTTTTAAGTTAAATACAACAACTACTCATGATACACATGATCAAGCTCATTATTGCTTTTCTCACGCACATAATCTACATCATGAACTCCTATATCATGCATTAAAGAGGTGTGAGCTAAACAAGCCCAATGAGGGAGGGATAAAATGAAGTTTGAAAATTTTAACTCAAAAACCTTTTGAAGCACATTAGAAACAACTTATAACATTAGCGACCACATATTCACATATGTTTAACAACCTTGAAACATTCACGCTAAACAACACCTCAAGAAGTTACCGTTTTAGACATTCGTTGAAGCCAACACCTTATAACTCTACCATGAACTCAACACTTCTCTTGTCCACGTGTGTACTCATGATGTGCACGATCCTACGACCAATCTCACTATGGCCTTCACCGACCACATGAGAGAAACAACTAGTACATGACAGTCATGTAATTACCGGCAAGCCCTATACCGCCCAACATGACACGACGCTACCATGACTGATTAGGGTTACAACCTGACAGATCACATCACATCACATAATGCATTCACACATCCGCATCATGTAGAGAGTTGAAGGAGATAGGTTATCTAACCAATTACAACATCTTTTAACATCTTATTCATTTCAATCAACCGATCCCCAAAAGAACATGTACTCAATACATTAATACCTCTTTTAACATTTCATATAACACACACGTCATGACACGTTCAAAACCATTTATACGCATGAAAACACTTGAACATTCATTAATCACATTTACAACAAAAAGTGCAAGGTAATACATAAATAAAAGGGCATCCGATCGAGTCACTCGACTAGTCCTCTGTGACGCCCGAGATTTAGCCATGCATTTAAATTACTGTTGCATCCCTTGTTTGCGCATTTACTTCTGTGCCTTATTAACTGTCTTCTTAGGTTACTATTCACTCCATTTTTAAACTGCCTTCTATTAGTTAATTAACATTTTTATTAAATCATATTAATTGTAAAAGTAGTGGGAAAAATGTGCATTTGAACTAAAGGCATTAGGAGGGCTCGTTTAGAAAATAATTTTAGTAGTCAAGTGAATAGTGTTACGTAATAACTTTATAGATTTAATTAGTTAGCCAATGTGTCACACCTTAGGCTCGCTTCTAAGCTTTCAACGCGCATTTTAAAAGCCACTTAAACACCCAAGCTTGACCCCACCCAACTAAACACCTTAAATATCAACCAAGGCTCTTAAAACACAAAACAAAAGAAAAAAAAAATGGAGTGCAGAGCACTGTAGCTGGGCCGAGAGCAGGAGAAGAGAAAAAAGAAAGATTTTGCTCATCAACTCTCCAAATCAAGCCACTCCAAGCCTTGAGCAACTAGAGTAGGGTGTTTGCAAGCTTCCTAGGTGCTCATACGCGCATTGGTGAGGAATTTCACGGCTTGTTTTTGCATTTCTAAATAGTTGTCAATTTCTTGATTTGTTGAAAATGTGATCAAATGCCATTGCAATTGTTATCTATGCTATTATACCATGTATATGAATGCTAGAGAACATATTTGAGCCATCGTTTCGCAATTTAAACGGTTAGAATCGTTAGTTTGATTTTTAGGGTGAATAGTGACGTTTTTCTAGGGTTTTGCGTAATTGCTCGAATTAGCTTGATGTAATGCTTCTAATAGATGCCTTAGGTGCTAGTGAAGGTAACCTAATAGCCCCGTGCACTTGCATTGCCCTTAAATCGCCTAAAAATGGAAAATAGCCGACTTTAATTTGGGGCTTTCGGGGTTAATGCGAATCCGGGTGGATTCGGGCTTCAATTCTAGTATCCTTAGGCTACCTAGGTGCTATAGATGCCTTGATATCCCTTGTTTGAAGCCCGGACAATGTATGTGTAGTTTAAAGCCATAAGAGGGAATTTGGGGCTTTCGGGGTAATCACGGGCATTTGAAGGAGTTAGAGGGTTAAGAGGGTACCTTGAGGGTTAGTTAGAAGGTTGGGAGAGTTCCCTTTGAAAATGAAATCATTAACTTTGGTTTGGAAGAGAAATAGTTTGTAAAATAAAGGGGTTTAAGTGCAATTTCGGTTGTCTCACATTTCTAAACCCACGGCATGACTTCTTGAGTGTTTATATGTGATATTAAGTTGATTTGGAGCTTTTGGCATAATTCTATGGTTATTTTGTAAATGTCCCTTTGTAAAACTGCTTATTAGCTTATATAATTGCTTCTATGCTAATTGCCTCGAGGTCAACCTACTTTGTTGATCCTCATATGTGTTAACGCTTATATTATTGCTATTAACTTGCCATCGTTAAGTGCATTGCATAGTGGTTGCGCAACCATAGTGTCAGGGGCGGATGTGTTGAATATCGGCTGGCGGCAGAGGGCTTGCCGGTGGATATTCAAACTCCGTGCCCTATTCCCTCATTCGCCTGGTCCGGAGATTGCCAGGGGATGTTGGGTCATAGGATTCGGGGTACATCCGGAGTACACCCACTGGAGTGTTTGGGGATTATGCCGGCTTATCGTGATCGTGCTCGTGGTTCGTGGATCGTGATTGAAGACCTGTGAAGATTGGTGTATAGGGGATTGTGTGAACCGTATCCTTTTAAATGTGTGATTATTTAAGTTATCATTGTTTCTTTAATTGTCTAAGTGTTATTGTTGTGTAACTGTATTATCTGTTGTATTGCACGCCCCGGGACTATATCCCTCACTGGGCAACAGTGGTTGCTCATACCTCGATATCTGTTTCAGGAGACGCTGAGGGTGATCCCCAGCTTGTTGAGTTAATTGAGGAAGAAGAAGTTCAGATTGAGCCTTTACCTTAGTTGCTGTGCCTGATAGCTTGAGGTGGTTAATGAATTTGCTGCTATGTGGAAGATTCATCTGATTACTTTATGTACTATTTTGTAGCCCAAGGGCTATGTATATGCTTGTTGTATAAGTTGAAGACTAGTTGGTTGTGTTGTAGCTTTGAAAGCCTATGAACTGTAATAACTTATGATCTACTTCTATTCGCTTTGCTTGCTTGGGAGTGAATGACTTAAAGTAGAAATGTTTGATCTTTCAATTATGTTTAATTGATTTCCTAGGATGTCATGATTATAAAACTATGTTGATAATAAGTTCTCGCATGCTTGTGTGTTTTGGAACTATTGTGTACTATAAGGCTCGGATGGCCTTAGAACTTTGTTGTTTATTTAAGAAAAGCTTGTATTGTATTGTTGGGACCTTGTTTGAGTGAGTACAGGTTTTTAGAATGTCCACGGTACAGGGGAGACTTTGTCCGTGTGTCGGGTCCGTACTTAACCTTTAGCTTGGGGGTTGGGTTGGGGCGTGACATCCTCTCGCTCAAACAAACACCAATAATTTTCGGACGAGTTATCCGGTCGATCCACTCGACCGGATCCTCTCGTCCGGACCAACAACAGAGATATCCACGAGTATCCACACGTCCGATTATGCATGCTCTTGATTTCTAGGTTTGAAACATGCACTTAAGTTCTTGTTTTTCCATGTAAACACATACGAGCCCTAGTAGAAGATCAAAACTAGCTACCAACACATGATTCAACTACATGGAAACATTCTATAAGCATTTACATAGCAACAACACATCTTACTCCGTATAAACCATAAAAACAAGTACTAGAATAGCATTCTTGCATTATAAGCAACTTCCAAGCACATCACAAGCTTACAAGCACATATAACATAAACTTCACATAGAGTACAAGAAATCCCTCACCTTAGATGTTTATGGATGCTAGAAGATGCAAGGTACAAGAAAGCTAGAAAGACGTCTTGCTAAAAACCAACATTAGATGCTCCAAAATGCTAATTTAGCCCTCAAAATACCAAGTCTCAAAATAGCAAAATACCTTCTCTTCCTCTCTCTTCTTGGCCACCTCTCTTTTCTCTCCCTCTTGAAGTTGCTAAAATTTTCTTATAAATGAATCAATAGGGCCAATTGCTAGGTCAAAGTTGAGTCAAAATATCCTACAAGCTAAAAAGACTAAGTTGTCATTGTTTTCTTGTTTTAATTGTAATTATACTAAACTAGGAGATATTCAATAGTGTAAAGACCACATTACCCATCAATTCATGTATAATTTACAAGTTAACCCTCCTAGGCAAAAATAGATGAAATGCAATTCAAATTGAATTTAAATGCAATTTGAAATGCAAAAGTAGATTCAAATGATAGAATATGTTGCTAAATGCACATATTAGTTCAAATAATAATTAAAATAGTTAAACGCACATTATGTCATGCTCAGGTCTCACACTTGTTCTTAGTGTTCTTGTAATTATTCATCTTAGAACCTGTGGTTTGATTCTAGATAAGCATGCTATCAAGTTTCCACTACGTTTATATGCTTTAAAATTTTTAAATACCATAGTATATCTAGGTTGCATACACCTTCAGTGATATTAGAGCTACACCACATTGTAGTATAAATATTGCAATCTATACATGTGTAGATTATGAAGCTTAAGAACTTTTGGTGGAAGTTTTTTAAGATTTCATGTTTGCTGAAATTTTTGTTTAACTTAAAGAATTGTGCATGTTCATGTTAAGAAACAAAAGAATTCTAGAGCAAACAAAGTTAAACAAAAAGAATTGTGCATGTTCATGTTAAGAAACAAAAGAATTCTAGAGCAAACAAAATTTTAGCTATATTGATAGACAATTACATGTTTTTGCATGTTTAATTCAATATAATTAAAGTTAGATGAGTAGATTTCATTTTATCGCGAAATTACAAGACATCTTAGATATTTAATTAGATATATTGAATTTAAAGAAAAATTAAAATCTAGTTTGATTTGGAAACTAGAAGAGTTTTACTTGAATTACAAGAAACAAGGAAACAAAGGAATAAAACAAAAAAATAAAAAAATAAAGATAATGTGGCCGCCCCCCTTTCACGCATCCCAATGACGCATGGGGTAGGGGAGTCAGCTACACCATGGTCTTTAAGACCATGGTATTCTATTTTGTTTCAACTTGTTTTTTTTTTGTAGTATTTGAAGTTTAGTTGTGGTTAAATTCCTAGTTTGACTAGACTACTATGTTTATATTTAATTTTGTTAGTTAAATATATGGAATATTATGGATGCATGGAATTCTAGCACCATTAGGATTTAGAATGACTAATCCTATTATACTTAGGTAATGAATAATTAAGAATTAATCTAGGATAAGATTAATTTATATTAATCTAGAGATTAATTAATTATAAGAATAATTTTAAAGTACATTTAAAAGGTTTTAAATGAAGGCCTATAATATTTGAGGAAATAAGGAACCCAAATCCATATTCTAGAAGAAATATTGTTAGCCTTAGATTATTTGGATAAAACCTAGTTTTTAAGTATTAAGGAAAAATATATGAAAACCCTTTTGTTTGATAAAAGTTCGAGTGGTAGAGGGGAATTGAAAACCCCAAGGCTTTCTAGCTCCGGTTTGTACTAATAAATTAATACTGCCTCGCCTTACCATGCGGTATGCTCCCTACGGAGGGTAATATTTAATTTAGATATTAGTAGATAAACTAAACGTAGATAATCATAAGACAAGATGATTAGTGGGCTCGGTCATCCTAAAGATGGAGTTCTTCACTAAAGATCATTTTATAGGATGTAGACATAAGTCACTACCCTATGGCGGGCTTAAGTCTAAGACATTCTTGGTGCGTTTGGTTCACGGATTAGTTTTTTATTCCTGGGGATGTGATTCCCATGAATGTAATTCCCAGGAATATAACAAAAACTGTTTGGTATACTAAAAATATTCCTAGGAATATTTTATCAAATTCCTGGGAATATTATATTATTGTATTTGGTATACACTGAACATTCCTTGGAATCTTGAATAATTTTCCAAAAATGCCCATATTTTTTTTAAAACAAAACTCAAATATCATATTCAAGCCACGTTTTAAGAATATCTCAACCACTACCAACTTGAGTACTCTGACCTCTTGTAATCTTTTTTCTATTTAATCGATATGTATTTTTGTGACAAAAAAACAGAAAAAAAAATCACTACCAATTGGATATTATATATATATATATATATATATATATTATAAATACATATATGAATTCAAGATCTATTGGACTATGCCGACACGGGGCCAAATATGAATTCAAGATCTGCATTTATTTCTGCTCCTCCTACACTCCATCATCACCACCACCACTACTAGCAGAAGAACAAGACTGATTGTTTACTCGAGAGGCTCGAAAGTTTTTCAATTTTCCATAAGACTTTGAGAGATGTTTTTCTAAGATATTCTACGTACCTCTCTCTCTTGTTTGTTTTAGATACATTCATAATCATGTGCAAAAGAAATGTTCATGATCACACATTGTGATTTGCTTGTGCAATTGATTATTTGTTTGAAATTTTTGAACTAGTTTATGTCATTCGTACTTTTATAATTAAACACAAGCTATAAAAAAAAAAGTTTGAGACTCATGAGGTTGAGAAGACAATGATTTGCCCTAGATCGTATTGAGAATAAAAAATTTTGCAAAGAAAATATGAGAAGATTATTTTAGGTTGGGGTGCTTTTGTCTTTTTATGCTTACTAAAATATTCCCACAACCCAGGAATATCATATTCCCACCCCCTCACATGAAAATAAAATTTGGCAAAATCATGGGAATAATGGATTCCCAAGAATATGATATTCTCATGAATATTTTTTTATTCTGCGAATCAAACATAGGAATATCACATTCTTGATTTCACATTCCTAGGAATCCTGAACGAATCCGTGAACCAAACACCCCCTCTAGAGAATATCAACTAAGGAATGGTAATTCACTCAACTATAGAAGAAATAGTATTTCAGCCAAAGTAAATCTATTCTAGAGAAGCCAAATTATACAGTGATTGGATTATTATTTGGATAGTGTCCATCAAGACAAAATAACAATCCAAACAAAGCAAAGGATTGACTCAAATTTACTACAAGTACGGTCATCCTAAAGCTAGAGGACTTGTAGGTAAATTGAGACATTGTTGCATGTAGTAGTTTAAGGGTCAACTACTTAAGCAAAAAGATTAATATGTATATATGTATTTTTTCATGTTTACATTATACATGATATACTTACATTACACATGAATGTTTTAATAATTACAATATAAATGTATTCAGAAATGTCAGAAACTCTCAGTCACTTAACTAGACTTCTCAAAAAGAATAAGTTAACTAGCCTAAACTATGAGAGATGGAGGAAAATGTTAGACAAAATCCTTATCCGAATGGTATATATTCGTGCCATGATCCGAGCACGACCCTATGTCACAAGAAATTCTATCATTCATCATATTCGTGCAGATAGGTGGTGGGGATTAGCCAACTCAAGAGGCTAAGGTCTTAATCCTAGATTCCCTATCAAATACCTTAAAATCTCAACATAAGGGTATAGAACAAGCTTCATATATACTTGGCTCATTAAAGATAATACACGAAGCAGTGACAACAGAAATTGAAGAAGGTGCATCTGTTAGAAGTCATGTACTTTAGATAATGGAGCTACTTTTATTAGCCACGATCTTTGGAGCCAAGATCAGTCCTGATCAACAGGTAGACCTGACCATGAGCACTTTGCCAGACTGCTTCAGTTTACTAGAACCTATTCATATGATAGGTGGTTACAGATTGATGCCAAGACATTTTGGCAAGAAGACCCAAGTATTACGAAGAGAAATGAATGGAAAAGTTAGAGGTGCAAGAAGCAATCCCTATAAGGGAACAATCGGTGTCAAAAGACGCTAGATGAGAAAAGCCCCAAAGTACCTTGCTAATAGCAGGACAAGTACCTCATCAGCTTTTTACATTGAAACAATTTTAGTGGTTGATTCTAATAATTCTCGGATCGTAGACTTTAGAGCCACTAATCATATCTGCGATTCCTTGCAGGTGTTTTCGGACAATGCGAATGCTTGAGAAATGAGACTTTGCTATGAGAGTTGGTACCGAAGCAAAAGTATGGGCCACTACAGTGGGAGATTTTATCTTAGTTTTAGTACCACTAGGGTATTAGTTTTGAACAATTGTTATTATGTTTTTGATTTTTCAAAGAATTTAATTTTAGTTTCGTAACTTTTGAATAACAATTATGCAGTTTCTTTCCATTCTAGTGTGGACATCAGTAGAGATGGGAGCATAATTTGCTTCAGTAGTTTACATAATAACTTGTTCTATTTATATCCTAAAACATCTTCACTGCACAATATAGAGCATAATAATAATAAGAGAAAGGTTTCATCAACCAATGATGCATATCTATGGTACTTACATTTGGAACACATCAGCTCAAATAGGACTCAGAGATTGGTTAACGATAGACATTTAAGCTCATTAGAACTTGATCAATGACCTTAGTGTGAATCGTGTCTTAAAGGAAAGATGACCAAGAGGCCATTTTCTTCTAAGTGACACAAAGCCAATGAATCATTAAAATTGGTTCACACTAATGTGTGTGGTCCTATGAGCACACCAGCTCGTGGAGGTTACGAGTACTTCATCACCTTTACAGATATTACTCAAGATATGGATATATATTCCTAATGCAATGCAAATCAGATTCTTTTGACAAGTTCAAAGAATTTAAGTCTAAAACAGAGCAAAAATTAGGAAAATATATCAAAGCTATACGGTCTGATCATGGTAGAAAGTACCTCTCAGGTGAGTTCCGCTAGTACCTTACAGAACATGGGATAATGACTCAACTAACCACACCTGGGACACCCTAGAAGAATAGTGTAGTTGAGAGAAGAAATCAAACACTCTTAGATATGGTAAAATCCATGATGAGTCATGTCACGTTACCCATATGATTATGGGGATATGCATTAGAAACAACAATATATATTCTTAACTTAGTACCTTCTAAATCAATACCTAGAACACCACTTGAGATGTAGACAAGCCGCAAACCTAGTTTGGGGCACCTCTATGTTTGAGGTTGTTCAGCTTATGTACTTAGCAACAATGCTACAAAATTGGAACCAAGATCAGAAAAGTGTTATTTCATAGGCTATCCTAAAGGAACCAGATATGGGATCTTTTATTACCCTAAGGAGCAGAAAGTGTTAATTAGCACCTATGCTAGATACTTAAAAAATGATATATCAATCCATACAACACCAAATTTTGAGATTTCTCTAGAGGAGATTCCTCCAAAATCTCTAAACGCACATACACCAAATAAGGAAGTGAATGGACAACAGACCACAACTAGTACCCTAGAGCCTCGTCGTAGTAGAAAAAATGTCAGACAACCTGATAGATACTATGGAGAGTCTTTTCAGGCAAACTCTGTAGATCAGATTGTTGACCCTACTAGTTATGATGAAGTAGTAATGGACGTGGATGCAAACCAATGGCATAAGGCGATACAATTAGAATTAGAGTCAACGTACTCTAATAAAGTATGGGAACTTGTAGTTTCACTTGAAGGAGTAAAAACCATAGGGTAGAAATGGGTCTACAAGAGAAAGAGCAATGTGGAAGGGAAGGTAAAAACCTTCAAAGCAAGGTTGGTTGTAAAATGATATACTTAGAAAGAATGGATTGATTACGAAGAAACCTTTTCACCAGTAGCCTTGCTCAAGTCCATAAGAATTCTCTAAGCCATAGTGTGTCATTATGACTACAAGATTTGTCAAATGGACGTCAAGACAACATTCCTTAACGAGAATCTCAACAAAAGCATCTATAAAATACAGCCAGACGGGTTTGCAGCTAAAGGCCAAGAGAACATGGTTTATAAGCTTAAGAAGTCTATTTATAGACTAAAGCAAACATCACGTGCTTGGAACATCAAGTTTGACCAAGCAATCAAATCTTTTGGCTTTGATCAAAACATTGATGAACCATGCGTGTACAAGAAAGGTAACGGTAATCTTATTGCATTCTTAGTCTTTCATGTAGATGATATCCTATTATTTAGGAATGATATATGTCATCTATAAAGGTTTAGCTATCTACTAAATTTCAGATGAAGGATCTAGGAGAAGCTAATTATATTCTTGGGATCAAGTTTCTGCGTGATCGTAGAAATAAGACACTAGCATTATCCCAGTCTTCATACATTAAGAAGATTTTTGTCAAGTTTATCATGCAAGACTCTAAGAGGGGTTTGTTAACCTCTAGGCATGAAGTACTTCTATCCAAGAATCAGTGTCCAAAGACGCCTGATGAGATTAAAAGCATGAAAAAGGTTCCATATGTTTCGGCTGTTGGTAGTCTCATGTATGCAATGCAATGGACAAGACCAAACATCTATTTTAATGTAAGCATGGTCAGCAGATATCAGTCGAACCCAGGATCAGCTCTTTGGATCACGATTAAGCACATATTCAAGTATCTTAAGATAACAAAGAACTATGTGTTAGAATACCCGCAGACGATCTGACGATGTTAACTTATACAGACTTAGATTTCCAGTCTAATAGAGATTCCAGAAAGTCCACTTATGTATATGTCTTCACTTTGTCAGGTGGAGCTATCTCATGGAAAAGTGTCAAGCAAAATTGTATTGATGATTCAACCATGGAAGCAGAGTATGTAACAACGTCTGAAGCTAAAAAGAATAAGTATGACTCAGAAAGTTCCTTAAAGAATTAGAAGTAATATCAACAGTCTCTAGACCTATTGTCATGTATTGCAATAATAGTGGTGTTGTCGTACAATGGAAAGAGCCAAGGAATCATAGAAAACACAAACATATAGAGATAAAGTACTATTTAATCCGAGAGTTTATTCAACGAGGGGATATAGTGGTAGAACAAATTGCCTCAGCTAGTAACCTAGCAGATCCATTTACCAAGACACTCATAAAGAAAGTTTTCTCAGCTCATGTGAAGTCTTTGGGTCTTAGAATAGGTAGCAGTAGCGATCTTTAGTGCAAGTGGGAGTCTGTTAGGAATAGTATACCCAAAAGACCACTAACACATGAAATTTTAGTAAATGAATACATGTTGTGATTATTTATGATTAATGGTTACATTCATATATGTTATCCCTACCTTATTTATGTGTAATTGTGTTGTATATAGGCCCTTGATCCATAGTGAATGACTTAGGTACACGGTATCCAAGCACAGAAGGTCTAAGTCATAGACACTTGGTTCTAGAATCAATTCATAACTAATTGATGGAGTTAGGCGTTTCATCAAGGTCTAGGTTATAGTAAGTTAGTCTCCTGTAAAGGGTGGCCTGTTTTGGTCGTTTATAGATTTTCGGACTAAGTCTCACTAATGTGTGCATCACACATTGAACGGACTACCTAGGTGTAATCTCTCCAAGAGGTACTACCAAAGATAGAGATCAATACATACCTTATGCTACTAAGTGATCAATACTCTTAATCTTGAGCATATGTAGATAAACTGACAAAATCAGGTTCATGTGCTTTGATGCATTATAGGTGAGACCTCAATTGTGGGTCAACAACTCTGTGTGTTGGGCATATGGGTTTGACTAGTTGGGACGTACGTATGCAATAGAGAATCCATGTTGTCGCGTGACGGAATAATCTATCATTTGTGATTATCCAGTAGATTGTCCTAATTTGAGCTCAGTGACGTACTCTAGGAGTATGTCAGATATTTGGCTTGTGGGTCGCTCCCTAGATCAAGTGTTACTTATCCAGTGGATGGTTACTTAAAGGATTTAAATGTCTCAAGGAGAAGATGCAATCAAGAAATAGATAGTACATGGAAAGTCTTTCTTGATTGTGAGTGTTACATGGAGGGGTATTTTGGTCATTTAACTTAATAGGTCGTAGACAAAGGCCATACTTAGTATGACGAGCTTCTGCATTTGACAGTAAACATCTTGGAATGCAACCATAACTTTTTAGTAGAATAAGTCAAGTTGAAAAGTGTAAATGTGCTATAGGGATTAGCAGGGGCATTTTGGTATTTTCAGTTGCCAAGTTGTTTATGTCTTTTGGTCCCTCTTCTAGCCTATTTCCTTTTAGATATATGTTATAGTTTCCTATATGCTTATTTTATTTAAAGTTGCTAAATTAAAGTATCCAATTACAACTTAGCATCCTATTTAGGAGAATATTCTATTTGGATTAATTGTGGATAATTTGGAAACTATCAATTAATTAATTTAGCAAAATAATACATGAACTAAGCAAGATAGGCCAAGTCATAAGCCTAGCCCACCTAGGCATAGTCCACACATGAATCCAAGAGAGTAAGGGGAGTTGAAATATTTAGTAGTTTAATAAAATATGATGTTGGACTAGCTAAGCCCAAAGGTGCATAGGATTGGCTTATGGGCTAAGAATCCAAATCCTAGCTTAGCTTGGATTAACTACTAAGGCTATTCCATATCCATAAATAAAGCTCATCTTGCACCTTCATAAATCGTACATCTCTCTCACGAGAAAATTGAAGATAGAAAAGCTCCGTCTCTTTAGCTAGTTCACACGTTTTAGGCTAGGAACATACAAGAGAAGAATCCAACAATTTTTCATCATCTAAGAGAATGAAGAAGGTCATAAAGGAGAAGATCAAAAGCTTCCACGAGCTCCTAGGTGCATAGATCTTCAAGAAGCAAGAAGGTGATCAAGTTTTGTGTTTTTCGTTAAGATTCTTAACCTAACGAATCAAGATAACAAAACTATCTATTGATGGAATTTATTCTTTATGAATTGTTCTTACACATATTCTTAGTATTCTTGCAATTATTCATCTTATAACTTATAGTTTGATCCTAAATAAGCATGATATCCAGTTTTTGCTGCATTTATATGCTTTGAAATTTTTAAACACCATAGTATATGTAGGTAGCATGCGGCACTTTTATCAGTTTGATCGTCAGTCTATACTGAGCCATCAGTATTTGTTTGTCTTGGGTTATAAGAAAATTTTCTTGTGGTGTCTGTGTAAAATAGAGTTGCTGGAGTTTGCATAAAAACTTGTCCTTTGTAAGGTGGGATAGTTTGAGAAGATGATTCTTTCTCAAATAGGTCAAAAGAGTCGAAAGAATAAATAACTGAAGATATTTCGCTAGTACCTTCTTTCTCGTCTTCATCGCTCTATCCATTAGTGATAATTTTCTTAGTTGAAAAATAGGAAGGAAGAGGCGTAAGATCAACCCACTATGCTTTTGGACAATTCCCACAAATAGCATGCTCTGGCTTTGGGTCCTCTTTCCAAGGATGAAGGGATTGTTTCCTCTAACGTGATGATTTCTTGAGTTTTTTAGCAAGTCGCTTATGCTTCTTTTTGAATTCCTTAGAATTGAGATAATATTTTTCTGAAGAAATTTGCTTTACATTAATCATGTTGACACTATTCCAAGAACGAACTTGTCCAGAATGAGTCATGTTTGGGGATGTTTTCTGGAGTCTTTTCTAGTTAATTGGTTTCTTTTCTTGTTGTTTGTGCTACTTTCGAAAAGCTTGGTGCAGGTCGTTATATTGATCATAACAACCTTGTCAAAGATGTTCATAGGCTTCCTTCATCCACGTAACATGTTCTCTGAGATCTAACCATATTTGTTGTAGGCCACATTATGTGCTTTTGCATTCATGTTGTGTAACGCCCCGATCCCTCACGACACCGGGACTCCTATTTATCATGTTGTTCTCACCCAATTCCAAACCCCGGGCACGAAATTTAGAAAAAAACGGACGGAGTTTTCCCTATATATAGGACTATCTGGAAACCTGCAAACAACAACATACAACTATAAGACCATAATCCACAACTTCAATTTGTTTCATCCCTATCAGCATACAAGTCAACTAAACCGAAGAGTAAACAATTGAAGTTATTACAAACGACTAGCACTTAACTATCACCCATGACTAAAACTTTAATATTACATTTCTTAAGATAACACAAATACATATATGACCATAAGGTCTCAAATAGTATAAGGCATATAATGTACACATTCTTCCTTGTTCTACACACTGATAGAGCAAGCATGCCAAATAGGAGTCAATCCTATTTCCAGCTTATAGCACTGATCCTAAAAGGTATTAGAAACGAGGGTGAGTATACAACATGTATACTCAGTGAGGGAGGTGATGCAGCATACTGAGGTGTGCAATATGATATGTAATCACAAGAAGTCATATATATATAACATAAAACAACAAGATCAAATAGCCAAGTAATTAACCACATTAAAAAGGATACGGTTCCACTTCAAGTCTTCAATCTCGAACCACGAGCCACGAACTTCACGCAAGTACCGGCAAACCCTTACTCTACCAAGTTAGGATACCCCAGATATATCCCGATCCTATGACCCTTTCTCCTGAGGTAGGTCTATATACCCAGCAGGTGAACCACGCCTCTGGGGTAGTGGAGTATACTCAACGAGAAAGGGAATAGGCACCATGGTAGTCAAGGGAGCACGGCAAGCCCAATGCCGCCCGTGTTTCTCGATGCTACCATGTCCGAAAAGGTTGCGCAACCTCGAGTCAAGATCACGAGAGCCAAGTAACATATACATGATAATTTACAAGCAATATAAGCAAGATAACAATATAAACTAAATAACTAACATTTATAGCATGGCATTATCCAACATAATTTATATACAACATAGAAATGCAAATAAGATGCAACTCCCTTGTGAAATCTCATTTTTTGTCTTTACCTCGATTTGTGTGTCTTTACCTCAATTTGCGTGATTTGACCTGTTTATGTGTTATATGGGTTAGAATGTGCAAAATATGTGATTTATATTCCTAATACATGCTATGTGTGCATTCATAAAATTTTCATCAAAATCAGCATTAGAAATTTTATCGACGATTTTTGTGAATAGTATGTTGAACACCTGTCCGCTAAAATTTTTACAAGGGTGTTTTAAACGTTTTAAAGCCTAGCCCTCGAGTATTAATAAACCAGTGTTTGATTAAAATAAATTTTGAATCGGTTTTGGAATTTTAAAGGTTTTTACACTTTTTTTTGCAAAAATAGTATTTTTAGCCGAGTCGAGTGAAAGTATTTGCATGAGGAAACTCTTCTCACCTAAAAATAAACTACTTAAAATAGTCTAAGTGTCAAATTAATGTTTTGAGAAAGAAATAGTCTAAAATAGAATTAAAAGACAAGAAAACACTAAAAATAACTAAGTGTCAACTTTGACTTTCTTTTATTTGTTTGACATTTGCTTAATATATCATCAACACACATTAAAAACAAAGCAAACACACTCTTACACACACACAAAGGGCCGAAACTCCATAGCTTTTCTTGAGAGCTTTTTCAACATTTTTTCAAAGCAAATTTTTAATAGAAAACTCATTTGAAGTCCAAACTTCATCATCCAAGGCTTGATTCTACTTGTTGGGCATCCTTTGCACATCTTTCTAGCTTCATAAAATATCAAAGGTGAGAGAAAAATTCTAGATCTCAAAATGTCATTTTTATGTTTTTGCATATAATTGAATTTTGAATCGTTAGAATGTTGAATTGATGTTATATTATTGCTCAGTAGATGCAAAGGATTGATTATATGCATTTATATCAGTTTTGAACCGCTGTAGTATGCATTTCTATTTTCGGGTATTAAAAATTGAGTTGTTGGCTATTTGTTGAATAAATGTTGTTGTGGTTGTTGGAATTGCTTGCTGTTAGTTTCTAAAAGTTTGTTAAATACGTGGTAGTAATGTTGTAATGCCAAAATTTTGATTGCAATGTCGGTGTGAAAGTCCAAAAATTTCAGCCTTGATGCATTAGGGTTTTAGGGTTGTTGGGCTTGATGTGGATGGTTTATGGTTGGTTTCCGAGGGGGGAAATGTTGTTGATTAAGTGGGTGAGTGTTAGAAACTGGTTTGGAGATTATCGGATTAGTAGAATGTAAGTTATGACTTTTAGAAGTTTGGGTTGTCTTTCTTTAAAATGTTGAATTATGCCTTTGGATGTTTGGGTGGTGTTTGAGTGATTGAATTGTGAGTTGTTGATGGTTAGACTAGGGTTTGGTTGTGTGTTTAATGCATGTTGAGTTGGATGGCCTACTTTGTCATCTAACATAATTGTTTCATGATTATATAGTTGCTGATTGTTAAATATTGTTTAATTGATTGTTGAACTATGGATTTATTGATTATGGATGATTGATTGTTGATACAAAACCGTGAGGAGCACGCTCAGGGTTAATCCGAGGTGTAGCCAAAGCAGACATTACTTTATTAGTAGTGCGCTTGGGGTTAATCTGGGGCGTTACATTGTTAATTGATTGTTATTGTTGTTATGAGTCGGGAGTCGGGCAACCAATGTTGTTGACTTCTCGAATTGAGTCCCATTGTTGTGAGCTTTGATAATATTGTGTCACCTCAGGAGGCATCCTGGACTGCGGGCACAGTTATCATGGCTAATCCCTATCTCGCATGGGCGGAGAGGCCATGGGGTGTGGGTCTAGGTCAAGGTACCTCAGGGGTATGTCACAAGGTTTGGAGGAGTTGAGGAGCATTGACAATGGTATGTGGAGCTTCGTCAGCAAATGTATCGTATACTTATTGTGTGTTTACTGTTAATGTTGTTGTTGCACTTATAATGTTAATGATGTTTATTATGTGTTTACTACTCAAAGGATGATTTTCAATGAGTATAGTAAATACTGTTTGAGATCTATCGAATCCTCACTAGGCTTGTTTTATATAAGCTCACTCTCAATTATTGCATGCATACAGGTGTTACCAATCCAGATTACGGGTACGTGCCTCCACAGAAGGATAATGTGGCATATGTGGACGAGTCCTATGTGCCGGAGTCTTGACCTTGATATCTAATGTTGTACTCTTTTGTTATCTTGTATATTAAAACTAGTTGGTTTGTATTTACTTAGAAGTTTATGATATATAAGATGTTTTAAAGATAATGGATTAAATATTGCTAGTTTAGTGGTTTTTTTTTATATTGATTACGCTACTAGATTGGTTATAATCTATTTTGGGAATGTATGTTATATAGTAAATGTATGATGTTGGAACAGAGGCGTATAACCCAAGGATGCAATGGTAAAAGAATGTTTATTGTATATTGTGGTTGTGTTGTTTAATTGTTGAATTGTTGTGGAGTTGGTTGTATGAGTTTTGCAGAGGTTGGTTTAGAGTCTCGGTGTCCTAATTACTGTTGTTATACTGCCGAAATTCTGTTGCGTCCTGACTGATCATAGAAGGGGTCGAGTTGGGACGTTACATCCCTCACCTTGGGTTTGGCTAAATACGCAAGAAGATAGCTCTGATTTACTCCAAACTTCCTCAAATGAGCTCGAATATGCAACCGTAGGGTGTTCATATAAGTGTAGCAATTAACTATATCAATTCCAACTCAACTCTTACTTAACTCAACCCTACAACATTAGAAGCTAGATTTATAAACACTTATTCACACAAGTTCATAACCCACACACAATTAAGCTCATCAAATACCATTAAGTTAAAATCATAAATTATAAATTCCAATTACTTTTAATTACAATAATCAATAATCATATAACTAGATGAGTTATCCTTATAGTCCTACTCACTTAGCATACAATGTTTATTAGAGTTTGAGCTTAACAAAGTACAAGTAATATAAACATTATAACAAGATATAATCATTAAATATGCAAATAACTATACCAACACAAAGGAGTCAATGACCAATGATCACGAAACTTCACGAAATGCCCACAAATGTCATATAATAACATGTAAATGCAAGATATACAAGCACCAAAGCTAATTCAAAGGTTAAACATGAAAACCTCGAGTTTCCCTTTCATTATCCTAAGTCATTTAACTCCAAACCGAAGGCTAAGGCTCAAGATTCACCAACTAACTATTCTAATCTTCTAGTTACACATTATGGCACACTTAGAATCCTTGAAATCATTCATTAACCCGAATTAGCCACAAAAGTCCCGATTACCCCTTTGTGTATTTGTACTACAAGTATCTTAACCAAAACTTAACTAAGAGTTAGAAAAGCACATTTAGTCCCTACTTACCCTAAGAACACCAAATATATCAACCAAATTCACCCAGATTTACGTTTGACCCAAAACCCCTTTGTAACACAAGTCATTTTTCTTCCAAACACAAGTTAATGTTCTAGTTAAACGAGCGGGCTATTCCATACTTTTAATTATCCCTTATAGCACCCCTAGGACCCTAGAAACTACCCAATTACCCGCATTTAGCACAAAAGTCTCAATTTTCCCTTTGTGAGTTTGTACTACAAGTACCCTAACCAGGACTCAACCGAGGTTTAGCAAAACATAAATAGTACCTATATAGCCTAAGAACATTAGATGTAATGGCCAAATTAACCCGGATTTGCATTAACCCTGAAACCCCTTTTTAAAAGTCGCCTATTTCATGTGTTAGCCAATTTTTGAGCAATTCAACGTCATGTGGCTATCAAACTATCTTTATTAATATCTAAGGCACCTACTAGAAGCAATGAATCAAGCCATATCGCACAATTCCCTAAAACCCTAAAAAAATGTCACTATTTATGCCATACGATCAACGAACGAATTCAACCGTTTAAACTACGAAAAAATAGCATAAATAAGGTCTCTACTACTTTTATACAACATATATAAGCATCTTTAAGCATTACATAAGCATTTGATAGCAAATCCATGAATTCAAGAAAAGAGCAACATTTTTCAAATGCAAAAATAGGTATGAAATCTTTCATCTATTGCGCGTAAGAGCTCTTAGGAGGCTAGTAAACACCCTAAACCACTTGCACCTAGCTTGGCTTGGCTTGAAATGAAGATTTGTTGAGCGAAAATCTCTCATCCTCCTCCTATGCTGATTTTCGGCCCTGCTACAGTGTTTTCAGCTTTTGCACTTTTTTTTTTTGGCTCTTATTATGTTATATAGATAATAGACTAAGGAAATAATAGGTTAGGTTAGTAAATTGGGTCTAATTAAACATATTTAATGGTCTAATAAAAGTACAAAGTCTAGCTAATTCACTAGAAGCCCAAATAAAAATTCTAGAAAAAGTTACTATTCTTATGTAATTCTATTCATTCAGGACACTAATTTTTTTATATCTCACGTTTTCGACATGTTATACACATAGTTCCAATAGATGAAATACGTCTAATAAGGTAAGTAATAAAGGAAAAATATAAATTTTAAAAAATAAAATAGTCAAATTTTACACCCCGAACACTATTCCTTTGTTATACTAATCAATTTTCTACCAACCTTCCCGAAACACCATGCACATAAAAACTATGAACGTATGCATGAAAATAAACATATAGTGAAAATAAAATTTAAAATTTAAAAAAAAATAACGTACTTCAAAAATCACCCCCGGACTCGCGGCTCATTTTAAAATGATGAAAACTAATTTATTAGACATAAGAAAGTAATATCATATTTTACAAATAACAAAATAAGAGATTAAGCATCTTATATGATTTAATTAAGTGCTAATTACACACTTAAAGAAATACTAAAAGTAAAGTTACTAAATATATATATATATATATATATATATATATATATAAAGTTAGAATAAACACTTAAATTCAATCAATCAATTAAATTAACACATAAATATATGCAAATAGACACTATTCACTACATGCTATGTCTGGGGTATCACATGTTGGCCCAGTTGATAGCTGATTCAATTGGTCCAACATCTTCAGGTCTGGATTTGGTCACTTGTCATCTACCAACATAAGTTTGGTTGGTATCTCCCGTGCAATAAGTGTCTTCATAGAAATTTATAGAACAAACAAATCTAGAGGATCTAGTTATGCAACATAAAGGTTTTCAGACACTATGTGGACAAGACTGGGGTCGTCCAGCAAGTTGGCATTTTTCACATGGTTCAGTTGGTTGGGATTGGGTTAGAAAAGTGATTGAGACTCAGCCTGGTTCTAAAGGGTTTCTGGAGATTTTGGGTGAATCATTAATGATTTGTCGGTTATGACTCATTTTATAATCATTTTTCTATCTGGGAGGAAATGTAAGCTCATGCTTGGTGTAAATCTTTGGTTGGGTGACGTCACTATCACCTAACCCATGGGCTCGCGGTTTGCAATTGTAGTCCATAGAAATGAAATGGGTTTGGACTTTGTAGGTCATGAAATGGTGAAGTGCTATGATTATTTCATTTGGGTTCATGTCTACACCATTGATTTAGATGAAAACCTGGATAGTTTTTGAAAGTGTGGGACGAGACAAATCTAAGGTGAAGTTTGGTTCAACCTAAATGAGGACGTGGCCGTTATGAAGTCCTGCTTTGATTGCACAAATGAGTGCATCATCAAATTTACGTCATCTGATGTCTAATAATGAAACTAGACAAGAAACATTCTTTCCTGCAAGGAAACTTGGCTGTAAGGCTAGACGAATGGCTCCAAGATGTAAGCCTTTGTAGCCCTTTTGTCTATATCTACGAAGGTCAGGTTCTGACAGGATTGGAAGATAGGTTTTGGGGCAAGAGTATGATACGGACTGTAAAATGATAGTAGAGGATTTATATATGGCTGTAAGGGCTGCTAGCTTGGTGGTTATGAGAGACTTGAACTTTTGTATGAATCAGGAAGTTTGGTAGTAGGAGTATTGGTTAAGGGGAGAGAGCTTAAAGTTTTCTCCTTGTTTGGTGGAAGGAGGGTTTTCATAGTCTACTTCATAATGGGAAGCAAAAGGATCATAGGAAGTAATGTCAGAGTTTGAAGTAACAATTTCTTGGTCTGGTAAGGGAAGATTAGCCATGGTGGATACACTGGTCTTATATGAACTTACAACGGGACTTACGGCGCCTTTCTTTATTACATTTTACGGCTATAGCCCTATTGCCAAAGACTCAAGCGTCACACACGAGTCTAGTTTAAGACCTTCAATACCAGAGAGAGAAATGTTACTGTTTTGGCTCTGAGACCACAAAAGGGAGAGGAGAGAAGAGGAAGAAAGGGGAGCCATAGGAAGGAGAGAAATGTTACTGTTTTGGCTTTGACTAACATTTTGATAAGAACAGGCTTTGACTAGTCTAAATGATTCTATTGGCTAACATTACAATGACCAACTTTTCAATCTCATTTTTTGGAAGTACGTGTACCGATATGGGCAGACATTCACCGAAGTGAATCCCAGCTGATGGGTAATAACATGTTCTTGGGTTCTTTCCGGTGGTAACCCATGCGGTACCTTGAAGACTGCTTGATATTTGTGAAGTATAGTAGTGAGGTCTTTACTATTGGGAGGTTCTTGATCTTCCTCTCTAGTCAAATTAGCCATAGAAAGACTATAAAATATTGCTACTAAGCATTCCTGTATATGGCACTTAACTCAACTCAATATTGCCATTTTCTTTTAGCATGACTTTATTACCACCAACATCAAATTACATAATAAGCTGAGAATAATCTTGGATGATGAATCCAAGAGTTGATAGCCAAGAAACATCTAATACGTTATCGGACCCTTCTAAAGGTAACACAAATAGATCCACGGTGATTTGATGGCCCTGTATTTCCAATTTTGGATTCTTTATGCAACCTTTATTCATCAGTCATTGGCCATTGCCAACTCCGATAGCCAAGTTTGGTGTAGTCTCAATCGAAAACCTGAGATACTTAGCCACACGTGTTTGAATGAAATTGTGCGTGCTCCCCGTGTCTACAATATTTGCACTTTATGATTAGCCAACATGCCCGAAAATCTCAGTGTCATCGTGGAGTGATTTCCAGACAATGCATTGAAAGAAATCTCAGGAAAAGCATCAATTTCTTCTAGCTGGACCTGCTCATCTGCTGTTATTTACTCAGAAACTTTATTAGTATCTAGCATAAAATATTGGGGTATGGCCGAGCATGTATCGTTCATCAGAACTATAACAAAGAACATGTTCACATCGGCTTTGCATTTCTTTAGGCAATAGTTTTCATACAGTGAAAGGGGTTGGTGAAGATGTAGGCTAAGATATAGTGGGGATGGTTTGGTTGTCTGAAAGTGAGTAGATGATAGTGGGTTGATGTTATTTGCATTGTAGGTAAGCGAGTATTTAGAGTGTGGGCTGTAGTTGGGTATTGTGTTGTGGTTTTGGAAAAAAATTTGGGTTGGGCTAGGTGAGTATAGGTTATGGATCCATTTAGGTTTATCAGTTCGGTTGGCTAGTTTCTTTTGGTCCATAAGTTTAGCCTCTTGAAACTTGGCCAAATCTATGGCCTGGGATAAGGTTTTGGGTTGTAATGCTTGGACTTCAGCGTTAGTGTCCCACCTTAGGCCTACTATGAAACACCTAAGCAAAAAATGGAGGTTTCTAACTTGTAATCTTTTACAGTGGTGGTTTGCATGAGTTTAGCTAGAATACATTGATGGTCCTTGAACTCTTATGGCCCTGTTAGGAATAATGCTCAAAAACTAATAAATTATAATTTTGAAATTATGAACAATGTGTTATTTAATTTATTAATTCATTTAATATGGGCAGTTTATTTATTTACTATAAATGTTTTGATTATATAAATAAAGTCCTTTGAATACTATTTATAGATTATATCCTTAGGAGTAAGGATATGAGTGATGGAATCTATAATCATAAATATATTCTAAAAGTTGTCCCCGATCATAGGATAAACTAATTGGCCGTTAGTTTATCCAAATAGATCGGACTACTCTAACCGAATTATATGAGATATCAGTTTGAGCAATTTATCTTATATCGTTGTAGTAGATGTATAAGTACTTATTGTGAATAAGTAACTGGACTTGACCACCGATACAACGAATTACATGGAATGTCAATAATTCATTATATCATGTAATTATGTAATTAATCCTAAGACCTGAGACACTACGATTATCTCATGATTAGGAATGTCATGATTTGCTGGTGCAAATAAGCTAGTCCTAATCATGGATTAGACAATGTATTCAATGGTTGTGATTTATTCCGTCATGCAGAAATGTATGTGTAGATACGGAAACTATCAATTGGGTGTCCTATGCAATCTGATTAATTAAGTGACTTGAAATCCTTAGCCAAGGTGGAATAGTGAAAGTTGCTTCACGATTTATTCATTAGTCACTAATTAATTGGGTTTTGGCATATGGTCCAGTAAGAGAGTTTGACGACCCAATCTATGACTCTAGCTCAATCGAGATAATTGAGACAGTAGGATTTGATTGCAGATAAATTACTATTTGGGTTCGCATACTTGCACTTCATCTTTAATTGGGTAATCGTGATACATTGCTAGGTGTCACTCACAATTTGCGAAATAATTAAAATAGTTCTAATTTAATTAATTAGTTGAATTAATTATTCGTTGCCGATTAAATATGAACCCAAGAGGTCACACACAAATAGAATTTGCAGATTAATTGGATTAGATAAAAGATTAAATTAAATTTAGGATCGTCCTAAATATTAATTTAATTGGGCTTGTAGTAATTAGATGGTGATCTGATTATTGTATAGCCCAAGACTGGTTATTTTAGTCTAGTTCACATATGACCCTAGGTCATAATGTGGCTCCTATATATTACAGCATTCTAACAGACAATAGCTAGCACAATTTCATCATTCATAAAAATATATAGGATTTCTCTAGAAAACCTAGTGAGGGTAGAAATTCAGTTAGCAAGCACGGATTCTGTGTGGATCAATCTTGGAGGCTTCACACGTGGAAAGCTTGATTCAGATGTTGAATTCAACATCGAACTACACTTCAAGAGGTAATCCTAGAACTATTGCAGGTTTAATTTAATTAGATTAAATTATTATCTGATTTAGATCTGCATAATTAAACATGGACAGATACATGATTAATTTTTCCGCTGCACAATTATTTTAATTGTCATGTATATTTCCCAACAGGCCCGACCCTAATTTTTAAAGCTTGAGTGAATTGTTCCCAAGTAGTGATTTGCCTATTTTTGCTAATCCCTTGAAACCATTGGAGAGCTAGACTATCCATGTGAAAATTGAAATGATGTGATTAGTAGGTGTTCATCATCCGGTGTGTTATGGTAGGCAAAAAATGGTTCTGCTTTAAAAATTCACCCAAGGATTGCTGATGCACATCGAGACGTTGACCATGGGGGTTGGAAACCTCCTGCATCTTCTTCATATTGTCGTCAATTGCCTTAAGTCGGGTTCCACCCGCCATTTTTTACTCTCAACGAGAGCACCAAATGCTATGAATTTAATGAAAATTCGCAGAATAAGGTGCAGGCAAGCTGCTTTTCATTGAATTGAGAAATTACAAAAAAAAATATAAATATGAAAAAAAGATAATAAAGTTTGATAATGCTCTACTCTGTCCTATGACATATGCTGGTATTTATACCAAGTTCCATTATCTGTTAGCTTAAGTCACATAATCTGAGAGATACCTAGGCTTGGCTCTTGCTCTCTGTCCTCGTTCAGGAATTATGTTGCAGTAATGGGCCCATTCTTCTGAAGTTGGGCTGGCCTTCGAGCTCAGAACTGGATTTGATGATTGGGTTGGATATTGGGCTGATTCAGAGTTCACAACACAAACTTTAGTGTTCCTCTAGTAAGAAACATTGAGAGTCTAGAGAAGATGGTATAACCATACGCAGGAAGCAGAAAATGCTTCATATCAGTTCTACATCTGTTGTTCTTCTGTTTGGCTCATGGTTTGATTTACAAAAATAGTTGTAGAGCATACTACGAGTCTGAAGTCTATACAAACCAGGGCAGACTGCTCAAAAATTGTATAGGCCCTGTTGAATCAATCATGTAACATGAATAAACAAGTGGTGTAAAAATAGAGAAATGAAAACGAAAGAAAAAGAGGATAACAACATCTTGCACCGACATGCACCCTTCTATGTTGGATGATCAACTTATCAAAGGCGGACTGAACTACTAGTTGAACCTCTGCTGCAACTGGAGTCCTTGTTCTTCATTGAGAGATTTGCAAATTGGGGCAAAAGATCTCTACTTTTGTTTCGGCGATGTTTGGAATGCTGTTGCTGCTGCTGCTGCATCTGCATTTGTTGTTGGCTCTGTAGTTGATACAGAGTTTGTAATCTTGCAAGCTCTCTCTCCAACATTTCTTGTTCATCTGCACCAATTACCAAGAAATGAGAAATTAAGCTAGAATGTCCACATGCTCTATCTTGACACTTAGAGTGGAAAGTTACAATAGTAATCAGACCAGTATTGATCAACAAATGGACAACATATAAACACCCTCATAAGGTAGCCTACTGAGCAGGATAATGTTTGAACATACGATTAGTGCAAGGCGATTAGAAAAGTCTAATTGGAGGGAGGAATTGAATTCTCCAAGTTTACCTTGAAACAAATTTCCCTAACACTTGCTTTGCTGAGGCAATTAGTGTTTGTGCATAATTGCATAGCAACACGAAAGAGAACGTCCTAATTAAGGAAATATAGATGACCAGTTTACGAAGTGTACAATCTTAGAAAGCATGTGTTAGTAAAACATTAGGAGTAACACAGATCATGAATTTTGAAAACAAAGCAAATCACTTCTCTTCAACATAAAATTCAATCAGATACGATTTTGAGAGCAGAGGAAGCTTGTATGAAGTTAAATTGGAAGTTAAACATGAGAAGGCAAGAAATCAATAGCTAAGACTGAGGAGGCAAACGCCTATAAAAAGAATTGAAGGTTAGAAAGGTACAATGCTTTATGAGCTGCTCTTGAGATGAGCTGTCCAAGCGTTGCCTGAGGGCTCTGTTTTCCATGTTCAGTATAAGATTCTGCTGGTTAATAAATTCAAGCTCGGCATGAATCTCGGATCCTTCAGCCTGTTACACCAGTAGATAACAGAAACTAAGTGACAAATATACTATCATTGGCTCTAAGAAGTAAGATTCAGTTGAGCAGAACAAAATAATTGAAGTATAGCTCCAGTGGAAGCATTACCTGTAAAAGTTGGACAGTTCTTTCGAGTTCAGCTATGTATTTAAGTTTCCTGACTCGTGAGCGATGAGCAGATTGCCTACATTAGTAATATTATGGTGTTAAGTATATGTATCACAATTGAATTGACTATATAAAGTTGCAGAAGTGTTCAAAGTACAGTTCAAATCAGTAATTAATGCAGTAAAGATTTGCTATTATTTTTCAAAAAACAGGTAAAACTGAAACGGGACTGCACCATGGTCTACTTTCCTTGTCGTGGTTGTAGATTCTTTTATAAAATTTATTTTCATTTAATCAGTTTCAGGAAGAAACTGAGGATTAAGGGCAAAACGTGAATTTAACCTTCCATTTCAATAAAACAGCATACGAACTAACTCATGGTACCACAGCGTTATACAAAACAATCATTAATGCTTGCAGTTGTTCCCAGAAAACTTAATTAACAAACAACATGAAGACCGAAAAGGAAAAGGAAAAAGCAGAAAAGAGAAGAACAATAAAACAGAGAAATGCAGTACACAAATGATGCAGCATCATAGACTTTGTTGATGAAGATCCATATGGAGCATTACAACATAGCAACTTATCATAAAATAATTACAGAAAGGATCAAACAGAATCCATACTGTTTAGCTCGCTTTGAATCTGTCTTGGATGCAGGAGACTTAGCTTGTGCTGGATTAACTTTTTCAGTAGAACCCTCTACGTTTTGCACATGAGGATCCTCTTTCTCTTGCTTATCACTAGACAAAGAGAATGTTCCATTGGATTCCTTTGGTGCCTGTGAAGATATCATCCCTCATTAAGATATTATAAGTTATCTCATCAACATACATAATAATGACAATTAGAGAAGAGCAAAGCCGATCTCTATATAGTATATTTTCACAAACCTTACTGAATTTCTCATCCGAAGAGCTGGACTTGGCACTAAAAGAATCGCGGTTCAAATTTTGGTGATAATGCGAGAATCTGGGAGAGTCCCAAATGGATGAGCTGCTAATACTATTGTTAGAGCTACAATCCTCCTTAATGTTAAAAGACTCTTCTGCTGCTGCTGCTGCACCTAAATAAGCATAAGAGTCACTTGCTGAACGGCGATGACATCTATGCACTAGTGTTTCAGGCTGGCTGAGAAGCTCTTCAAGCCAAGAAGGTTGATCCTCTAGAAGAAAACTTTCAGAAGAGCAACGTTGATGATGATTGGATCCCTCTGTACATTTTGAATTTCCTTTTGATCCTACTGAACAAGAATCAGAATAAGATGATGAGGAAACATGAAGATAGGAGAAAGGAGACACTGCTAACTGTCTGCTTGTGTATGTGAATTTTTTCAGGTTTGATGATGATCCATCTGAACTTCCCATTCCTTGAGACCCAAACAGCCTAGCTTCTCCTGTCAAACACAAAATCATAAACATATAAAGTACTAGCAAAAAGCAGTCGTTTGCAAATGGCTGCCTGCAGGCGGATCCAGGAGATTATTATTCATCGAGGGTTAAAAATACACATTTTAGTACTCACATATAGATAACATTTTTTAATAGTAGCTAAATTGATTTATCGGCCTAAAATCACCTTAAAAATATACATATTTTTAAAAAATATAACATCAACTCAATCTTTAATGATTTCACTATTAAGGTCGATGAAAGCTGAAGTCCCCCACTGGCCATGAATGCCTCTGCCATTGGCTGCTTGTTCGCTAACCACGTGTTACTTATTACGTGTAAAGTTATGTACGATTCAATGTTCGATAGCCAGCCGGTTAGAATGAGCGGTCGTTTTTAAGACTCTCCCAAAAGATAAACAATACCCCGAAGAAATTATATAATAGTAAAAATCTAGTAAAATTAAAAATGCAACATATGCGTGTTATGTGCATGAGCATCATCAAAAACATGCATTGCATGCACAAAGGGAGAATAGGAGGTAGAAGGTGGGAGGTTCATTACCAAATAGGGAAGCTGCCGGCAGACGACGACGGACCGTCGGGAAGCGGACGACGAGGGCCTGCCGATTGCTGCCTCGAGAATCCCCAGTGAAATGGGGAAGAGATGGGAGGTGGGATGTGTCCTGCAGCTTTCATTTGCTTAGGAGTAAGAAAACAAGATGAGCAAAGGAGCGCACTTTACGTAACCAAATTAAAAAGTGTCCATTTGTTTTCCAGAGGAACACGTTTATTCTTTTTACAACCCATGCATTCTATGCTACATTTCCTGTCCATGAGATATTTTTCTATGGACCAAAATGTAACTCTTTTTTTTTTCTTTTTTTTTTTAAATTTATACAAGTAATTATTTCATTCTACTTATAAATGATATGTCCAAGGTAATACTGATTTTACTATTGCTTCACACAACTATAAGATTTGTTTGGATTTGGAGCTTTGGGGGGAAATGATTTAATTTGATGTGATTTTCAATTCTTTGCATTTATTTGGATGGATAAATTTCACACTTAGTCCCTATTGTTTACATGCTTTTTTAATGTAGTCTCTAATATCTTAAAAGATTCATAGTAGTCCCTAATGTTTACAAAAGTTATTCAAAATGGTCCCTATTGTTTAAATTTAATCAATTTGGTCCTTATTGTTTTTAAAAAAATTCTATGTAGTCCCTATTATTTTCTAAAAAATTCAATTCAATTATATTGTTCACACTTAACTAATTTGGTCCTTATTGTTTTTCAAAAAAAAAATTTAATTTAATCCTTATTGTTTTCTAAAAAAATTCAATTCAATTCTTGCACATAACCTTTATTTGGGGACTAAATTAAATTTTATGAGAAATAATAGGGACTAAATTGGTTAGTTTTGAACAATAAGAACTAATTTGAATCACATTGTAAACATTATGTACTAATATAATTTTTTAAAAATATTAAGGACCAATTTAAAAAAATAAGTGAACAATAGGGACTAAGTGTGAAATTTATCCAATTTGGATTGAAGGGTTTTGAAGGTGAGATGATCAGGAGTAATTTATAAAATCATTTAATGAGATAATTTTGCAATCATCCCACATTGGGGTGAATTAGAGTGATTTCATTTCGTTTCATTTATTATACAATTTTTATATTGCTCTTTTATTTATTATACTTATATCCTTAAAAAAGGATAAAAATATCATTTTCTTTATAAAACTTATCCTTTCCTTTTATTTTTTTTCAATCCAAACGAAAAACACACATAATCATTTATAAACGCCTTTTACTTATAATTTTACCCAATCCAAACAATACATAATCCTCCCCTTCTTTTTCCTTTATTATTGAATCAATTCCTTTCCTTTCCTTTCCTTTATTATTTTTTTCTTTCCAAACCCAAACAGGCCTTCAGAGTTGGTTTGCAAGCAAAATGCGAAGCACATCAAAAGAAGCTTGAAATTGCTCTCTTCTTATAACAACACTCGTCTGAACTTGACATATTGAAACTAACAGTTCAATATGTAAAGTATATATACATCGGGTAACATTAACCCCTTCCGCAGCTGTAAAGTATTCTACGTAGATGGAAAGCTTCACCCTCACCCCCGCTCAAGGACCTTTTCTCCAAGACGCAAGCAGTAAGCTGCTTGACTAACAGTTCAAGGACCGAATGCAAGCAAGTTTTCGCGTCTTTCACATTGGGGTTTGTTGATAGCATCACGGCGTTAACTGCATCAGCCACAAGCTCACGCTGAGATTCTTGAAGAAGATATCCAACTGAGGAATTCTGTAGTTGTTCATATGCAAGCAAAGCAGCACAATCCTGGGGGTAGAGAGATTCCAAAAAAGAATTAGAATAACTAACTTCGAAAGCCTTAAGAGACAAAAACATTTACTTAATGGAGTGTCGGTAAATTGCCTCGAGATGTTCTTTTCCTTTCTATCTGTTTGCTCTTGCATGATACAGATATCATACTCAAATCATCCCAATGTTAGAGACGTCATTTGTTTAGGGAGAAATTTCCATGATACAAGAATGAAATTTTACACTCAAAGACATTCTCGTCGTTCTCTAAATCTTGAATTAGAACATGAAAGAATATTATTGAGATGACTGGGCTATGATGAAAAGTTCGATTTTTTCAAGTAAAATACATCATTTTCACCGAGAAGATCATTGCTTCAATACCTTTACTAGATCCTCAAATTGTGAAGACTTGTAGAACTTCTCAAATCCAATTCTCCCATAGGCTACAGCTTCCTCTAGCTTTCCAATCTGCAGATGCAATAGAATCATTTTTGTTAGAGCGGATATATGACAATCTGTACGAAGATTTAATTAGCACATGAACCCCGCAATTCAATATTCTCATATCAATTCATGGCATTAACAGATAATAGAATCCATCCACAAGAGATGCATTTGAGAATGTGCATAAACCAGCATGTCTAAGCAGCCATTTTATAGTCCACTCTACTTCGTCTTCTTGACTCATTAATGGACTTCTTCATCCTCTTAACTCACGTTTGGCTTAAATTTTCTAATACACGCCTCTAAAAGTCCTGCAGTAAGGAAGTTTCCTCCTGTGTGCTAACCAAGAACTCTACCAAGCAGACACCGTCAGATCTTTTAAAATAGATATAAGATACCCAACTGTACACAGGCAAGAGTTTTATGCAGATCAGATCAACAAATTCCAGAGATATTCTTGCCTTTATCTTTTTCTTTATTTGTGATGGGTAAAGCAACGTTTTCTAGGTCAAGGAAAGTGCAAGAGCTTCACAAGACTAGCTCCATCAGTATGTAAGAAGAGGTGATTGGTTTCTCGCTCTTTTATACACCATGCAAGAATTACCATAATAGAGTATTTTCCTTTCTTACATTTTCTACAGTCAAAATTCCCTGTATTGCTTCCTTCGTGGAAAAAAGAAAAATGTTGAAAGCACACTTATTCTTAGTATTGCGACCAATGAAGAGAGACTCATTCATTTATTTGGTCATACCACCATACCATCTGACAGAAAATGTCTGTTACTAGCTTCAGCCTTTCCATCTTGTAAGGAGCCACTAAAGCGGAAAAAGTATGCAATCTCTTAAAATTGTTGGATTCTTGTATCACTACACATTTGATTTTCCATACCCTTCTCACAATCAACTTATATTTTTAAATATTCAAGGAACATATTGAGATGCATAAAATGAGCCACAACTTCAAGCAGCTAAAAAAGAAATTGAAACTAACCCGGACAAGCTCAATAAACTTTTGACAGTGCAAAAGGAAGCAAATTGCCGATTTGTCATCCTGTAGGAAACTAACTTGCATCAAGGTCTGAGTAGAATAATCACATACGAAGTACTCTGCAATATAATGGAGCACTCAAGAGGACAACTTTGCATAAGTCTATATTCTTAGGCACTAGACAAAACAGAACAAAGTAGAGTCTACATGTTAGATAACTACAAATTTTACCAAGATTGAAATTGAATTGACAAATTTTAGGCAAGGTTGAAATTGAATTGACAAGCCTGGTTCAAGTCAATTGAGGCATATGGAACAATTAAAGAGAGCTAAATGTTGATGAAAATCACAACTTCAAAGATCTGGAACTAAAACCAAGGCATCATACACATAAACAAATTCATGATGTCGATCTACTTCTTAGTCTGGACGTACAGATACAAGTGTTCTAGACGCTACTAAGTAGTGAGATTAATTCTACTTGTTAGCAATCCAGCCTTTCGTATACAACCATGTCTATCACATGTAAATGTTATCAATTAAAAAATATCTAGATACATCAACTAAAAAGTATATAAGGTGATTCGTAACTTAAATTTCTTCTTATTTTTGTTTTTCTTGGTGACAAGCATGAAGAAGAGTTTATGAAGATCGATGACAGACAAATTCAACAAGAGAATTCATGAAATAATACATCAGTCACATAACGTAATACAACCACTTACTGCAAAGAATATATTTCTTAAACTAATATCTATAAAATAATATCCCTTTCATATGATGACAAACAGTTTCTAAACACAAGTCACACTCAGATATCATAAAAATTCTAATTTGATTAATCATTAAACATGTAAGAAAATGCAACTGGCCCAAGCTTTCCACATTTTTACCCACTGAACTTGAGCTCAATTAATAAATCTAATTAATTCATTCAAAAGTTCTACAGAAAGGACTGAAGGGAAGAGTAAGGATTAAATGGAAGCTTGGCTTTGTGGAGAGAAATTGAATGGGAGAGAAAAAGAAAACTTCAGATTAAGCTTCTCCTCCACTTACTCTAATCAGAAGATACACCAACTAAAGATAATATAGGTGGAAAGCGACGGCAACCAAACAGTCATAATCGTAAGGGGAATATAACGAAACTAATAACATGTTGAGTGCAATGCAACTTGTCAATGAATGTAATTAACAACTGATGGTATAAAGAAAACAGGAACCAGAGAGCACCAAATGGCGCTAAATAACTTCCATAAACAATATCTATGAGAAGATAGCGCTCCTAACAGCAAATGTCTTTTGACATAGAGCAGCCAGTCCACTAACATCACACTCATAAAATTATTGAAACTATAAATGTCCAAGATAGAGTGCTTGCTGGCACCTACCTGAACAATCCCAGGATACCATCTCTGGAGTTTATTGAATGCACCATCAATATCACCACTTCTAATTAGCTTCATGAACAAATTAAAAGAGGAAATCAAGCTTGTATTATAATCTATTACATTCATCATATACAAAAATGAAAATGGTAGAGCAGGACCAAGAATTTGGCAAGTCAAGAAACTGGTCAGGGATGTGTAATGATGGAATTTCCAAAACTCTAATACAAAGGACAAAGGAAAGTCAGCACCAAATCATGAAGTATCAGCTAGTTGCAGCAACATAAAAAGTAAGCAAACCTGCAGTAGCTGGGCTTCTGGTCAATTCAAAGAAAACAAACACTCTTTCCTAGAAAAGCTAATGCTAAGTTGTGGTTAAAATGAAAAAGAAATTCCACTTTAAAAATTAATTGATAGTATCTGAAGTTTTCTTCCAGAATTCTTTCTATTGGAGACAATAAATAATATAATAACTCCTCTCTAAGCTTTTAGGTGAGGTGGTAATTTAATATGGTATCAGAGCCGAGATTACAAAACGGTCTTGGGATCAAGTCTCAACGCCACCCATTTAAAAATATTACAAACCATCCACGTGCAAGGCTCACAATCGAATCCCGCCTATACGTGCGGGGGCATGTTGAAGACAATAATAATATAACAAACTCCTCTCTAACAACTAAAGCTTTTCTAGATGACTAAACTCCTCTCTAAAAGTTTAAGCTTCTAGATGAGGTGATCATTTAATTTAGTTTTATTGTCTTCAACACGCTCCCGTACGTGCAGGTTGGATTTGTTTTTGAGTCTTGCAAGTGGATAGTTTTATGTTTTGATACCATATTTTTATCGTCTTCAACACTTTCCTTACATAGCTAATGCTATTTGACCTTATGAGGAAACATTAAGCAATATCTTAGCTTTACGAGATCTTGATGCAAGAAGATGAGAGAATTGATCACCAGTAATCTTCCACCTGGTTGTCTTTAGTGGAAAGTCATCTTCACTCCACAAGAGAAGGAGAAACATAGATTTATACTTCAGAGTTTGGGTATAGGCACAAGAAAGGGTGGGGGAAGTGCAGGAACTTTCCCATGCAAGCCTCTTTCTTGAATTTTACCACAATTCACATTTAGACATCTAGTCATGGATATCTTGATAAGTTTACCTTGTTCTTGAAGGTTGGGATGGGGCGGAGAGGGGACGAGTCCTCCCATGAAAGCCACCCTCCTTGAAATTTGTTACAATTTTAAGATTGATTAACAACATCAAGTCACCATGGTAATTTTGCCTTATTCCAGCTGTACAGATTGAATTTTATTATCTTATTCAAAGGGGAAAAATTTAGTAGTACAAAGAGATGACAACAAATCACCAACATGTCTCTCTCAGTCCCTTGCATAAATAGCAAATCCATTATTAGTATGCTACTTGTGCAGCGTTTGCAACATGATTTGTCCTCTTTAATGTAATTATTCCAAAAAGGAAAACAGTAAAGAGGAACTGACATTCAGAATATAAAAGAAAGCCAATAACTCTGCCCTCCCCCTTCCCCCTCATCCTAACACCAAAGACAGCAAAAAGAAATATTTCTCCTTCATTTTGGGATTTTAAGAACTTATTGAGAAAGAAAGGCCAGAGCAAAATAAATCACCAGACAGATTTTCTAATTTTTCAGCCAAGAAAGTTCATGCAAGTACAAGCACTAATAAAATTACTTAATCAGGGAATGAACACCTTGCTCCATCTGTAGGATCACTTGAGCATTATTTAGGTTTTCTATACCTGACGGAGAGTCCTCCTCTGGTTTAACGCGTAGATATTGTCTTCATCAGTCAAGTTGTTCTCCGGAACTACAGAAATGGAAGGCACATTACATTTACTGGCCAAGTCAAACGATGTAAGTGTTTCTTCATATCCATAGTGTTGCAAATAGGAGCGAACAATCCTGGTATTCAAGTAACTAAGTTAGTCTACATGCAAAAATAGTTAGTTGAACTAAATTATTGAAACCTTCGTGTGTAGCAGAAAGAAGAAGCTAACTAGATTCAGTCTCTTGTTTTCCTTCAATCAAAGCAGTATTCAGATTCATAAAATTTATTACAGAGAGACTGGTTCATCAGTAAGCATCAGCTTTCCACCATACTTAGATGGCTCAGAAATCACTGGATTGGGAGATACAAGCCTGAGCATGTGAATACACATTGAAACATAACCTAAATCGTGATTTGTAAAATACCATTCTACTGTTTTAGGATATTCTTGTCCCTCACAAGCAAGATAAGGTTAATTTATATTTATGATTATTGAAAAGACACCATCAGCACATTCAGAAATACATTTCAAATTCAGATGCAGTGTGTTTTGTTATCCAAAATATTCAGACTTGTTTTGCAAGTTAATGAACAATTTTGCACATTCAGAAATACAATTCAGATTTGGCTGCAGTGTGTTCAGTTATCTAAAACATATAACCGAAACATATAGACTTGTTGCAACTTTACGAACAATTCATTCATTTCCAACTAATATCTAAGTGAATAACAAAAAAATCAATAAAGCACAATCGAGACCACAAGGAAAACTCTATCAATTATCAAGCACGGTCAACGGAATTGGACTGATATGCACAAGTAGTGCCAAAACATCCACAAAGGCAAAAGTCCATTCATTGTGTAGTGTTTCTCCGATTTAGCCATCATGAAAAAGGAGGTAAATCATGAAGGTCCTGAGATTCACCATTAGAAAAAAGGAGTTCAAATCACGAAGAACCTTTTCTACTGCTGCATGAACATCAAGGCCTTTGACATTCATTAGGAGGAAATCATGAGAAAATTTGAAATAGCCAAGGTGTGAGAACAAATTAAACGTCTATTATTAGGAAATAACTATTCAGCACTCAGTTTTCTTCTTATTAAATATGGTGCAAGCTTTCATTGCAAGAGCTCTTTTTCCAAATTTGATATTCCATGCTCCTGTAATGAATAATCTCTTATCAATGTCTGTTCCAGATAAAATCAGAATCTATTTCCATGGACTTACCCATAACTCGCTTTCTGTGGTATAGATACGTCTTCAATTTTTGACTGTTTCTTTGCCCTTAACCGCGCTTCAAAATCCTAATCGAGGATTCAAAAAGCTAATACTTTCAGCATCCAATATTTTATCCAAAACTCAGTTATCAAAGTTAGCCTTTCAAATTTCAACAAGAAACAGTTTCATGTTCAATTAAATTTTAAATTCTCAACCCGTATTATTCCTGCTGTGCTTGGTAGTGGAAAAAAAAATTCTAATATCACTGGCAAATGCCAAAATGTTAATGGAAAGATAACTTTTGCCTGATATAAGCATCTTCAATCGGTGGAAAACTGTAAAACTTGTTAAAAAGAAGAGCTAAATGAATATGCTGCATCTCTTAGATAATTCGCATGCTCATACCCGTAATTAAAGGCACTATATTTTCATTAACAAGGAAGAAAGATTTAAAGTAGCTATTATGCACATTAGTTTAGAAATTTATTAGATATGCTAGTACTCAGCATCTTGCATTCTTGATTAATATGAAACTGAGTGAGTGAATTATGTCTATTGCAAAAGCATATGAACAAGTATAAACTCACATACTCCATCCTTCTTAGACAGAATTCCATTTTGACGGAAAACATGTAATGATCAGAGAGTAGCCACAGGGGAAGCCTAAGGTGAGGCCAAAACCTGCTTTTGTATGTTCAATTAATTAGATGCAACTGTATTCAAGAAAAGGTAAAAGGTTCTTTTTTACTGAATAATTTCAAATGCCCTAAAAGTTGTAGATACTAAATTTAGGGGGAAGCACAAGATAAAAGCTTTAATGACACATAGAGAGCAAACAGAAAACAATTGGAACTCTTTACCTTCACATCAAAAACAAAGGGATCCTGGCCAAAGTTGACGGTTACCCTGCCATTACGAATTCAATATAAAACTGAGAAAAGTCATTACTTTCATAGTATAATGAACTATCATTGGATTTTTGTATTGTCTATAAAGTTCGATGAGAAGATCAAGCCTGGAGAGGAAGTCCTAGCATGTAAACAAGAGAGTATGACATCGATATATAATGCACAAACATGATAAAATAATAATCACTCCCCAGATGTTTAAAAAGTAATAAAGGGCAGGATAAAGGGAAAACAAAAGGGACGAGGAACAGTGGGCACTATTTTCAACAAGACAGTTACAAATGCTGATCAGACTTCTGAACGTGAAAATACAGATACAACCTCAAAAATATTTGGAAGAAAAGATTACATGACTCAATGAACAGAAAATAAAGTTGTTCAGTATATAATATTGAACAGACTTTGGTAGCTAAGCTTGTGGAAACACTTCAGTAGCTAAGCTTATGAACACACATTAGTCACTAAGATCGTCATCACATAGAAAAGGGATCACCATTTAGTTGTACATGCTTAAAGAGGGTACTCAATAATGGGTAAAGCACAAAACGGACTTTGACGTGTCATTAAAGATGGCATCTCACATGTGTGAATATTATACTTGTGATAGCTCCAAACATATTCAAGTTATTTTGCTTTACAGGGAAACAATTGCTTATAGTCAAAATTAAGCTGACCAACACAAGAAAAAATGAAAAATACTCACAACCTTCATGAAACATGAAAAAAAGCATTGCTGCTAGGGATGTAGAATGAAGCATTGTCTTTGATATAAGTGGTATGTCAAAAACCTCACATGAAGAACATCAAGCTTTAATCAAATTTCAAAATTAGATCATATTCCAAGAAAATAAACAACCAGCTGTTGAATCTCGAAACAATCAATGTATTTGAGAAGGTAAAGACCTTGAACACTATCATAAACAGAGTTTGAAGGCAGAGATGTCAGTAAGATCGCCAAGGAGAAAACATATACGTAGTAAATTTTCTCCAGTAGGTGAAAAATAAACGGGCCAAAAACAAGGGAGTAAAGAAGTAAGCATAGAGACAGAAAGCAAGCAAGAAAGTGCTACATACTCCTCATTTTGGCTGTGAACGGCAACTGTAGGAAACAATGGTCCCTTCACATCCTTGGGGACCCCCAGTCCTACTATCTTCCCATTTTTCCTGATGTGAAGAAAAAGGAAATCTGTAAATGACAGGAATATAGAGATTTTCCAATCTGATGATAAGATTATTGAAGCTAAGTTATATCTTGTCAAAAGAAAAACATAAGAAATTGATATATTTGAGGAAAACAACCATAAACTTGATGTCATCAGATTCAGAAAAAGACCACATACACCATGCCATTCCAGTTCCATCATAAGAGCAAGAAAAAAGCTAATAACTTACGTGAAAAAGATTTCTTGATCAGCATAGTTGATACCACCGCCAACAGTATCACCAGTACTATATGTGGGGCCAAATTCCTCTCCCTTCCCATGTCCATGATAAAGCAGACCATCATCACCATGATATCCATAACTGTTTGCTTCCCAGCTGTCAACAGAAGAATATTAGGAGAGGAATTATGTAATAGATAATGATGTAACAAGAGGATAATCACTCATCACTTGCACAAAGAAAATTGTACATAGATTTCCTTTAGAAAGAATAGATTCTTCAGTAAGAAACACAGCTTCTCCTTTGTGTCGTTGATTAAGAGGCTGTTTTGCTTAGGTTAGAAAGTAAAGAACAAGGAAAAAGTAGAGCTTATAAGCTCTCATTTAAATTATAAAATAGGAAGTAAAATATAAAAAAATAATACAGAAAGGGTAGTTATGTATATATGTAAGTTAAACTAGCATAAACAACAAGAACTTATAAGCTCCAAAAGATAAGTTGGGGCTGAGTTACTCTTAGAATAAGCTCTTTCGAGGTTATATGCTCTAGCTTATGACTTGTTTTACCATATAGCAACAATGAGCTCATAAGCTCAAAAACAGCTTACAAGCTATTCTGACCAGAAGATAAGCTTATCAAGCTGTACCAAAAATGAGCTTATCAAACGCCCTTAAGTCTACAAAAGGGAAGGCAAATGTTTTAAGTTTGCACACATCTTGACAAATTACAGCCCCACAATATATAACCTTTTGCACCATTTAGCCATCTAAATTGACCAACCTCTGCTCACCAATTACTTCATTGCATTCTTAGTTAATGTCGCATATTAGATTTTGACCTTTGACTTCTCTGTAGAAGTAATGCATCCAAGTACTTCTTCAATGCATCATTTGCCTTTGTTCAACTCTATCTTCTCTCCAAAGAAGAGCTATCATCTTCCAAATTTCTCTGCTTGATTTTAGGTTGAAGAGTCACTAGTGCAATTTACAAATGTTCTTTTTTCTGTTACTTCTACTTGGGATGCTTTAAACTTTTATGTATCAGCTACGGAGGTGTCACACCCTGCTTTCATTGTGTCCTATAGAGAAACATGTTTTAAGTTCAACATTAAGAAAAAGAACCTCTAAAATAGGTCTTCAAGAAACAAATTTCCTTGCAACCCTAGTTTTTCATAAGCACAAACAGAAAAATTAGAAAGCAGAGCTTTGTCACCAATTCTGAACTGTTAGATTTCTACCTTGTATGTCCGATTTATCTATCACTCTTATCTTTGTGCTGACATCACAAAGATACTGATGCTCAAGAAATCCAAATCATCAACAGGTCTCGCTTTTTGTATACAACATTCAGAGATATGTAGAAGTAACAAGTAAACAACCATGTCATCTTTCCTCCCTCCCTCTCTATCAAAAGCACACACACTCAAACACTTTTTCATGGTTTGCTCCTGTGACTGATGGTGCTCAAAGACCGGACAGCCATAACATGAGGCAGAACAACTTTTCTTCAGAGAATTGGGCATTATGGGAGATTGACGATATTACAGCTACGATTTCCCGAAATAACAAGCTTACTGAAATAAGTTTCTAACCAACTTACAGCGACATGTTAGAACAAAAAAAAAAAAAAAGGAAAACAGAAATGTTGAGAGAACCAATAAGAAGGTTTACTTAGAACTCCTCTCATGAGAAACTCAGACGTCAATGGAAAATACCACATGGACATTTGAACTTGAGATCATGAACATAAAAGACCTCAAATCACATCTTTTAGTACATAGAAACTATCCTGGGGTAACAAACTCCAACTAATCTGAACAATTACCTTCTATTCATTCATAGAGGGGCACAAATTCCCTACAAGTCCAGAATTAAATCACAATGCTCCGATATGTACCACAGCTCAAAATAGATTATTACACATACAAAAAAGACTACATTAACGATGTGAGTAAGAAACAAAGAAAAACACCATCATTACTAACTCAGCATTTGCCATATTCACATTTTTAATCTTCCAAGCACATATATATTTAGAATTATATGTACGTGCATATATACAGCACAATATGTAATCCATAAAGTTCCAAATACAGGAATATCACTATATTAACAAAATGATAATCAACAACCGTGTCAACATCGAGATTCTTACATTATGAATGCGCTCCACACATCCACACATACAAATAGAGGAATGATTGTATCATCGAGTACCACTATCTAACTGAAAAGTTAAACACAATCCAAATTTCCATAGTGATCTCTTACTATAAATACATGTGTGTTTGCAGAATTTAAAAGAAACATGAATTTACAATTTTGGATTTCCATAGTGATCTCTTACTATAAATACATGTGTGTTTGCAGAATTTAAAAGAAACATGAATTTACAATTAATTGTCAAAAGTATAAGCACGCATACATACATACATATGTATATGTATACATTCATATATACGTGCAAATATATACGAACCCTGGTTGGCGGCGCATTTTGAAGCCAGTAGTGGTAAAGCCGATGGCAATCTGGCCCTTAGCGCCGACATTCTTGACGAAAATCTCGAAGTAATAAACTAGGCGCTTCAACGGGGCAGGGCGGTTCGCTTGGACCACGCCGACATCGTGGCCATGGAGGTTGACGGTAGGGTAGTGAACCGAGAGCTTGTCAGGGCCAACCACCGAAAATCCGCCGGAGCTGTTCAGCGTGTCTAGCTCCGTCGGCGGCTTCTCATCTTCTTCTAGCTCGTCGTAGTAGTCCACCTCGGCTGCTTCTGCTTCTGCTTCGGCTTCGGCTTCGGCTTCGAGCTTCGACGCCGCGGCTTTGGCACTCAGCCTCCACAGCTCAAGAAAGTAGGAGCCGATGACGTCATCATCCGCCATTTCCAGTTGACTATTGTATGTATATGTATCTATGTACGTGTATAAAGAGAATGCAAAAGTGTATTTTAAGAAAGCGTTAACGAGTGAAATTAAGAAACCCTAGAAAGAGATCAAAAGTAACCGGAGAAGAGAGAGATGAAAGATAAGTGAAAGATTTCTTCAAATGAAAGTTGGCGATATTCTGTAATCAAAGATCTCATTTATTCTATATATATAAAATAAAAAAATAAAAAAAGAAACCCTAGAAAGAGATCAAAAGCAACCGGAGAAGACAGAGATGAAAGATAAGTGAAAGATTTCTTCAAATGAAAGTTGGCGATATTCTGTAATCAAAGATCTCATTTATTCTTTAAAAAAAAAATCATTCATTTACCTAAAACAAAAAAATCTCACTCATTTATTTATTTTTTAATTTTGTGTTAGATATTCTCTTTTACATAATCTTGGGTTAGAGTAGGAGCAATTTTTATTAGCACTAACAAATTATTGAATTAATCCTCAATATTATGAAAATTACATTATTAGTCTCCGATTCTCTACAAAAATTATTAAGTGGGTCTCTTTTATTGTTGTTTTATCAAATTTAGATAGAAAAATTACAAAATTACTTTATACTTGTGCAAACTATCTTCCAAGTTTTCAATTTAGTCTTCAATATCTGTTCAAATTTTCAAATTAGTTCCAAATAAATAGCACTAACAAATTATTGAATTAATCCTCAATATTATGAAAATTACATTATTAGTCTCCGATTCTCTACAAAAATTATTACGTGGGTCTCTTTTATTGTTGTTTTATCAAATTTAGATAGAAAAATTACAAAATTACTTTATACTTGTGCAAACTATCTTCCAAGTTTTCAACTTAGTCTTCAATATCTGTTCAAATTTTCAAATTAGTTCCAAATAAATAGTATCGACATTATTACATAATCAATTTTTATTACGTTTTAACAAAAAGATTATAAAGACTACTTTTAAATACTTAAATAAATATTGAGACTCATAGGATGACTTTTTATATTGTAAGACTCATAACATGACTCTTGAACACTAGGACAAACTATTATAAATCCGACTAAATATTAGGAACTAGTAGTAACTTTTGCTCTTAGATTATCATAAAACTGTAAAGTAGCTAGTTATTGTGCAAAGCATGTGGCATTTTAGTAATTGCATCTTTTGTTTTAAAAATGGATTGTATCTATGAAACAAATAAATTTAAGAAAAAACTAAGGCTTCAAAGGAATCCCATGAACATTCAAATAACCTATCACAACCTGACTTTGATGGGAATCAGATAATATATCTAATCTCAAGTTACATTTTAACACATTTAGAAAGTGATCTTTTAAACTAAATGCAAAATTTTATTTCGAAGGGACACTTTATTAGTGAAAAACTCACAGCGAGTTTGCTTCTTAAAACGTGTCGTAAAAGGAAACATCTAACTCTAGCATCATGAATTTAATTTCTTCAAATGTGTGAATTGTATACCCAAAAAAAGAGAGAGAACGACTTACTTCTAAGATGGGTATTTTGCCTCAAACCCTTGCACTTGAAATAAATGTTATTTAGACATACTTGGACGTATCTAAGTCTTCAAGAACATTTAACATCCTTTCTCATGTAAGGACTAATCGTATTGTAGTCCCCATTAACTATATAAAGTAGTTTTTATATATGTATATTTTTAATCTAAAAATTGTAGTCTGAAGTATCTAATATATTACTTTTATTTTTGAAATCACTTAACTCGGTCAAAGAACTTTGGTTTGTTTATTTTTTGTATAAGACTGTGCAATCGAAAAATAAGTATAGAAGAAACATGTCAAATCTAATATTTTATACAAAGGTTAAAAGAAGCAAAAGTGAAACTAATAAAATGAAAAATAGGGTAAAGGTCAGAATTGAGTCCTTATTTTTAGTTTGTTTGACATTTTAATTCCTTATGTTTCAAAACGATCCTTTTAATTCTACACGTTTGAATTTAGTGATGCCATCAGTTCTCACATGTCAATTAAAATATCCAATTTTTGAAGGGCAAAAGAGAAAATTCAAGATTTCTTTATATTTTTCTCTTTTGTTCTTGTTCTCTTCATCTTCTTCTCTAAATGTTTTTTCACTCAAAAACCTAACCTCTATTATTCAAGAAAAATGTGAGCCTTAACAAAATTAATTTTACAAATAGATTTACAAGGACATGTATCACACTTGGCATAAATTTTGATCCATCAGAGATAAATCTTAAGTGAATGATACTTGAGGATGAATTTCATCTCATATAACGCCTTTTTGCTCTGTAAATATAAAATTATCAAAAGTGTATGTGTTGACATAATAAGAGTAAAGAATCATATAAAAACCCCCTGTGGGAATTGATTTCGTAGGTGAGGACATTTTTTTACAAAGAAGATGCTCTTCTTTGCTCTCTATGCATATATTGTTCAATTCATTTTCACTCAAAACTTTGATGACCAGCCATATATATGGACTTCCGAACCAGACCAAGCCATTATTAACCTTGACACAACCTCTTCCTCATATCTCACATCAGAATTCACATCATGGTAGGGCTGCGAGAAACTGTGCCTGTTGTTCTGGACTTAAATCATAAAATGTTTGTGTCTGTCCATCAGTAGGATGAGATTTGCTATATTGGCTCGTTTGAACTATGTTTTGAGCAATTCAGGAAGTGGTTGTGGCATGTTGAAGACAAACGCTCAAATCCAGATCCCACTGATGGATAGTCCCAGACATTTTATGATTTGAGTCCAGAGCAACAGGCTCAATCGTGACCAGTGTATCCGCCATGGCTGATCTTCCCCCGCCAGAACAAGAAGTTGTTACTAACAACTCTGATCTTACTTCCTTTGATCCTTCCGTCGGGTTCAACCTAGATGAGGACATGGCCATTGTGAAGAGCAAGTAAAGTGAGTAAATCCATTCTTAAAAGACTATCTTCACAACATTGAACAATGGGATACAGTTCTTGATTTCAATAATTATGACTTTATATATATATATATATATATTGGAGCGTAACGTAAAAAGCTCATTCTCATCTTGTATTTATTTGGTTTGAAAGTTCCATAATGCGTATGTATGGTATTTACCAACTCCACTCTTTGCTAATATGGTAAAATTATCTATGATATATCATTCATGATCAACAACCAGCAAATTAGCATTTGGCATCGCCTGATTATGCATTCATTGCAAGTACTCAAAAGATAATTCCCAATATAACATTAAAACCTTTGATGCGAATCAGCCATCCACATTCATTACATCATTTGGATGAATTTTCCAGCAAAGATTCAAGTCAAGATTCTATTTTCAAGATTCAAGAACTTCAAGATTCTTCAAGAAGTTTTAAGAAGATTTGAAGATTTGGTCAAGATTTGATTTCTTTGTAATTCTATCTTAGTTTGAGTTTTAGTTTAATTTGAATTCTGGTTTATTGTCTAGAGTCCAATATGGACAAAATTAGGTATTCACACTAGGAATGAATCTTTCTTGGGCTCCAAGAAAATAAGACTTTCTTGGGCTCCAAGGAAAGGAGTATTTCTTGGGCTCCAAGGAAATGACTATTTCTTGGGTTCCAAGTCTACTTCTTTGACTTAGTTACTATTCACATCACTATTCATGTTAGGGTTTAGGAGTTCTTTTCCAAATAGGAAACTTATTTGTTCTTTGCCTATATAAGGCTGATTGTCATGAAATAAAAGTAAGATGTTTTTGACTATTAAATTGTGATATTATTCTCCTTGAGTTCTCCAAGAGACTCTTTCGAACTTATCAAGGGATTCCTTGTGACGTTCACCCTCGACTTATCAAGCAGATTTCCATCCCCGTTTGTGGCATCTTCAGCATACTAAGGTTCTTTCTTTACTAAGCAACGGGTCGCCGTTTCCATCATTCTCAATTATACCAAGGTTCTTGTTTTTCTAAGCAACGGGTCACGGTTTCCATCATTCTTGAAAAGATCTTGGGTTTGTTTTACCATTCTTGGTGTTGGGTCTCGGCACATATTGACCAAGTTCATATCAGTTGGTATCAAAGCTTAGGTTTATCATGTTTGCCTATCTTTTTTCTTGTTTTCTTGGTCAATTTCATGTGTCTAGGTTAGGTTTTAATTTTCTTTCTTGGTTCTTGATTGAGTCTTGCTTTCAATTCCTTTTTCTTGAATTCCTCGTTTTTAGTTATGTCTAAATTCCGTGTCTTGTTTTCTTTTCAATTTCGTTTCTTGTTTTCTTGTCAAATCCATTTCTTGCTTCAATTCCGTTTTCTTGTGCTTCTAAATTTGAATTCTTGTGACTTGCTCATTGTTTTCGTTTCTGAAAAGTCAAGAAAAGAAAAAAAAGAGAGAGAGAGAGAAAAAAAAACAGTTCGAAGTTGAAAAATCGAAAAATAGTGAATAGTAAAAAAAATTGGTTGAAATAGCCTGCGAGGAAAAACTTTTCTGAAGGAAAACGACGTTCTAAGAATAACCCACAGCTTTGTTGTAGGAACCACCCTCTTAGGGTCTAAATCCATCGTTTACTAGGGTTTTTGGGCATTTTTGTGTTTTTGAATAGATTTTTTTTTTACTTTTCTTATTTCTCTAGGTTTCGTTCTTGCTAATTTGTCTTAGTTTCTTGTTCTATTCTTGTTCCCCAAGTCTTAGAGGTCTAAAAAAAAAATCCGTGAGAAAAAAAAAACAAAAAAACAAAAAAAATTCAGTTTCGTTGGTTTGTTTCTTGTCTAGAGTAGCTGCTTGGAATCTTCTTGATATTGTTTGATTAGTTTCGAAAGAACTAAAAGAAGAATACGAGAGGAAAAAGGCAGTATGTGAGAGTAATAGAGGGTAAAAGCCAAATTGAGTAGAGCGAAACACGTGAGGGAGAGTTTGTTGTAATCATGTCTCAAAATCAAGGAGAACACGCAAACGAAGAAGCTCAACAATAGGGAGTTTCGAATTTGCAGATGCAGGCATTGATGGGGGAGATGAGACGGATGATGAAGGCTGAATTGGAACAAATACATGTGAGGTTGGATAGAGTAAAAGATAGAGCACAGCGAGGGCATCCACAAGTTGCTCCAAACGCACAAAGGAGGAACAAGTTGCACAGAGGAGTTGAACTGTTTCCCGAGGACATACCACATGGTCTACCACCTAGGCTGGTCTTTGAGCCTGGTGGATTTGAGGACAAATCCTTCTCAAAAGGGGTGGAATCATTTGGATAAATTTTTCAGCAAAGATTCAAGTCAAGATTCTATTTTCAAGATTCAATTTTCAAGATTCAATTTTCAAGATTCTATTTTCAAGATTCAAGAACTTCAAGATTCAAGAAGTTTTAAGAAGATTTGAAGATTTGGTCAAGATTTGATTTCTTTGTAATTCTATCTTAGTTTGAGTTTTAGTTTAATTTGAATTCTAGTTTATTGCCTAGAGTCCAATATGGACAAAATTAGGTGTTCACACTAGGAAGGAGCCTTTCTTGGGCTCGAAGAAAATGAGACTTTCTTGGACTCCAAGGAAATGAGTCTTTCTTGGGCTCCAAGTCTACTTCTTTGACCTAATTACTATTTATGTCACTATTCATGTTAGGGTTTAGGATTTATTTTCCAAATAGAAAACTTATTTGTTCTTTGCCTATATAAGGCTGATTGTCATGAAATAAAAGTAAGATATTTTTTACTATTAAATTGTGAGATTATTCTCCTTGAGTTCTCCAAAAGACTCTTTCGAACTTATCAAGGGATTCCTTGTGGCGTTCACCCTCGACTTATCAAACGGATTTCCATCCCCGTCTGTGACGTCTTCACCATACTAAGGTTCTTGCTTTGCTAAGCAACATGTCACGGTTTCCATCATTCTTAATTATACCAAGGTTCTTGTTTTGCTAAGCAACGGGTCGCGGTTTCCATCATTCTTGAAAAGATCTTGGGTTTGTTTTACCATTCTTGGTGTTGGGTCTCAGCACATATTGAATAGGTTCGTATCAACCTTTGATCATCCCAAGCACTCATTAGTTTTACCGATTTGATAATGGATGAATAGATAAGATTGTTAATCTTGAGAGTGATAGAGAATTAATCTTGAGAGTGAAAGAGAATTAATCTTGAGAGTGAAAAAGAATGGTGTGTGTGTGTTTTATTGGAAGGGGTTTGGTGATGCCCTAGTGCAAAGAATGGGTTCAGTAGCCGCGAGTTGACTCACCTTCCCTGTGAAACAATGGCTCGGAGTGGTGGTGGCAGCATTGTCAAGATGATGTTTGATCTCACCCAACTCATAATATTAAGGCTACGGCCCATGGGCAGTCCAATAAGCTCACTAACTACCCCTACAATAGGTTCCGCTCAAGCCCAGGACTCTTGAGAGAACCCAACGTTCGATGCCACTATGTGTAGTTAGCTAGCGATAAGCTCAAAGAAAATTCGGCCCTATCGAGACTTTAGGGATAAACAACTACGAGATAGCTCAACTATCCAATCCATCATGAATGGATGACAATGACAAACTAAGGTAGGCTCTAGCCTTATCAAACCCCAAGGAATAGATACAAGAGTTCTCTAGAGATGCAAGTCTTTGGGGCTCATGGACTCTAGCCTGCTAGCAACTATAAATAGGCTATACCTACCAAGAGAAAGACATCGAATATTAGACACCTTCAATCATATTCGCCTTTCCCCTATTGTATTGAACAACCTCCGTACATTCTATCCCTCATACTATGGTAGTTTTCCCCAATTACCTCATATTTTATGTCCTATTTATACTCTCTCCTACAAACACTAACTTGAGCATTGGAGTGTCTTTGGTCGGTCCCATATCGGTGTTAAGGACTCACACTGTTCATCTACCTTCTGACCTTGCAGGTTGTTGATGCCCACCGAAATTCGTGATTATAGATTTTGGAGTCTACAATTTTTACTTGTGTTGTTAGCTTTATGGACCAGATATTAGAGAATAAGCAAGTCGTGATTCTATTCTTATCAAAGTATTTACAAACGGGAAAGAGATAAAGACAGGGATAAGGACAAAGAGTGACTAGATATTCATGTCAGAAGTGTTGCTAGTATCCACAATGAAGTCATCACATTGAGATTATATTTGTTAAACAATGTGATCAAGCTTGAAGGATTATTGAATTCGCTTACATGTGCCAGTAGATTGTGTTAGTTACATCCACATCAAGGTTGGTTTTTCATGAACATGATGAATCTCAAAATTCGTAAAATCAAGAAAACTTTCTTGAATTTCTACGGTTTCTAGCTAATAATAATAGAAAAATAAAAAATAAAAAAGGAGTTTGGAAAAATTCTTTTAGAAATAAATAGCTTATAACTCCTTATACACGAAAGTACATTACAAATTCTTTGGCTATTGAAACTAATGACATCATCATCAGTGATCTTAGAGATAATTTGTCTAATATTATATTTGATGATTTACGAGATGCAATAATGAAATAACAAATGGTTGTTTCTCTTATGTGGACAATCATTGATGTATTATTTAGCACTTTTTTAGAATATTACATGCTAGAGATACCACCACTCTAACACTTTAAACTGCATTTGAAGTTTAATTATCAAGACACAAGTTGAACATATTATAGCAACAAAGATTGCTTATATAGAATTTTCCCACACAATACACTAGTGTAAAATATACATATTTATACATGAGCAGCTAGCTATAATTTGGCAATTTTGAATCCCTTGATGTCATCCTAAAGTCAAGCTAAGATACAAATTACAATAATTGATGATAGCCTTGAATAGTGTTGAATCTTTTCACGTGGCTTGATACTAGCTTGGTGTTGATTCTTTGCCGTATGATTTTTTGCATATTTTGTCCTTGGAAAAAATCGTTAATATAGCCTTATCATGCCCCCTCAAGATAGGTGTTCCGTCAAGGACACCTATCTTGACATGTTGTTTGTGATGTACTTGTCGTGACAGTGGCTTTGTGAGGGAATCAACTAGTTGATTGGTAGAGTGAACATGCGCAACACAGAGCTTTTTCTGAGACACTTGATCCCCAACAAAATAAAAATCAATGGTTATGTGCTTCATATGAGAGTGAAAGACGGGGTTTGCATATAGATATGTTGCCCCCATATTATCACAGTAGATGGTAGGTAGTTTTGGTAGTGAAATGTGTAGCTTACGAAGAAGATTTTGAAGCCAATTAATTGCTGCTACTGTGGATGCAACTACCCTATACTCTACTTTAGTGGATGATCGAGCAACAATTCTTTGTTTTCTGAATGACCAACTAATAGGGTTAGTGCCAAGAAATACCACATAGGCTGAGGTAGAAGTTCTATCATCAACATTCTCAGCCCAATCCTCATCAAAAAAGGCATGTAAACTGATACTAGATGAACGACGAAGAAGTAGACCATGAAAAAATGTATTTTTGAGATATTTAAGAACTCATTTTACAGTCGACCAATGAGTTACTATAGGAAAGTGCATGAACTGAGAGAGCCTGTTAACTACAAAAGAGGTGTTTGGCCTTGTAAAGGACAGAAATTGAAGAGCACCAACTACCTTCCTATATTGTGTTACATCTGTTGACATGGTGTCATCCATGAGACGCAATACTTTTGTTGTTGAAAGAGGTGATTGCACTTCCTTTGCCTCATGCATATTAGTCTTTTACAATAGGTCTTTGATATATTTTTGTTAAGAAAGAAAAATTCCATGTGAAGTGTGCACAACCTGTACCCCAAGGAAATAATCCAACTCACCTAAGTCTTTCAAGGAGAACCATGTGGCAAGTGATCCAATAACCTCTTGCACAGCCTTGGGAGTATTACCTGTGACCACAATGTCATCTACGTACATAAGTAAATAAAAAGTAAGTTGATCACGATTGAGTATAAACAAGGATGTGTCACTTTGAGAGTTAACAAAACCAATTGCTAGTAGAAAACGCTGTAACTTTATGTACCAGACCCTCGGTGCCTGTTTTAATCCATAAATCGCTTTACATAATTTACAGATGTGATTTGGAAATTGAGAGTTAACAAAACCTTGTGGCTGACACATATACACATTGTTCTTAAGAGTGCCTTGGAGAAATGCATTATTCACATCAAGTTGACGAAGAGGCCAATCACGTTGTATTACTAATGATAAAATGAGGTGAATAGTTAATGGCTTAATGACCGGGCTAAAGGTGGCATAGAAGTCAATCCCTAGTCGCTGATGAAATCCCTTGACAACAAGCCTCGCTTTATAACGGGAAATTGTTCTATCCCGACCTCTCTTAATCCTGTAAACCCATTTGCAACCAATAACATTAGTAATGTTGGTATAAAGCACTAAATCCCATGTTTGATTTCTTGCTAAGGCATCAAATTCCTCACTCATGGCAGCTCGCCATTGTGATTTTTGAGCTTGTGAGAAAGATGTAGGTTCAACAGGTTTATGATGCTCATGAGTGGCAGTCAAACATAATTTCTAAGTGGGTTTAAAGATCTGTTTTTTTAATTGAGTAACCATGGGGTAAGGAGCAGGGAATGATGTAAATACAATGGGTACCATGGTTGAAGTAGGAGAGCAATTTACTTGAAGTAGGTATATTGTAGGGGAGTCCACAGTCATTGACTGGAGAAGTTGGTAATGTTGGATCTAGTGTTTTGTTAACATGTGATACTAAGTCATGAGGTGGGCTTAAAGATTGAGATGAGAAAGGGTATTGCACATGAGCTAGCCATTTGTAGATAACAGATTCTGAAAGCATTTGAGAACTAGGCATGTCTTTGTACAGGAAAATAGACTCAACAAATACAACATGTCTTGATATGAAAATGCCATTGGTTTGAAAGTCAAGACAACTATAGGCATTGTATGGAATAAAATACCCAAGAAAAACACATGGTCACGATTTTGGGTCTAATTTGTGAAAAGTGTAAGATTTCAACCACAGTTAGCAGAGATACCCAAACACTTTTAATTTATGATAGTGTGGACGTTCTTGAAATAGGCACTGATAAGGAGAGTGATGGTAAAGTCTTGGCATGGGTAGTCGGTTAATTAGGTAGACTGTCGTTTGATAAGCAACTGACCAAAACTTTAGAGGTAACGAGGCTTGATTAGTTAAAGTAAGCGTTGTTTCTAAAATATGTCGATGTCGCCGTTCAACAATACCTACTAATTGAGGAGTATAAGGCCCAGGATTGAAGATGTTGAATGCCATAGTTTTGAAGAGTAGAGTGAAGCCCAATAAATTCCTTTCCTCCATCAGAATAACAAGCCTTAATGGAAAGTTGGAAATAGTTTTCAACCAATTTTTTAAAGCTTTCAAACACAAATACGGTGTCAGATTTTTTGTTTAAGAGAATATAACTGATAAAGCTATATCCAAGCCTTTGGTCAAGCAATCAGTGCATTAATCATCAATAGCTAAGGATCAGTTGTAACAACCGGGACCTAGTATATAACACCTCATACATATTTGCATATAAATTTGTGCTAGTTTGGGTGCAATATGTGCATAGGTGATCATTCTAGCATTTAAACTTATGTAGTAGTTTTATTTTCTTCTATTTCTCCTATTTTCTTCAAAGGGGACACTAACATTATTAATTCAAATAAAAATATTTTAACTACTATTTTGACAATTACATTATACGGGATAATTTTTAATACGAAGTAGACTTATTTTTATTTTTTTTAAAACGAGCCCTGAGCTCGGGGTAAAAATTAAAGTATTTAATTTTGCAAATCTCATATTTTCCCTTAATATATAAGTAATCTTGGGCATACATTCATAATTTTTATTTAAATAGCATGACGGGAGAGTGCACTAGGAAAATGATTTTCATATCGTATGAATAGTAAAAACAATGAATTTGGGCTAGTTAGTTTTAAATGACTTTTTGGGCCTTAATTTAACTTAGTCTTGCATCTTTTAAGCCCAATTAATTACCTATACTAAATATATATCTTATATACAATACATACATAACATAATAGCTAACAAACAATTGTAAAAATACCCATTATATCCCCCCAACACGTCAGCCATCTAGGAGAGACAAAAAGAAGATTTTGCTTGCAAATCTTCATTGTGTGATCATCCAAGTTCTCTACAAATGCATTCAAGTCCTCCTAAGCCTAGTTGTTGCATATATTGCCTTGTGTGGTGAGGGTTTTATCTCTATTTTTGCATTTGAATGTTTTGCCTACAAACTTTAATTTTAAGATTTGATGCTATATTTCTTGTACATGAATTTCTATGCTTAAATTGTCTTCTATTAAGTTAGAAGAACATTATTCTATGAGTTTTTAGCAAGATTGATGGCTAAAATGGAGAATGATAGTTGGAGAATACAATGAATAGTAACTTTTAGGGATTTTGGTTAATTTTGTGCTATAAGCTTGATTCTATGCTAGCTAGAGATGCTATAGGTACTAATGATCCTAAGTTAGTGATTAAATGTGTTTAGATTGAAAGACTTGAATAAACTTGCATAATTGGCTTGGTTTTGAAAAAGGGCTTTGTGTAATTTGGTCAATCAGGTATGTTTGAGTGATATGGTTAGTGCTTAAAATGCATTTATGGCGTTGAATTAATGATCGGTTTGGGTAGTTGTAGTTCAAAAGGACAAAGGGGCAAATTGGGGTTTTGCGATAGAAATGAGTTAAAGTGTAGCTTCGTGTGGTTTAAACGTGTCATAAAGTGTCTAGAAGTGAGTGGTGAAGTTGGTTTGCAAGTCTCGTATCTCAAATGGAGTGAGTAGCTTGAGAAAGTTGGCTAAATGAATAGTATTTTGTTGAATTAAAGGTCCTATGCAAGGGTTAAGTTACAAGCATTAACCTAGTCAATTAACTTAGTCTATTAAAATCCTGATTACTAACTCTACTGTAGGTGTCGTTCCATCTACGAGTCCATTATATAGCCATAGTATGGATCTGTCCTTACAGCCTGGTGTAAAAGGTATGTTTCAACTAAATAATCAACATCTCCTTTCTAGTCTAGAACTATGATATAACCTATTATCATGGAATCTAAGGTTGTCAAGCTATTGATTCACTATTAAAGCATGGATATATGACACGAAAATAAAGCCATCATAACGTCTACTGAAAAGCATTACGTAGACGATAAGTAAAACAATCATAACATCTACTGAAAAGCATTACGTATGAAAGAAAATACTGAATTAAAGCAAAACATATATTATAATTGAATTAAATAACTAAATCCAAGACTATATATTAAAAGACCGTCATTTACAATATCCTCTTCTAGATAATAGCTTTACTCAAACATAATATTAAATACAAGTAGTATAAATAAGAGAGTCAAGAAAGGCTCCCTCAATATGACAACTTTGTATTTCTAATTCTCAAAATTTGAGCAGGGGTCCGATGCTAAATAGTTATTCATGCAGAACTAATTTCCCCCAAATAAGAGCTACTGGGGCTGAATTTCCCCCGAATAAGAGCTTTTCTATTAAAAGATATTCGGGCAGAACTTCCCTAAATAATAATTACTTGGGTCGGATTTCCCCATTAAATTAGCTATTCGGGCAAAATTTTCCCGAATAAGAACTACTTAAGTGGGACTTCCCCGTATTTTACTAATACTACTAAATTAAACTAACTAACTAATTAAACTAATTAAAACTGATTAAGAAATTAATTAAAATATAATTTAAATCCAAAAATAATTACAAAATTCGGTTGGGGGATGGGGTATTTATAGGCAGAATTTCAGAGGCGCACTCGAGCGCCAGTGAGGCGCACTCTAGCCCGCTTCTGCTCCAACCGTTGATTGATCACCACGTGTCGCTTCCGGAAGATTCTGTTGAGGGCATTCGAGCACTAGTGAGACGCGCTCGAGCACCATTCTGCTGCTCCGCTGGATTTTCGCCATGTGTTTCTTCGAGAATGTTGTGGAAATTTCTAGCATAGGGTGCTCGAGCGCCCTTCTGTTGACTTTTTGGCTCTGAATGTTAACTTTCTACCGGGGCATTGACCGAGGCATTTTCAGGCATTTTTTACTATTTTGACCCTCCAAACGGTGGAATTTGGCTAAAATCATGCCGCGTGCAAGGCATAGCATGCATTTTGCTCAGAATACCGTTTCTACCTTAAAACTGGTATGATTTATCAAAAACGGATATAGGTCACTATTCAAGATCATCCAGGTCAATGTTCCGAGTCCGATTTCGTGCTACTTTCGGCCAAATTCTTATTATGCAGACTCTATTCTTCCACCATTTCTCGTGCTTTTTCCCTTTCTTACTTCTTGACTTGCAATTTGGATTGTTTCGGATATGATTTTCCACTTTTTAGTATTTTCTTACATTGCATCGAAAGTATCAAAGTGTTGCATTTATTCCAGAGTTAAGATGCAAATGCAGTACAAATACAATGGTTTGAGTGCTGCAAATACAGTCACATCACTTGGCTTCTAAAGGTGAGGGATTCATATTACTTGGCATTTTAATTAGTTTATTGCTTTGTATTGTAATGAATATTGTGTGGTTAATGTGTGTTTGAGCTATTTTATTGGGTTAATACATGTTTAAAGTTATATTCATTATAATTGCTTACGTGCAAGGACAACCTCTTTTGTTGTCCTCATTGTTTGCTTATTGTTTTGTATACTTATCGAATTGTGTGATTATAATTGTTATGGATATCGTGGTTGAGCAACCATTTAGGCTTGGTAGTGTCGGGGAAGCCAGGCGGCATCGAGCTTGTCGGTATACCTGAGTTACCACCCACTGGAGTGATTGAGGTTATGCCGGCTTATCGTTATCGTTATCATTATTATATTGGGTTTCTATTCGTGGTTCATGGATCGTGGATCATGGTTCGTGGTTCGTGCTTGTGGTCAACATGGTATCCTTATTGTATAACTCTTGCTTGAGCCCTAAGTCCTTGAAGAGTTACCTGATATCCTTTTTATTATGTGTGTATCTCTCGTTTGGGCCCTAAGTCCTTGGAGAGCTACATTTGATTGTATTCTTCTTTATATAAGTGTTTATTAGTTCTTAATATTGATTGAGTCATTATATTAATGTGGTATCTCTAAGACTAAATTGTTTCCTTGTTATTAAATGTATATGATAGTCTTGAACGATATGTTGTGTTGCCATTGAGTTCTTAACCTGCTACTTAGTCTATAGTTTTCTAAAATATGTAACATAGCTTTGTTGTTTGAAGTGAGTATTTTATGTTGTGAATTGATTCTATGACTTATATGCATTGCACGAAAACATTTTCGAAAATCTTCTCTTTTGTTCCCTCCCTCACTGAGTATACATGTATTTGTATGGTTACCCTTCCTTTCTAACAATTTTACAGGCAAGGCAGAGTTTGTTTCCAAGAGGTAGGAGAGCAGGTTAAAGACTACTTTATTTGTTCGTAGCAGAAGTTGATTGTCTTACGTGCTGTCGTTTGAGTTGGATGATCTCTATGTAAATTATGTGTATGCTTATGTATTCTTTTGAGGCTTGCGTGCTTTGTATATAATTTGGTTGTAAAATATGATTGACTTAAAATATAAGAATGTTTGGTAGATAAGATTATAGTGGTAAGATAAGCAAATTTATGACATAGAATTCCAACAGTTAATGAAAATGCATGCTTGTATGATATATTATGTTATATTACAAAGACTCGGATGGCCTTATAGTCTTGAGAAGTTATGAAGTGGATGTTGGTATATTGCTTTGTGGTTATTTCTTCTACGTGCAAGTGTGTGGTTAAGCCTGGAAATAGGGAAAACTCTGTTTGTTTTTTCTCATTTTTCGTGACCTCGGGATTTGGATCGGGGATTCGGTCTCGTGAGAGATCGGGGTGTTACATCACAACATTATCGTGATCAGTTGGCAAAATATCAGCAAAAGTCAACCAAGACATGATTGCTGAAAATCATACTCAACTTTTGGCAACAAACTGTAATTGTGGGAATCTAAATCCCATCATTATTGTCTATTGCATGCATATAAGTAGATGTGTATCAGATGTAAAGACGTGTGGAAAGTAATGCATATATATTTTTTATGGTATCAAGAGCATTCTAAAGCTCTCACAAGCAAATACCTTGCAATCCATTTTTTTTAGCCACTCAAATCTCACTTAGTCAATATGTCTTCTAATTCATCAGAGACATTTCCCATACCTATGACAGTGAACAATGTTCCCGTAATCTTGCTCAAGGACACCTGTAAACAATCTCATGGCAAAGACTCCTGCACATAAGACTCATCCACGAAAGGCACATTATCCTCTTCTGGAGGCACGTACCCGTAATCTTGCTCAAGGACACCTGTAAGCATGCAATAATAGAGAATAAGCTTATAAAAAAAAGCTCAGTGAGGATCCGATAGATCTCTAACAGTATTTACTATACTCCTTGGAAATGATCCTTTGAGCAGTAAACACACAATAAAACATCAATAACAATATAAACATATAATTATAATGACCAATCAATAAAGGATACTATAGTTAGTGTAGCTCCAAACGCCATCACGATCTCAACTATTCTTCTTATAACTCCCCATTACTCACGGACCCGAGGTACCTCACTAGCCCCTCCCTCCATGACACCTCCGCCATGCGAGCTGGGGGTAGCCTCTGGTAGTCATGCTATTATCAACCCGACAGCTCGACACTGCCCAAGAGTTGGCACATACATACCAAGACTCAGTAATAAAAATAAACATCATAACACAGGAGGACAACCTTTTCCGTTGACTATCTCCCGGTTCATCAATAATCATCTTTTCATCAATATAACATCAAATAATCAATTAAACAATAAACAACTAAGTTAGATGACAAAGTAGGTCATCCAACTTAACATGCATTAAACACGTAATCTAACCCTAGTCTAACCCTTTACAACTCACAATTCAATCACTCAAACACCACCCAATCATCTAAAGGCATAGATCAACAATTTAAAGAAAGACAACCTAAACTTCAAATAATCATATCTTACATTCTACTAATCCAAACAACTCTAAATCAGTTTCTAACACTCACCCATTCAATCAACTACATTAGCCCTCTCGAAAACCAACCAAGACACATCCAAATCAAGCCCAACAACCCTAAAACCTCAATGCACCTAGGCTGAAATTTTTGGATTTTCATACAAACATCGCAATCAAAAATTCGGCATTATAACGGAGCTATCACATAATTAACAATCTTTTAAAAATCGACGGCAATCGATTGCAACCATTACAACTCAAAATATTCAACAATTGGCCAAACTATTAACTTTAAATAGCCGAAAATAAAAATTTATGGTACAACGGTTCAAATCTCACAAGAATACATATAATCGATCCTTAGCATGCACTGAGCAATAATATAACTTCAAATTAACATTCTAACGGTTCAAAATGCAATTATAAGCAAAAACATAAAAAATGAATTTTGAGATCTAGAATTTTTCTCTCACCTTTGATGCGAAGTAAGCCTAGATATGCGTACAATACGTGCCCAACAAGCGGAATCCAACTCGGCACGAAAAACTACGGATAAAAACTAGCTTTTTCTATGAAAATTTGCTTTGAAAACCTTTGAAAATTTCTTTCTCTTTTCTCCCTTGAAGCTCTCGGCCTTGTGTGTGTTTTTGAGGGTGTGTTTGTGCTTTGTTAGTAGGTGTTGATGCATATAAGTAGAAGTCAATCAATTTTAAAGAAAGTCAAATTAGTTCTTTTAGTCTTTTAATTCTATTTTTAGTCTTTTAATTCATTTCTTGACTATTTCTTGCTTAACTAATAAATTAACACCTAAATTAATTCTAGACATTATATTTTAGGTGAAAAAGAGTTTTACATTAAAATAGTTTCACCCGAGTCGGCTCAAAACTCGTTTTCTTGCAAAAGAAAGTGTAAAAATCTTTAAAATTTCAAAACCAATTCCAAATCCGTTTTAATCAAACACGGGTCTATTAATACCCGAGGACTAGGTTTTAAAACGTTTAAAACACCCCTGTAAAAATTTTAGCGGACAGGTGTTCAAAATACTATTCACCAAAATCGACGATAAAATTTCTGATTCCGTTTTTTATGAAAATTTCATGAATGCGCACTTAGCATGTATTAGGAGTATTAATCACATATTTAACACATTCTAAGTTATATAGCATATAAACAGGTCAATTCACGCAAAACGAGGTAATACACGCAAATCGAAATAAAGCAAAATATGGGGTCTCACAGGAACTGTTTGACAAACTGGTGGATCACGAACCATTTCTCAAATGTGAGATGCTTGCAAAGAATCGGCCATTATCACAGCTCTATATTATCAGAAGGGCAATGGCAAAGGGAAATGAAATCACTTCAATAATAAAAAGGGGTCCAACCACAATTTTGGCCTCAACCAAAATTCTGGGTACTCCTATAGCACGTACTCAACACTGTCCAACAATCATGGGCATCAAAGTTCTTATACAATCAACAATGGGCATACTCCATATGGTTCTCACTAGAAATCAAACAATTTTTCAAACTATTCCAAAGTGCAATGTCAACTATGTGACAAGTTTGGACACACGACAAAACAATGTCGTTCTCGCCCACAATTCTAGCCTGCACATCAAGCTCATTATATGGCTCATGATTGTAACACCTCGGCACTTCACGAGACCGGAAGTTCTATTAAACAATCTATATTCATCCCATTACCAAACTTGATCACAAAATTTAGGAAAAACAGAAGGAGTTTTCCCTGTTTATAGGACGAACAGCTACCTGCCAACAGACAATAAAGCCACCAGCCACACAAAATTCAACATCCATAACATTCTCCAACTTCATCTCCACAACTTTCTCAACTTCAAGGCCATCCGAGCCTTAAGCAATACAAGACATTATAAACACGTACAAGCATGCAATTAACAATCCTTGAATCTTTATCTTTTGTCCACTTATCATACTACTCTATATTATTAATTAGACTTTCTTATAATCTAAAGCCAAACAACTACTAGCTTTTATTAACATACAAGCAAGCAACATAGAAAGTAAGTAAGGTTAAACTATTACAGACCACTACCATTCCAGTCAAACATCAACCTAACTATTACAATTCCAACAACTCCAAACATATATACAACCCATAGGCAAATTATTACATAATATAATACAAACAAAGTCTTCCTCAGTTTAGCAGGCAAATACTCCAATCTCAAGAAATAGCACACAACAAACAAGACAACTCCTCCAACTGCACCACCTGAAACATGTTTAGCGAGGTATGAGCAACCACAATTGCTCAGTGAGGGATACAGTCTAATAGGGCGTGCAATGCAACAGTTAACACAAGTAAATCATTTAAACAACTTACGAACAATTTAAACAACAAGTTACCACACATTAAAAGGATATGATTCACTTTAACCCCAACACTCCATACTTCACTTGATCTTCAATCACAAACCACGAGCCTCGAACCACGAACCTCGATCAATATGCCTGTATAAAACCTCAATCACTCCAATGGGTGTACTTTGGATGTACCCCGAGAATCCTACAACCCAATACCCCCTAGCAATCTCCGGACCAGGCGAGTGAGGGACTAGAGCACGGAGATCGAATATCCACTGGCAAGCCCACTGCCGCCCAGCCGATATCCAATACATCCACCCTTGACACTATTATTGCACAACTACTATGCAATGCAATTAATCTAGCAACAATATAATATCATTGTAAAACAATAACATTTAAGAAGGACAACAAAGTAGGTTGCCCTCGAAAACAGTTACAAATATAAGTAATAGCATAAAATCAACTAAATGAACACAAGGTGTAAATTACATATTTTCCACACAATATTACCAAAAGCTCACATTGAACTTAAAAGTACATTTAAACACCTAATAATCATTTACAAGGTCATAGAAGTGCAAAACAACTGATTTTCCACTTTTTCCCCTTTATAACCTAAGCTATTTGATTCCAAAACAAAAGGCAAGGCTCTAGATTCACAAGCGAGCTATCCCATACTTCTAATTACTCCTTATGGCACCCCTAAGACCCTTGAAACTACCCAATTACCCGTGATTACCATAAAAACCCCGATTGCCCCTTTGTGAGTTTATATTACACGTACCCTAACCAGAACTCAACCGGGAGTTAGAAAAGCATATCTAGCACCTACATAGCCTAAGAATACCAAATGTGATGACTAAATCAACCCGGATTTGCATTACACCCGAAATCCCTTTCTAAAAGTCGCCAATTTCGCGTTTTAGTCAAGTTTCAAGCAATTAAACCCTACAGGGTCATTAATCTATCTTTATTAACATCTAAGACACCTAATTGAACAATGAATCAAGCTCTATGGTTCATTTTTGCAAGCCCTAAAAATTTGTCACTATTCATTGCCCTAAAATCAAACGATCAAATTGCATAAACTTAGTCTCTACAACATGTAGGTAACATATAAAGCAAGTTTTAAACATCTCACAAGCCAATAACATCAAATCTAGAAATTTTAAACTTTGACATAAACTTTTAAATCACAAAAGGATGCAAGAATCCCTCACCAAATGCACGTAGGGGCTAGTAGGAGGCTAGAGGACACTCAAATTTACTTGATCCTAGCTTGAAAAAGCTTGAAGTGTAAGATTTGAAGATCAAAAACCCTTCTTTTTCCTCTTGGCTGAAATCGGGTTTGGGGGGGACAAGATGGGTATTTTCATATTTGTTTTTGAGTTATTTTTGGTTAAGTTTTGCGTATTAATGTGTATATGTATTATATAAGTTATTTTAATGTATGGTGTTGACAACTATTTAACTAATAAAACTTACTAAATCTACTTGAATTAAGTCCAAAATGCAACTAAACATTAACTAGCTCAAAATCAACGTTAAACTATAATTCACTATTCACTCGAACCGCTAAAACATTTTCTAAACGAGCCTTCCTAACACTAATTGCTCAAACGCACATTTTTCTCATTCCTAGAATAGTTAATATAGTTTAGGAAAAATGCTAATTTAAAGAAAAATAGTAGTTGAAAAATGAATGAATAGTAACTAGGAAAGTAACAAGTAATTGCACAGTTAAAATGCACAAACAGTAAATGCAACAGTTAATAAAAGTACGGTGATGTTCTTGGGCGTCACAATGACATTACTATTTTCTCGTCCAACTGTGTTGTCGACTTTGGTGTTTCTCACCATATTACCTCAGATCTTCAGAATTTATCCATTCATTCAGAGTACGGTAACAATGATGGTATCCTTGATGCAACCTGGTGGGCGTGTGAAAAGTGTGCAAAATTAACCAAGTTTAAACCCGCAAGTGCACGGATCAATGCAGTGTAGTGTGCTTGAGTGCGAGGTCGAATCCACAGGGAGGCTCCTAAAGATATTTTGGTGCAAGTGTGTGAAAGTGACTAAGTGAGTGTTGGAAAAAAATATGGTAGATTTTTGGTTTTGAATTAAATAAAATAAAGAAAGAAATGTAATTAATCTAGATTTTGGACTACAAATACGATAAAATATTCTAAAGCTCAGATTAGTGCTAAGGCAAATGATCTAGGCTCGAAAATAGGATTCTCTAATTTAACATTGGGATTAGGCTACAAGCTCTTAATCCGATTAATTACCTAAGTCTAGTTAATTACCGGTTTAACTTTGATTATAGATGCAATTCTATCCCCGTGTCCTTTATTTAGCTGGAGTATAGATTTGTCCACACAATCATAAGTGACCAGGCTAAATAACTAAAAATAGCAATTAATAATTCCGAATGTAAAAATTATGGTACAACCTATAATTTCATGGAAACTACGGTGCAACCAGTAGATTCACTATTAAAGTATAAATATATAGCACAAAAGAATTCCGATCAAATTATTAACAACAAGTATAATAAAATGACGGGTAATTAGGAAATAAATAGATCAAGCCATATATAACATTAAATCAAATCAGTCCAGATCCGAGACCAGTAAATCAAAAGACCATTATTACATAATCATAAACACGAACTACACGAGCATAATAAAATAAATACGAAATTCATAAATAAAAGAGATTAAAGAGATGCTTCCCCATAAATGAAGTTCGTATGTTGACAATGACAGATCCGATGTAAGATTCACGAGTACAACTACGAGATTTTGTTCCTCCTCCGCTCTGTAATTCGGGCATTACCCCCTCCGTATTACACCAAAAATAACTAGACTATTACAAAAATAAAAGAACTAATCTAATCCTAACTATTTACAAAATAAAAGAAATGAAAGAAGCAGAGTGACAGAGGCTTGGCTCTGTCGAAATTCTTTTGTCTCTGATGATGCTCTAATGCTTCAAGGCAGGCGAAAATATATAAGCCACATCGCATGACATTCAGATTGGATCTTGAGTTTTTTCAGCAAAAGTGGCTAAGCTTGCACGTTGTCCTTGGTGCAAAAGTCTTCAATTTACAATATTAAATGGAATGAATTGTTTGGCAGAATCTTTCAAATTCCATAAAATATGTCTTGGTCATCTTTGATGGCTTTTGATCAATAAAATATTATCAAAGTTGAAAGAAGAATATTGCCCACGTTTCAATGCCTTTGTTTCCAACAAAATCAAACTTTGCCTTTGAAAATAAAATGTGAACAACAAGATTCAATCTATTATTTTATTCATTTGGATTAAAATAGTTCAAGATTGAATCTTAGTTTTGCCGACTTCTTAGTTTTAAAATTGTGGTCCCTTTTTCTTTTGATTTCTTTTGTCAACTTTCGACAATGTATGCAATGATGTGTTTTAATTTTTTTTGAGATCAATTACACGATCAGACTGTAGATTCCAGTTTGGCAGTGAATATTGACTTGCATCGTGAAATGGCGTTTTCGGCTGAATTTCTTCACTTCTTCGTTCAACCTACATTGCACCAAATTTATATGAAATGGAGCATTTATGTCTCAAATTGTAATGCAAATGTAGATTAAATTACATGGTTTAAGTACTGAAAATATGGATACATCAACATCCCCAAACCTAAACATTACTTGTCCTCAAACAAGATTGCCTTAAAACACATATGAATGAAATTTTGAGAAATTTAATTTTCCAATCTTAACAAACTCACAAGTCAGTGAAAAGAACAAATGAGAACCTTTATTCACTTTCAAACTAATTACTCTTTTGGAATAGTCTATCGATTGCCTTGAAATATGCATTGAAAAGAGAATTAAGCAAATTAAGTTCATTCAAATTCTTTAATTTTCAGGATATGCAAACAGATTAGACTTTAATATTCTTGCCCATTTCTACTCAAGCTCTTGATCATGCCTTCACCTAGTACAATTGACCTAAAATGAAAGAACAATTCACAATATCTATATTTTAGTGCTCAGTTTGTTTTGACTTTCTATGTACCCCATGTAACGAGTTTTAAGGCCAACAATCCCTAGCCAGTTGGCCGAGGTTGCCAGGTTTTAAAGGGATCCCTACGTGCCTTAATCACCTGAGGTACAAAGGCCCGAAACCTTATACTATAGCACATATCCAAATGATAATAATGTAGAAAAGGGATAGTGGTGCTTAGAGATTTATTACAACAAAAATGTACAAAATAAATATACACACATTTTTTTTTCTCTTTTTTTTCTTCTTTTTTTCATTTTTTCATTTTTTTTATTTTTGTTCTCTGTTTTTTTATTTTATTTTTGTATTTGCATATGATATGGGTTCAGGTTCAATCACAATAAAATTTTCATAAAAAGGGCAATCTTATCTCATTCTACTCATATTCGAATATCCATCAATTAAAGAAAAGAATAACAGCAAAAGTTAACTTATGAATACAATAAACCAAAGTTTTTCTTCAGACATTCCTTAGAGCTTATTTTCATACTACAATAACTAAAACATAGGCTCTCAAATTATTCAAATCATATTCCTATGAAAAAGTAAGGTAGCAAAGTACTCTTTCTCATGAAAAATGGTCACAAAGATATAATGAAAATCATTTATTGCACCCCCACACCTAATGTTTGCTTGTCCTCAAGCAAATGACAGTATAATGCAAAGGGAAATGCAATATAAGTGAAAAAAATGAAGTAAACTACTACATCCCCAAACCTAAATATTGCTTACTGTCAAGCAAATGACATATAAATACAAAGGGAAATGTAGTACAAGGAAAAAGACTACCTGGTTTGTAACAGCATACTTGATGTTGATGCAATAGAAAACGTCTATCACTTTTTCCTTAAAATGCAAAAATCTGTAAAACTCATAAAAGACTAATAGACAATACAATTAAAAGCATCATCAACATTAACAATTATGAACATACTGCTAAAATATTGCTCACGCATCAATAAAAAATAAACACACAAGTAAAATAAATACGGAGGAGTAGGAAAACACACCAAACAAAATAAAGACAACTCAATCACACAAAATAAAGAAAATTTCAAAGTCTAGGTTGCCTCCTAGTAGCGCTGAGTTTTACGCCCTCAGCCAAGTGCCAATGTTAGAACAATCTATGTTTAAATCTCTTCGGCACATATTGTCTGATAATCATTTCAGCACAGATTTTGAATGGAAAACGATCGTGCATCACATGTTGTTTCATTTTTAGTGCAAAACATGTTTTTTCCAAATCACCAAGAAACGATGAAAATTCCGATCTCGACATGCTGTGTATGGGTATGTTCTCGACTACATTATCGGGGGCCATAGTGACTTGTGAAAAATCCAGAGAAGAAGTAGGATGATTATCAACAAGAGAGATGATGTCCATCTTAGCTTTCTCATCAGTGTTATGGGCAGTCAAAAGGAACATGGAAGCATTTGACTTACTCTCATTGTCAAATTGATACAAAAGTCTTTCAATCTCTTCAACTTCTTCTTCAGCAATTAAGAAGGATAGAGAAATTAAAGTAGACTCAGTAGACTCATCTTGAAAAAGTATGGATTCTATGGAAGTATGTGCACCTATCTTCCTTGAAGAGGAATTAGAGTCGGGTTGAGTCATGAAATCACTAAGCTCGTCTTGTCCTTCTAAGTGAGACATGATGTTCTCCTCAAATTCATTTTTCCTATCAAATTTCTCCCAATTAAACCTGCTCATTTCATTAGTCTGGTCACATATTATTTCATCAAAGGGGTTCACAACAGACTGAAAGTGGTGCTTATCTTCGACCTAATTAAGCGCGCTTTTGACTAGTTGATCTAAAGATTGAAGCATTTGAGCATTGGATTCAACAAGTTGAGAAAGTTGTTTGAACTTGTCGATTGACATGGATTCGGGAGAAGCAAAGTCAATCCAATTATCATGGTGATCATTTTGATTGAAAAGATTAAATACAGAGTCACCAGAAAATTCAGATTGGGAAGATGTAGGAAATTGACTTTCAAAGCATTGAGAAAAGTTTTCTGGACCCCAAAGTAGTGAATGGTTTTGCCATCCTGGAGTGTGTGCCTCAGACATGATTCCTACCTCGATTCTAGTATCACACTCTACCCCTATCAGTTTTACTATTTCCACTAAACACTCCCATCATATTCAACCAGTCTAGGGTAGTCTCGTGATGTACGAAACTATATTAGACTTGTTAGTTCATGATTGGTTGAATTGGATGCTCGTCTTTTCCCAAACGGACTGTGTTTTCAGCTAGTTGACTGATTTGGTCTTGTAGCCTATCTAAAGATTGGTGGTTGGATTCAACGAGTTGGAAAAGTTGGCTGATCTTGTCGTCGAACTTTGATTCAGGATAAACAAGTTCAACCGAGCTAGGATAGCAAAAATTTTGATTAAAAGAATTACATTCAAAGCTTTCACAAAACTCGGGAGAATCAAAGTTGGGGAATTGGAATGCATTATTCTCATTTTGAAAATTGTGAGGCAGAAAATATAAATTATTTTGATCCCAAAATGAATTTTGATGATTTTGCCACTCCGGGTTATATGCAGTAAAGTCCAAATCATTGTATGAAAAATAACCCTGAGTAGTAGAATCATGACTATGAAAGAACTTGGGATATTGAGAACAATTCACAATGGTATGCCTAAATTGAGAACATAAGGCACAAATTTCACATGAATTCGGGATAGAGGATTAAATTTTGTCATTAAAAGCCCAATGATTGGATGACTTAAAACGTAAATTCAGAAAAACATTTACATCAAAAGGAGTCATATTCCAATCAACTAAATTTTCCCATCAATTTTTTTTTTTTGATTTTTTTTTTTGAAATAAGGAAAGCAAGTAAAACAAACACTTAAACAAATTCAACATTTTTCCCAAAAACTATACCATGCCTCCCCGGCAACAGTGTCAAAAACTTGATGCAACCCACTGGGCGTGAGAAAAATGTGTAAAATTAACCAAGTTTAAACCCGCAAATGCACGGATCAATGTAGTGTAGTGTGCTTGAGTGCGAGGTCGAATCCACAGGGAGGCTCCTAAAGATATTTTGGTGCAAGTGTGTGAAAGTGACTAAGTGAGTGTTGGAAAGAAATATGGTAGATTTTTGGTTTTGAATTAAATAAAATAAAGAAAGAAATGTAATTAATCTAGATTTGGGACTACAAATACGGGAAAATATTCTAAAGCTCAGATTAGTACTAAGGCAAATGATCTAGGCTTGAAAATAGGATTCTCTAATTTAACATTAGGATTAGGTTACAAGCTCTTAATCCGATTAATTACCTAAGTCTAGTTAATTACCGGTTTAACTTTGATTATAGGCGCAATTCTATCCCCGTATCTTTTATCTAGCCGGAGTATAGATTTGTCAACACAATCATAAGTGACCAAACTAAATAACTAAAAATAGCAATTAATAATTCCGAATGTAAAAATTATGGTACAACCTATAATTTCATGAAAACTACGGTACAACCAGTAGATTCACTATTAAAGTATGAATATATGGCACAAAAGAATACCGATCAAATTATTAACAACAAGTATAATAAAATGACGGGTAATTAGGAAATAAATAGATCAAGCCATATATAACATTAAATCAAATCAGTCCAGATCCGAGACCAGTAAATCAAAAGACCATTATTACATAATCATAAACACGAACTACACGAGCATAATAAAATAAATACGAAATTCAAATATAAAAGATATTAAAGAAATGTTCCCCCATAAATGAAGTTCGTATGTTGACAATGACAGATCCGAGGTAAGATTCACGAGTACAACTACGAGATTTTGTTCCTCATCCGCTCTGTAATTTGGGGATTACCTCCTCCGTATTACAACCAAAATAACTAGACTATTACAAAAATAAAAGAACTAATCTAATCCTAACTATTTACAAAATAAAAGAAATGAAAGAAGCAGAGTGACAGAGGCTTGGCTCTGTCGAAATTCTTTTGTCTCTGATGATGCTCCAATGCTTCAAGGCAGGTGAAAATATATAAGCCACATCGCATGACATTCAGATTGGATCTGGAGTTTTTTTTCAGCAAAAGTGGCTAAGCTTGCATGTTGTCCTTGGTGCAAAAGTCTTCAATTTGCAATATTAAATGGAATGAATTGTTTGGCAGAATCTTTCAAATTCCATAAAATATGACTTGGTCATCTTTGGTGGCTTTTGGTCAATAAAATATTATCAAAGTTGAAGGAAGAATATTGCCCACGTTTCAATGCCTTTGTTTCCAGCAAAATCAAACTTTGCCTTTGAAAATAAAATGTGAACAACAAGATTCAATCTATTATTTTATTCATTTGGATTAAAATAGTTCAAGATTGAATCTTGGTTTTGCAGACTTCTTAGTTTTAAAATTGTGGTCCCCTTTTCTTTTGATGTCTTTTGTCAACTTTCCACAATGTATGCAATGATGTGTTTTAATTCCTTTTGAGATCAATTACACGATCAGTCTATAGATTCCAGTTTGGCAGTGAATATTGACTTGCATCGTGAAATGGTGCTTTAGGCTGAATTTTTTTCACTTCTTCGTTCAACCTACATTGCACCAAATTTATATGAAATGTAGCATTTGTGCCTCAAATTGTAATACAAATGTAGATTAAATTACATGGTTTAAGTACTGAAAATATGGATACATCAATCCTCATTGGGGATGGCTCTGGCATCCTAATTACACACACTGGTTCCTCCTCTATTATTACTCCTCAATCCAAATTTATCCTTGATAATGTTTTATGTGCCCCTTCAATTCGTCATAATCTTTTGTCTGTGTCTCAATTTTGCAAATCCAATAACACATCTATTGAATTTTTTCCTTCTTTCTTTGTTGTGAAGGATCTGAAAATGGGAGCGGTTCTCACTCAAGGCCGGAATAAGGAAAATATATATGAGTGGCCTGCACCACATGTTCAACCTCATGCTCTAAATGCTACTCATACTTCTATTAACCAATGGCATTGTAGGCTAGGTCACCCTCACTTTCAAGTGTTACAACAAATAATTTCTTGTAACTTGCTTCCCGTGTCTAGTTTATCATTAGATTTATGCAACTTATGTTTATGTAACAAGAGCCACAGGCTTCTGTTTAGTGCTTCCTCCATTACAAGCACTAGACCCCTTGAATTAATTTATACAAACGTTTGGGGACCGACACCAATTCCATCTTTTGACAAATCTAAATACTATATAATATTTGTTGATCATTTTACGCGGTACACTTGGCTATATCTATTATAACAAAAATCAGACACAATAACAGTGTTTGACACTTTTAAACCACTGGTGGAAAACTATTTTCAAAGTTCAATTCGGACAATTTATTTTGATGGCAGTAGCGAGTATATTGGCCTCAATTATGCTCTTCAAAATTATGGAATACAACACCTTAAATGTCCACCTCACACTCCTCAAATTGTAGGGCTAGCTGAGTGATGCCATTGTCATATTCTTGAAACTGCACTAACTCTACTCACTCAAGCTTTTCTTCTATTACACTTTTGGTATGTGGCTTGTCAAACTGTTGTCTACCTAGTTAACCGTTTTCCTACACCCAATCACAACCATCAATCCCCTTATGAATTACTCTTTGGTGAACGCCCAAACTATAACAAATTGAAGGTATTTGGGTATCTTTGTTACCCTTGGTTAAAACCATACACATCACACAAATTGGAACCTAAGTCCCGCCCATGCGTATTCTTAAGCTATTCTTTGCAGCACAATGCCTATCAGTGTTTAGATCTCAACATTCAACGTGTTTTTATATCCAGACACGTTATCTTTGTTGAATCCATTTTTAATCGAAAGACTACAATAGTTTGGCACCCATATTAGAGGACACGCGACGCCAATGGCTTGCTATAGCCCAAGACTTGCCCTCACAATCATTAGTTCCCCATACGTCGCAAGCTTCCGCACCTCGTGACTCTCATTCCCTTGCGCAAGAATCTTTGCGACCCATAATTTTTCCTATTATCTCTAATTCCTTTTCTGGAGGCACCGCTCCATCTGAGATACATTCTCGTGTTGATTCTCCACACACAATACCTGCTAACACATCATCACCTATAACCATCACTCGTTTAGATATCCCAAATTCACTTGTGAATGAAGCTGCTCCAGATTCTGATCCTAACCAAGTATTTCAACAACACTGTTCTTCTATTCCCCATCCTACTTCTACTCATCAGTCCCAACATCACATGACAATTAGATCAAAAAATAGTATCTTTAAGCCGGTGCAAAAATTATGTCTTACAGTTTCCTATGATAACTTATTCCCAATTGAACCAACATATTTCTCGCAAGCACGGAAACATTCTTAGTGGCAACATGCCATGAGTAAAGAATTTGATGCACTTGCTAGAAATCAGACTTGGGAACTTGTCCCTTCAAATAGTGGCACTAATGTGATTGGTTGTAAATAGGTTTATAGGATAAAACGCCATCCAAATGGCACCATTGCCCATCACAAAGCTCACTTGGTTGCAAAGGGATTTCACCAGAGGCTGGGTATTGACTTTTATTCGACGTTCAGTCCAGTTATTAAACCAACAACCATTCGCCTCATTTGGTCCTTCGCAATTCAATTTGGATGGCCTCTGAGACAACCGGATGTGAACAATGCCTTTCTACAAGGCACGCTTACAGAAGATGTATATATGACCCAACTACTTGGGTTTGTTGATGCGCAATATCCTCATCATATTTGCAAGCTTCTAAAGCTATATATGGCCTTAAACAGGCTCCCGGGGCATGGTGCACAGAGTTAAAGGGATTATTACTCTTAATTGGTTTCACTAGTTCTAAAAGTGATACCTATTTGTTCATGTCTCACAAGCATAACCTACCCATATTTATCTTGGTATATGTTGATGATATTGTGATTACAGGTTCCAGTTCTAAAGCTGTCCAAGGTGTTATTGATCTACTCTCTAATCGTTTCTCTCTCAAGGACCTTGGTGACTTGGACTATTTCTTGGGTGTGGAAGTTGCGCGCACCTCAACTGGTCTCTTTCTTTCCCAACACAAGTACATTCATGACTTGCTCGAAAAGACCAACATGTATGAATCAAAAGAAGTACACTCGCCTCTCTCAACCACGGAAGTGTTGACGATTACCGATGGGTCTCCTACAGTTGATGCCACAATGTACAGGCAAGTGATTGAGGCATTATAGTATTTTTCACTGACTAGGGCGGATATCTCATTCGCAGTTAACAAGCTCTCTCAGTTCATGCACTACCCTAAGACCACTCACTGGACAACAACCAAACGTGTCCTACGATACTTGAAGGGCATAATTTATCATCGCATTTTGCTCCATTGATTAAACAATATCACTTTACATGCATTCTCAAATACTGATTGGGTTGGTAATGTTGATGATTGAACCTTTACTACAGCATATATTGTATTTCTTGGGGCTAATCCGATTAGTTGGTCATCCAAAAAGCAACGTACTGTAGCTCGCACCTCAACAGAGGCGAAATATAGGGTTGTTGCTTCCACTGCAGCTGAAGTTAATTGGCTTCAAAATTTTCTTCATGAGTTGCGCATCCATCTTTCTGAAATGCCTACAATATTTTGTGATATTGTAGGTGCTACATATCTATGTGCTAACCCCATCTTTTACTCTTGAATGAAGCACATAGCGATTGATTTTCATTTTGTTCATGACGAAGTGGCTCAAAAAAAGCTACATGTTGTACATGTCCACTCTACGGATCAACTTGCTGACTCTCTTACAAAACTGCTATCACGACAGCTCTTCAAAAACAACGTGTCAAAATTGGTGTCCTTGATGGAACACCTATATTAAGGGGGCATGATAAAGCTATATTCAAGCCTTTGGTCAAGCAATCAGTGCATCAATCATCAACAGCTAAGGATCAACACCATTATCGTGATCAGTTGGCAAAAGATCAGCAAAAGTCAACCAAGACATGATTGCTGAAAATCATACTCAACTTTTGGCAACAAACTGTAATCGTGGGAATTCAAATCCCATCATTATTGTCTATTGCATGTATATAAGTATATGTGTATCAAATGTAAAGACGTGTGTAAAGTAATAAGAACATATACCTTTTTTAATAACCACGTATATTTTGTAAAGTGAACCACAAACATTAGATAATATCTGAAATGATCAAATGATAAAAAAAGGTGCAGGCCCCCAGACATTCGAGTAAATTATTTCTAATGGTCTAGTACTTGTAACAATAGTAGCGCCAAATGGGAGCTTGTGACTCTTATTACATAAACAGGAATTGCAGTGATTGATAAAATTCTTAGACACTGGAAGAGAGTTACGAGAAATAATATTTTGCAAAACACGAGAGTGAGGGTGAACGAGATGACAGTACCACTGGGAGAGAAATACACTGGCTACATTGAAGGCTCGTAGTTGAACATTTGAAGCAGGCCACTCGTACAAATTTTCTTTATTACGGCTTTGCACGAGAACTGCCCCCGTTGTCAGATCCTTCACAACAAAGAAATATGGAAAAAATTCAATGGATGTATTATTCGATTTACAAAACTGAGAAATAAATAGTAAGTTATGGAGAATAGATGGAGCATAGAGAACATTGTTAAGAATAAACTTAGAAATAGGAGTGACAATGGATGAGGTGCCCGTATGAGTAATTGAAATATCTGATCCATCATCAATTAAGATACCATTACCACTACCATGTTCAGAGTGTATCACCAATTTTTACAAATCAGAGGTAACATGATGAGAGGCACCCGAATCAACAACCCAGTTGTTGAAGGATGAGGGGTCACGAGCTGAGTAATTAGCCTAAGGTGTAAAGGGCGACCCAAATCGTGTGCGACATTACTTGGTTGGGTGGCCAAATTTTTTACAAAGTTGACATTGTATTTTTGGATAGTTTGCATGTGTGGTCTGTAACGCCCCAATCCCTTACGGAACCGGGACTTCTATTAACCAAACTATACTCAACCCAAATCCAAACCCGGGCACAAAATTTTAGAAAAAATGGACGGAGTTTCCCCTATTTATAGGACTAATCAAAAACTTGCAAGCAGCAAGTATAATCACAATACATCACCCTAACTTCAATTGTCCAACTTCTCTCAGTCTCAAGGCCATCCGAGCTTTAGACAAAATATAATCATACAAGCAGGCAAATAAAAGGCAATAAAATCTATCTTTAGCTATTACATGCCAACTACTCTATCAATCATATAAGTTCTTAATTTAATTACTATCCAACAAGCTGTACAAAGTACATACAAGACTTCAAGGGGTTTCAAAATAGTACAAAAATATACACCAAGTTCCATCTTCACAATAGCTTCTAACCACAACAGGATAAGCAACCAACAGCACGGCATACAAGGTAGTTATTTTAACTGCACCTGTAACATGTTAAAACGAGGAATAAGTAACCAAAGTTACCCAGTGAGGGAGGTGATGCAGCATACCGAGGTGTGCAACATGATATGCAACAGAATAATAGTATTTCTAACACCAAATAACACAACCAAGTAAGCAAGTAATTAACCACATATTAAAAGGATACGGTTCCCCTTCAAGTCTTCAATCTCGTACCACGAACCACGAACTTCACGCAAGTATCGGCAAACCCTTACTCCTTCAAGTTGGGATACTCCAGATGTATCTTGATCTTACGACCCTTTCTCCTGAGTAGCACCATATGCCCAGCAGGTGAACCACGTCTCTGGGGTAGTGGAGTATGCTCAGCGAGAAAGGGAATAGGCACTATGATAGTTGAGGGAGCATGGCAAGCCCGATGCCGTCCGTGTTCTCAACACTACCATGTCCGAAAAGGGTGCGCAACCCCGAGACAAGTCCACAAGAATCAAGATATCAAATAACACGTGAGAGAGACGACGAAGTAGGCCGCCCTCGCAATTAATCACAAATAACAAGAAAAGACACAAGATAGCAAGTAAATAATACATATAAACTTCATCAATTACCAAGTAATATAACTTAGAAACAATAAAATAAGTTAAAATTTATAGAAGAGATGAAGACTCCCTCACCTTGGATCCGACTAAATATGCAAGAAAATAACTCCGATTACCTCAACCTCCTCAAACTAGCTTGGACATGTACCCTGGCGTGTTCATATGAGTTTAGCACTTTAGCAATTATCTATTTTAATTTCTAACTTAACTTAACTTCGTTTATACCACAAGGAATATCAAGTTAAACTTCCAATCAAGACAACTAATTTAACACTTAAATATAATTCAACTATAACATGTTCTAAGAGTCATTATCATGCTTATTTACTCAATACATCATATATAACTCAATTAAAAATCAAATATAGCAATTAAGTAGTCCAATTAACTAACTAAGCAACAAGTTCAATCAATTCATATAAATTCTAACAAAACTCTTTTCCAATTGCTTACAAATTAGGTTCTAAACTTCACGTACGATATGAAACTTCAAATCTAACTTTACCAATCCCATTTAGCCACATTTTGATACACCTAAATGCCATGAACTCACATTTCCAAACATGATTACACAAAAACACCAAAAAGCTCCTTAAGTGATTTGAACTACAGTTACCTAATTCGATTAACCAAACCACATCATAAATACATTTTAGAGGCTTTCTAACACGTCTAAGGTCATCTAGCTATTCAAACATGACAAATTCAAACATTCGTTCCAAAGTCCCCATTTTTCAACTAGGCAATTCTACTTCCATACGAAATTCAAAACTCCGATTCTATAAACCCACCATACTACATCCCCAAGGATATCAAAGGTCACCTATTAAAGCCATGAAAACCCGCTTTGGAGGCAAAAGCTCGGAAAGGCCCCAAGTAGGTTTTAACTACGACTACCCTATCCGGACTCTAATTTCACGTAACGAAAGCACCATAAATGCTTCCATGCCCCAAGGATACCTAATCTAAAGCTCAAACGTGCTCGGATTGCATTACGTGAAGAATCCCCTTTTTAAAGTTGACAAATTTTGCATTTTAACTCATTTTGGGGCAATTCAACCTCACGTGAGTCTTTGTCTAGTTTCACTAATGTCTAAAGTACCTAAATGAATCCTCAATTCAATCTAATTAACAAATTATATCAAAAAAAATCCTAAATTTTTGGATTTCACTATTCACTGCACTATTCATCATCTCTTTCAATCAATCTATGCATTCTACCATAAAATTTAACATATAATAAGCATTCATAACAAGTTTTATAGCTATAATTGACAAATCAAGAAAATTCAACATGTGAGCATAAACTTTGAAAGCAAATAAATGCATCTCCCTCACAAATTATATGATGAAGACAAGAGGTTGAAGCTCCTAAGTGCGCTAGAAGCCTTCCCAAGCAAGCCAAGAGCTCAACTCCAAGGTTTGATGAAGATTTTTCCTCTTCTTTTGGCCCTTAGGGCTCACGGGTTCAAGGGGGGGTTTTGGGATTTTTTTGTTTTGTTTTGGTTGAGTAATAGCTTGTATATATTATATAAGATATATATGTATGAGTATGTGTAACTAGTTGTGGTCAAAAGTCATTAAATCCTAGTCAACTAAGTTAAAAACTCATACAATTGCTAACTAGTTGAAATTAAGGGTTGTTACGTACGTAACACTATTCAAGTGACCCGAAAAATATTTTCCAAATGCATGTTCCCGAATTCAAAAGTCCGAAATGACAAGTTTTCGATTCCTTTTATGGGTCATATGACTTTGGAAAAATATTAAATTGAACTTTTAAAACATCCAAATTTCTTATGAATAGTATTCAATAGTAAATCAATTAAACAAAAAGAGTAATGCTCATAAGATGTTCGAGTAATTTATGCAACAGTTATTTAAATGATGTGATAAAATTCCTAAGCGTCACATGGTCTGCTTCCAAGAAGAGTTGTAGGGCTTAGATCCCATGTTGGCAGAATGCGGTTGATTGTAATTATTGTCATTTCAGTTGGCTGTGAACTGTGAGTTGTAAGGTGAAGGATTTGGACTATAGCCAGGATTATAATTAAAACCCTTTTTGTTGGTGACATTGTTTCTTTTGCCTTTGCCATTGTTCTTCTAAGTAAATTACGCAGTAATAACAGAGGATGCCTTGCGAGCTTCAATCCTTTTGAAAAAGGTCTCATGGTAGCAAGTTTATCAAAAAGTTCTTCAAAAGATATGACTGAGTCCGGAGCCCGCATTGCCATACTGATTTCCTTGTAATCATCTCCAAAACCAGATAACAAAGTGATAATGAGCCAAAAGCGTAAGGCTTGTTTCAACAATATGTCGATTCTTTCGTTCAGTGACGCCATTTTGTTCAGGAGTTTTTGGACAAGATAATTTATATACAATTGCAAGTGTCTTAAAGAGATTTTTAACAGTGTGAGCCATGAACTCACCACCCGCATCGCTTTGCACAAACTTAATCTTGGCATTATATAAATTCTGAACCATAGGAATAAACGTAGAAAACATATGAGCTATATCATATTACGATATAAAGGACAATACGAAACATATTTGGAGAAATCATCAATTAGAATTAAATAATAACAAAATCCATCAAGGGAGTTTGTAGGGGCTGGACCCCATATATCACAATGGATAATCTGAAGTACATTAAATGATCTAAGCACAAGACTATCAAAAAGTAAGCGTCGGTTCTTGCCCAGCTAACAACTTGCACATGGTGATGAGGAATGTGTTGGAGCAGCAATTATTGGAACATGATATTGAAGCTGTTGAAGAACACGGTTTGCAGGGTGTCCCATGCCAAACATACAAAGTCACCTTATTATCTAGAAAACCAAATTTGCCAGTCTGATGAAGCGAATAAGTGCACCTTTAAGTGGCCCTTGGTAAAGAAACTTGCTTGTCCTCAGATCCTTTATAGCATAACCAAAAGCAGTAAACACAAAATAGTAGTTATGATCTCTTGAGAATTGAGCAACTGATAAAAGTTGTTTAGTGATTAAAGGAACAAGCAGTACATTTGAGTGAAAACATTGGCCATTTAATAAAAAAATAGAGGCACAACCAGTGTGCGAGATCGGTAAACCTTCACCATTGCCGACCATAATATTATCATTTCCTGTATAGAGAGTCTTACCAGTTAATTGAGAATCATCTGGTGTAAGGTAGTGAGTGCCACTAATGTCCAGACACCAATTCGAGTCCTGAGGATGAGTAACTTGGACGGTAGAAGAGGCTTTGTTTACTGCACTAATTACTTCTTTTGAGGCAAACAATTATTGGCCTTGTGATATGGGTGGACACACTTGTAACAAACAACATGAACATTAGTTGAAGAAGACGATGATATACTTGTCGATTGACGACCATAGCCACAGCCGCGACTAAGACCTCTACGACCACCACAGCGCCCATTACTAGATACACGGTTGGGCGTGAATTGAGTCTACGGAGAGGCTGCGGGGGTGAAGTTGGTGGTTGTGAGGGCAAGCTGCTTGTCTTGGGTCGAAGTATATGAGGTTAGACGCAAGTCAAAGTCTAATAGAAGACCACAGACCTCAGAAATAAAGGACATTTTGTACGCTATAAGGCTACGATAATTGAGTCAAATTCATATCTGAGGCTACACAAAGTCCATAAATCGAAGTCTTCATTATCAACCGAACGACCAGCATTAACAAGAACAAGTGAGAGAGACTTGGCGTGTTGAACATATTCATGAATTGAGAGAGAGCCTTGAGCAATTGATTGCAATTCAGTTTTGACCTACTGGATACGAACACGAGACTTAGTTCCATAAAGAACTTCCAACGTTGTCCAAGCTGCAGGAGCAGTTGTGGCATCCACGCTTGAGAAATAATAGAGTCAGATAAAGAAACCAGCAACCAGCCAAGAGCTAATTGATCTAAACAAACCCAATTTGCAATATTAGCGGCATACGTAATAGGCTTATTGAGGGAGCCATCAATGAATCGAAAAAGGCCGTAGGAGCACAAAATGGGATACACCTGTATCTTCCAGAGAATAAAGTTATCGATGCCAAGTTTAATAGATATTTCTTCAGTAATATTCTTGACTGTGGGCAGAGCCACCGCATCAGTCATGGTTGAGGCAGAGGACAATGCCTCATGAGACGAAGAGGAGTTACTAGTTTAGGATAAAGACGTCGCTATGGAAAAGATGCGAAAACGGGGACAAGGTGTTTGTGTTTTTGCCTAAAAGAAAACCTAGGCTTACTGATACCATGTAAAGAAGGCTTTTCTCACAGTTCTGTACCTTTGTTGTATTCGTATTTAAAGATATGCAAGTACAAATTGAAAAGAAATTTACAAGTAGTATGACTCCTACTTGATATGTACTGTAAAACAAACTACATATAAGGTGGTTGAAATACAAAAATACAAAAATACAAAAATTCAAAAATATTACAAAGGGAGATTTTACAAGTATGAGGCTTCTCAATCTTATTCCCCCAATAACCTTGTTGGAACTAATTGAGTTTACATGTCAAATCTAAATAAGTAGTGAATGAGAAATTTAATGACAGAGGTGAAGGATTAACTTGGAAATTGAGGATATTAATTTGTTCCACATGAGAAAAATAAAGTCAATTGGCTTCGGGTCGTGGTGAAAATCTGATCATGGTTTTATTTTTGGATGTAATGGTTTTCAAAATTTATTGCATGATTTATTTCATAATTTATTTTAGAAATAAATATCGAAAATAAATATATTCATAATTTATTTCAGTATTTATTTTAGAAATAAGTATGCGAAATAAATGTATTGTCAGTTACATAATTTTTCAGCAATTAATGTTATTATTCAGAATTACTCTCAACAATTAAGTGGTTATTATTCTAGTAAAAAAAATGTTAAATATTTTTGTTATAAATATTCGGGTTATTTTGGCATGTAGAACAAAAATTTTAAAAAGCATGGATACATATATTGTCTACATAATCTTATAGAGAGAGAGTTATACTTTATTCAATTAGCCGGATCTTATGATCAGAAGTGCTGTTATTGCAAGACGAAAATTCTTGTATCTTGGGAGATTTGCCCCAATAACTGTGAACACCATAGAATGACGATAAAATTCTTAAGAAAAATGAATATAATTTAGGTCTCAATGTTACCCCGAGTTTTTACATGTTCTGTTTTAGGCATTCTTTGGTAGTCTTGATTATCTACATTTCTGGATTTTCTGGTATTTTCCAACTTTCTTGATTCTCTGGTCTCTAGTTTTCTGGCATTCATTTGCATTTATTTTATAAAACATTTTTAGCCTACGACAAGTATGTTTCCTTTCTATATTCATTACTCATTTTAGTTGTCCATGAAATATCAAATATGATTTTGTATTATATATAATAAAATTGTTAATTATCAATCATAATTTAACGTATAAATCTCTTTTCAAATTTATTATTTTATTTCTTATCTTGATTATCAGTATACTAGTAATTTGTTAAATAAAATCAGCATCCAAATTACATATTCATATATCAACAATTTGACCAACAATCTTAAGACTTTTATAATAATCCTCAGTTGTAAAAGCAAAACCGAAATCGAATTGCAATGCACAATAATAAATAATATAATAACTAATGAAGACTTACATGTTATAAGCTGAAGGTTTTGTAAAATAAATACAAAAAGAATACTAGAATTCCAAATCCGAGGAACACAATAATACCAAATAATGCCTAAAATTAGAATATCAGAATATGTAAAAACTCATAGTGAAATCAATGTCTAAATTTAATTCAATTTCTTCAACACTTTTATTGCTCCACTATTGTGTTCACGGTTATTGGCAGAAGTATCTCAAGATCTTTCGTCTTGCATAAAGAAAACTTGAAAAATTAAAATAGGACTGAAAAAGAGTAGTGCTAAACAAGGGAGAGCCCAAATCCAATTAGTTTGGTGGGTTAGGCCTACAAGTATAGGCCATTTCAGCAGTGGGTTCAACAACAAACATAAATGCCTATAGACTATAGTCCAGCCCTCCATTAAAAATTCCATGTGCTTGCAACTTTGGAGCCCATGCTGAGTGGAGAATTAATTAACAATTAAGGACATAATTATTACCTGTCTTGCATTTTTGACTCTTGTTGATCAGCATTATTATATTCCATCCTTAAAAAGATCAGAAAAGAGACACACGAACAATCTTATCGCCAAAAAGCCCAAAGAATAACAAAACAAAAAAAAAGAATCACAAGCAAGAAACAACTGTCCCCTAGAATCTAGAGCCCCTGGGACACTGACCATACTGTCAAAGCTGAATGCACTTTTCCTTCGTTACCCTGTTTTATTTGTATATTTTGTTGATATATAAAATTTAATAAATTTTTATTTCACTTTTTTTTTAAACATATATATTAAAAATACATGTAAGAGATGATAATAAGTAATAAAAAACCAAATCAATTATATTCTTTAACAATAATTTTGCTCATATTATAATAGGATTTTATGATTATTCCTAGAGGAGCCGTAAAAGGTAAAAGCTCCACGTACATTTTTTAAATTAAGCCTTTCCAATAATAGGGCCTAGTAACCAATATGATAATTGGTTTAGGTGTGGTGGCTGGTCTACCACGAATACTTATATTTATATTTAAAAAATATTAATAATTTATAATTATAAATTTATTTATAATATTATAATATTATGATAATTTTTACCCATTTAATATGGGTTTATCATAATATTGAAACTATCATACATGAAAAATAAGTAAAAAGTAAAAATCGCTTAGAAAAAGAAAATTGATACTGTACATCATTTATAGCTTATAGTACAACAACCATCATCGTCATAGACAAAATTCAAATTTTAGGTCAAGGCCTCTTTAAGAAAACAACAAAACCCAGCAAACCCTTCACCGTCTCCAAGAAAACCTAAAACCCTTTTATTTCTTCCCTCTCAGTTTCTCTTTCTCTCTCTAATTATCTGTGTATATACGTACATATATGCATGACATGTATGCTATGCAACAAAGATGAAGTTTCTCTCTCTACTCTAGTGTGTATATCTCTGTACTCTAGTGTGTGTGGTGTGTGAAATGCAAAACAATAATGCAGAAGCTGTTAAGACGAAGCCCTATATTATCTCCAACGACGTCGTCAGGACCACCACTCTTATCCGCTAAGACTTCTCTCTCTTTGCCTCTGTCTACTAACTTTCTCTCTCTAGGGTTTTACAAAACCCCATTTGCTGTTTCTTCTTCTTCTTCTTCTCACCCCACCGCCAAAATTACAACTATGCCCTCCACCGCTCTCCACCCCTGCTCCGCCTTCCCCAACCCAACCACCGCCGCCGCCGTCGTCAAAACCCTGAACTCCCGCCTCAGTTGCTGTCGCATATGCAGCAGCAGCAGCTACTCCTCCATTGAGACTAATTGTAGTAGTAGGATAGTGACATCGAGGGCTTGGGTTGTGTTGAAAGAGAGTGGAGCAAGTGGGCCCCGCTTGGCATGGTTCAGCTCCGTTGCTGGTGGTTTGGATAAGGGTGGTGGTTTTCCGGTGGTGGCAGCGGCTGCCGAGGGCTCGGAGAGTTTGGAAGTTGAAGGGGAGAGTGGGAAAGGAAGTTCGGAGGAGAGACCGATGGTGAGAGTGCAGAGGAGGCAGAGGAGTGCTGCTAGCAGTGCAGCAGGAGGTGCTCTGCCGGGTAATCCAGATTTGCTGACAATACCGGGAGTCGGGCCCAGGAATTTGAAGAAGCTCGTGGAGAAAGGATTTGAAGGTGTTGCTCAGCTCAAGCAGCTATATAAGGATAAGGTCTTCTACACTCTTTTCTGTGTCTCTGTGTATATATGTGTGCGTGTTATGTGTATATTTTGGTTTTGGATAAATGTTGTTTAGTTTAGTAATTTTGAGTCTGCAGAAAAGAGTCATGTTAAAAGTTACACAATCTAGTAATGGATAACTCTATCAGAATGAAAGCAGAAATGGGGTAATTCTTATGCAAGTTAGTTTATCTTGAAGGCATCCAGGGGCTCGTATTTGGTAGAGTTTGGTCATGGTTGGGGAGGCTTTTTGTGGTGTGACAACCTTGGTTTTTAAATAGTGCAACGTGGTTTGTCACTCATGTCAGTTTTATCATTCAAGCTATTTGTCAGTCTCGTTGATGCTACTCTTTGGATATTTTGATATTTTAGTTATCTGATTTTGTTGAGTTTTCCCTTGTTTATTATCCCATATAGCAGATGCTGGTGTAATTTATCCAAATTCCGAAGTTAGTTCGTGCTTCAATTTGAGTTTTATATTGAGAAGTGGAATCAGAGTTCAAGTTAGTTTGATTCTGGAAAACTGAAATGTCGTACCTTGTTGTACTTTGTAAGTGAGCTCTACTGATTTTTTCCTTTAATGTTGTTATTTGGATTGCCTGCAGTTTTATGGGGACTCCAGTCAGAAGATGGTTGAGTTTTTACAGAGTTCAGTGGGAATCATTCACAGGAACCACGCTGAGAGTATAACCACATTCATTAAAGAGAGTGTCGATGAGGAGTTAAAGGAAAATAGTTCTGATTCTGCTATGATGTCAGCCCAAAAGAAACGACTTACTTTCTGCGTGGAGGGAAATATAAGCGTTGGGAAAACTACTTTCCTGCAGAGGATTGCTAATGAAACCCTTGAGCTGCGAGATCTTGTCGAGATTGTTCCTGAACCTATTGACAAGTGGCAGAATGTTGGTCCTGATCACTTCAACATATTAGATGCCTTTTATGCTGAGCCACAACGGTATGCTTATACCTTCCAGAACTATGTGTTTGTCACCAGAGTTATGCAGGAAAGAGAGTCATCTGGCGGCATTAAACCCCTCAGATTGATGGAAAGGAGTGTTTTCAGTGACAGAATGGTATGCATTCCTTTTTCTCTGAGATATGTGCTTAATTTTCTTAGTTTGCCCTTTATAAAGTGCCTAATATCTCTTAACCCATACAATTTATTGCTTTATTACAAAACTAAATTAAAAGGCTTCTTCCAATAAAGTTTTTTAACGCAATAGATTGGTTCTTTATGTGGTTTTACTGAAACCAATTGAGTGAAATGTGGCAGTTGTCAACTTCCACTGTTTTATTGGTCTCATCCGCTGCTGAAGGAGATAAACCTGTTAAGAGGATTATCAAGCTGATTCACTTTATCTCATTTTTACTTGATAAAGGTTTTTGTGAGAGCTGTTCATGAAGCAAAATGGATGAATGAAATGGAGATCAGCATTTATGACTCATGGTTTGATCCAGTTGTTTCATCTTTGCCTGGCCTAATTCCTGATGGTTTTATATACCTAAGAGCAAGCCCTGATACTTGCCACAAGCGAATGTTGTTACGCAAGAGAGACGAGGAGGGTGGAGTCTCCCTAGACTATTTGCGCGATTTGCATGAGAAGCATGAGAGCTGGCTTTTCCCTTTCCAAAGTGGAAATCAAGGGGTATTATCTGTCAGTAAGCTACCACAGCACTTTGACTGCACTTTACATCCAGATATAAAGGATCGTGTCTATTATTTGGAGGGGGATCATATGCACTCAAGCATTCAAAAGGTACTTCTTGAGAATTGCTTTTTCCACTGGTAATCATTTTTAATTCCTTTCATCAGTCATAAACATTATGACATCCATTCCTATTAACATGGCAAGTATGTTGATGGCCAGGTTCCTGCTTTGGTTCTCGACTGTGAGCCTAACATTGATTTCAGCAAGGATATTGAAGCAAAGCAGCAGTATGTCCATGCTCCTTGCTTTATATCTTATGATTTATGTTCACTCGTCCAAAAAATTTGAAAAGGAAAAAAAGAAAAGTCTTCATTTGTTTATTATGTTCATATATTCACTATTTCATCTATGTTTAATATAGAATCTTGAGGAATAAAATTATACGTCTTCTACAGAAGTTTTACATTATTTATGGAGAATATCGCATTAGATTGAGAGAAAATAGGTGGATAGTTTATTCAGTTTTCCACTGGAAAATATATATATATATATTCATGTTTTTAGACATTTATTGGTTGAAAATCATTCCAACTACTGATTTCTCTTCTCTTTCTCCTTTTCTTTTTGGCCCCTGTAATTCTTTTTATTTTTTTAACATTTTGGCATAATGCTGCTTATATACCTCCAGCCCCATCTTTCTTTCTCTGCCAATGTCGGGAAGCTAATATCTTTGTGTTCTTTGCTTGTTTGATGTTTGTTTTGTGAAGCTATGCTCGACAAGTTGCAAACTTCTTTGAGTTTGTAAAGAAAAAGAAAGAAGAGTCTATTTCAGAAGATGGTCGTCAAGATGTGGCAAAGAGCAATCAACCACAGGTTTTGATGCCTCCCGCTGGAGGACTATGGATGCCCGGGAGGAAGAATTTTCCAGATTCAGCCCTCAAATCTTTGGATTTCAGACGAGCCATGTCATTCATGTCCCACTAGTTGAAGTGTTTCCTCCAGGAGGTTTCTGCATCGGCATGTTTAAAAGACAACTTTAGTTACTCTGTAAATTATGAAGTCGTCTTAACCCCTTACGAAAGATTTTGAGTAAGTTGTATTTTCTGTGGATGCTGGTGGTCATTGTTTTAGCGTGTGGAAGCTTTGTTTTTTTGAAGGTGATGGAGCTTTTGGTATCAACATTCTTATGCAGGTTTTAAGTTTGAAAGGTCTGATACACAGTCTCACACGTACACAGATGGAAGAGTATTTTAAAGACTGGTACGTTCAGCCGATTTCTGCAGTTCGAAAGGTTTCAGAAACGGCTGTGGGCCCCATACCTTTAGTCAGGTGTGTGGAGCCATGCGCTGGGTGTGACCCACAGCTTCAATTTGGGACGTTTGACGTTTGCAAGAAAATTCACTGCAGTTCATAAGAGCTATTATTTCTATGCAGATGGTGCAGCTGCATATTTAGTTGTCTGCTACAGCAGAACATGAGCTCAGGAGAATCAATTGTTATCTCGACTGAGCCACTCCAACAATTTCACAAACGAATCATGTGGCAACATCTAACATTATCAAATAATAATTACATTAACATAATTAGGTTATCATTACATGAGAAATTAATATATTCGATATTGAAGAAACGTGATAATAATAACAAATCTGCGTCTTTTTCATCGTATCGCCAGCAACTATTTTCCAAAGTCAGATAGCACCTCTTACATCAAATTTCTTGTCAACATATGGAGAAAATATATTTTTTTGTTATTGAACAAGTAGCTAAAGAAAGAGAAGAAAAAGTTAAATAAGAAGTTTATACTTATAGGACTAATGATGGTGATCGTAAATTTTTACCAGGAGCAAGTTTTTACCTCTTTGGCATATTCTTATCATTTTTTTTTACTAAATGAGCAAATGTGTATATTACTAAGCCTAATGTACCGAGAGGCATTAGGCAATAATAAAATTTAAAAATATATTCTTATCTAAGCGTTACGTTTTACAAATGGTTTCATTTTACACTAGTATCTTTAAAGTTCTTAGAGTTAGTTTTGGTTAAGATAAGCCCCGATATAAGCCCCTTTCATTCCTTTGAAAAACCCTTCTAGGCCTCCATTAATGGCTACCGAAAATTTAGGGGAAGTAATGCAAAGCTCCACCCATTTAATAAACTTTGAGGGGAAGTTGAGAGCTACAAGTGCCTTAGTGATGAATTCAGGGCCGTCTCAAATAATTTAAAATTTTTGGGCGATCATTTAAATAGGGGTCTTAATAATTAGGCTTTTTTTAATAAAAAATTTTTAAATTTTTTACTAAAATAATCACTATAAATAAAATGATATTTCTCCAATGTTCTTTCTCTTTATTAAGTCTTTCTTCAGCATCTTTCTTGGGCCTTAATAATTAGGCTTTATTAAATCTATTGCATAGAAGAACAATTAATAAAAAAAAATGAATATAAGTAAAAAAAATTAATTATTTCAAGTTAAGATATATATAAATATGTAAATAATATCAAAATTTATCACATAGAAAAATAAAAAGAAGAATTGAATGTATACCTTTATATTTTCTTTTCAGCCTTGCTTTCTTATATTATATGTAAAATTAATATCACAATAAATAAAAATTATTTAAGTGTTGATCTTCAATAGTTGAGCCTTCAATAGTTCAAAAATCATTTAAGTGCTGACCGTTTAGTCTTTTTTTACTAAGTTAGTATTATTTATTATTATTATTTTTTTAACTTGGGGCCCCCAAATTAAGGGGACCTTGAGCACAGGTCCAAGTTGTCCTTAGCTTGGGCCGGCTCTGAATGAATCCCAGGCTGTCCTAGGCTTTCTGATGTCAACTTTAATGGCACATCTTGGGCTAATGGACTCGCGCTCGTACCCTCTAATAATTTTGTGAGTGACATAGATGGTTTATGCAACTCTTCTTCCTAACACAAAGGCGGTTTGATTTTCGAAGATGATTTTTTCAAGGCAACCCTTCAGTCGGGTGGCAAGGATCTTTGCTATATGACTATACAACATGTTGCAACAAGACATGAGCCTATAATCACTAATTGAAGATAGGTTAACAATTTTAGGTACCATGGTGACAATAGTTGAATTGATCTCACCCAACGCTTTACTTGGATGGAAAAATAAAATAACAGTAAGATAAGAGGATTAAATTATGTTTGGATTAAATAATTTTAATTAAGAAAAAGATTATAAAAAATTATGAATATTTTTGTTTGAATTGAAATAAAAATAAAAAAAATAAATAAATTTTATGTGTAAAATAACTTTTAAACCCTTATCTTATTTTATATAAAACTTTACAAATCTTTAAAATTATCTTCCTCTTTTTTTTTTTTCTTCAATGCCTCTATCTTCTTCACCTGCAACGCTACTAGCAACTTCTGACCCAAAAAAAAAAAGAAAAATACTTGCAGCTTTATTCTTACCCAAAAAAAAAGAAGAAATGCTTGCAGCTTTATTCTACATATCTTCTTCTTCTACTGCAACTCACATTCTCTAATTCAAACTATATTTCATTTTCTTATTTTCTTCTTATCCTTACCTTCTTCCATTTCTTCTTGGTTCTTCTTCTACTGCAACTCACGACTTTGGCATATCAAATGATTTTCTTGTTTCTACTGCAGCTCATTACAGTTCCAACATACACACATAACCATCACGGCTCACCACCAACTTCACCTCTTTCCACGGTCTCATCCATATTCACGGGAGAAGATGAAGAAGAAGCAAAGGATGAGAGTTAATTATTGTTGTTGGATGATAAAAGCTTGAGATTATGTAAAAAAAAGGGAAAATCTCACTAGAAGTCCCCATTGTTTCATTTTGTCCCAAATTAGTTTCTATTGTTTAAAGTGTACCAAATTAGTTCTTAATATTTGAAAAAAAAGTCTCAAAATGGTCCTCACATCCAAAATTCTGTTATCTTTGACAAAAAATTAATAAAATGACTAAATTAACCTCACAAATACTAAATTATAGATTTTTAACTAATAATAATTATGAATCCATTCATGTGCACCACCACGTGACCTCTAACATTTTTTCTCTTTAATTTAAAAGAGATTTACAAAGTAATATTACATAACTTAGAATATTAATTTTAAAAATCAATATCGATATCTCTCGCATATAAAATGATAATTGTATCACTAAGTCATATTATTTTACTTAGAATGTTAACTCTAAAAACCAATATTAATACTTTTTGAACTTTAAACGATAATTATATCATTATATCGTATTACATTACTTAAAATATTAACTTCAAAAATCGATATTGATACAATTATCATTTTATGTGCGAGAGATATCGATATTTATTTTTAAAATTAATATTCTAAGTTATGTTATATTACTTTGTAAATCTCTTTTAAATTAAAGAGAAAAAATGTAGAGGTCACGTGGTGGTGCACATGAATGGATTCATAATTATTATTAGTTAAAAATCTATAATTTAGTATTTGTGAGGTTAATTTAGTCTTTTTACTAATTTTTTGTCAAAGATAACATAATTTTAGATGTGAGGACCATTTTGAGACTTTTTTTCCAAACATTAGGGACTAATTTGGTACACTTTAAACAATGGGGACTAGTTTGAGACAAAATAAAACAATAGGGACTTCTAGTGAGATTTTCCCTAAAAAAAATGGGGGATAACATAGGCATATCAAATATTCAACTCACCCTCCCCTCTATTTTATCCCAATTTGGGGGGAACGAGATTTGGGGCTTATGAGGGGGAGTGAGCATCCATCCATTTTATTTCTCCCCCCAAACCTTTAAAAACAAACAGGGAAAGAGATTGAGAAGTCCCTCCTCATCCATCCCCTCCCCTCCATTTTCCCCCATCCAACAGACTAAAAGGAATCTAACACAAGTAAAAAAGGATTTATTTTCTCTTGTTGTCTATATGCATGGTTTAAAACTTAAAATAATTTTTATACTTTAACAATAATTTAGTAATGATATTAGAAGCACGTGCCAAAGTATTTCAATTCAACTCAACTTATACATTTCACAATTTTTTTTAAATAAATTGTGACTAGGGATGGTTAATTTGCTGTATGAACTAATTTTTTTTGTTTTTTATTTTATCAATTTCGGTTTCGGGTACAGTTAATTTTCGCATGCCCGACCCATCAACCCTAAGTTTTAGAGAGTTTTTCTATTTAATTATTTATTTTTATAATCGGTTTCGAGTTTGGTTATCTGTTGTTTTTTCATTACTCGTCGGTTTTTATTTTGGATAGTGAATTTTAAAACTATTCTATTTCGATTTCGGTTTCAGTTTTAGGTTAGGTCAGTTTTTTTAATTTTTGCGATTAATCGACCCGTTGTCATCCCTAATTGTGACACAGATCTATAAACTTGTATAAAATTTCAAAAAGTAAAATGCACCATACCCCCTTGTGTTTTCACAAAGTTGTATCATAAACCCCTATGTTTTAAAAAGTTGCGTTATAAACTCTGTGTTATGAAAAACGTTGCATATAACCCCCCACCATCTATTTTTCTGTCAATTTTAACGTGAGTGTAATACACACGCTTGAAATACAAGTATGACATTTATCAAGCTTTAAAACACATGCAGAAGGACGAAAATACCCTTTTTAACATCAGTTGCTAATTGCCCCTTGTGTTTTCGATAAGATTGTAAATGGCCCGTTGTGTTTTCGATAAGGTTGTAAATTGCTCCTTGTGTTTTTTATAAGGTTTCTAATTGCCCCTATATTTTTTTATAAAGATATAAGTTGCCCCTTCAAAGATAAATAAATAAATAAAATTGACAATCCTAGAGAGAAAAACTATTTCAAAGTGATTTTCCTTCGATTTGAAGTTGATTTTACAATGATTTAAAGACTTTAATCTACTTGTAGAAGAACGTGATTCCAAGTGAATGTACGATTATTGCTAGTTGCAATATGACTTTGAACTTCAAGCATAAGATTTATATTTTTTATGGTGGACATCAATGTTCTGTTATATAAGCTATACGTTTTTTTTATTCTTTTAATTAAATGATATTTGTTAGTTTAAGGTTGTAGATCTCCTTAGAAGGTAGACTAGCACATGGTTCTGATATTACAAAGTAAAAAATGTTGTAAATACCTCATTCTAATATTAAAAAAGTGATAAATACCCCATTCTGATATCAAAAAAGTTACAAATACCCTTTTTGACGGATTTATCTTTAAACAAGGACAATTTTGTCTTTTTACAAGGCTAACTAACAGAGTTAAACAGAATTTGAGTTTGGGGCATGTATGCAACGTTTTTCATAACACAGAATTTATAACGCAACTTTTTAAAATACAGGGTTTATAATACAACTTTGTAAAAACACAGGGGGGTATAGTGCATTTTACTCAATTTCAAATTATTCACTAAACTATTTTTAGTTTCAAATTTCTCACCGACCAAGTTTGTTGTTTTGTTTTACGTACGCTATTAGTTATTCAGTTAGTTTTAACAAAATTTCATCTGTAGCTAGAGAAAAATGAAAATGCGTTAAAATTAATTGAAAAAACAAATGTAATTAGTAAAATAAAAAAAAAGAATTGTCCAGTTAGCGACTTAAAATGAACAAGAAAATTTTACTGAGTGTTTTTAAATCTTGTGCAAGTTTAGTAGCTTGTGGTGTAATTTACATTAATTTATATTATAAAAATAGTGGGCAATGAAATTTAGCTAGCTAAAACCTAACCAAAATAAATACATAAAATAACAGTGCGGGTAACCTGAAATTAAAAAAATTTGTTCAATAGGCGATTTGCAACAAACCAGAGGTAAGTGAGTGATTTTAAACTCTGTAGTACAAGGTGATCAAGCAAACCTTTTGAGCGTGATGAGCATTAACAATCCCTTTAATCTTTTTTTCTTTTTTGGTCATAGCAATCCCTTTAATCCAAGGGGGTTACTTAGACCATCTCCAAGAGCTTCTCTAAAGTGGCTCTTTAATTATTTTAAGGAGGTAAAAAGATAAAATTTACTCCAACAAACTCCTTATGCAAAGTTTCTTAAAATGTGGAGCTCTTCTTTTTTTTTGCTATGCTCCTTAGATGTAGAGAGTCAAATTGGCTCTCTACATCCAAAAAATAACATGATTTAGTAAAAAAAAATAAGGATAGATTAAAAGTAGGAAGACTGTTGGAGTGAAACTAGAATAGAGAGCCCTGAAAATAAGGAGGTAAGCCTAAACTCTCTACATGTAGAGAAAAAAATAAAGAGGCTATTGGAGTTAGTCTTATCCATGCAGTTCGGCCCCCACGAAGAGCCTCTGCCCTTTATGGGCTAGTTCCGATTTTTGTCTACAGTCTGAAAAGAAAAGAAATGGAAAAATAGGAAAGAAAAAAATGGAAAAAGAAAAATTAAGTCAAATGACCATTTTACCCTTAAAAATGATCACATGTTTGGTGCATGACCATTTTTCATCTAATTTAATGTCGATTTGATAGGAGGTTAACAATTTTGTCACTTTTTGGGAATGTTAAGAATTAATTGTGTAAAATTTATAATATGAAGGACTATATTTAAAAAATAAATAAATATTAGAGACTAATGATGAAATTTATCCTCTTGCACGAGTCATTGAATTGATACATTTCAATAATTTTTTTGTCAACTTCGAATGAAAAGGTATAAAATTATTTTGTCACCATTGCGAAATTATCTTTGAAATTTTCAAGATAATCTTTAGGGTAAATGACTCCAAAGATCATTAAACTAATCTTGGAGTCCTATTTTGGCCACTAAACGAATAATGATTTCAAAGAGACCATTGTGTCAATTAACTATCCAAAAATCACAGACAGAATAGTAAAACATAGGTAAAATAGTAAACTGACCCTAAGAAGTACTACTAGTAGGGGTATTGAGACATTTGTATGTACAATAACATTGATCATGATCACAATATCCTTCCTCCCTTGGTGTAGTTCAGCACATTCATGGCGACAATATCATAGGATAGTGGGAGGTAGGGTGGGTAGGGGTAGCGGGTGGTTGAGGTGGGGGGTAGGAAGATGGCTGGGTAGAGTAGGAGTAGGGGTAAGGGGTGAGGGGCTTAGAGGAGTAGAAGAAAAAGGTGGTGGTGGTAAGTGGTGGCTATCGTCCTCGTGGTAGAGGTGGTAAAAATGTTTACTCCAAAAAAGTCCCTTGGTGGTGGAAAAGTATAAGAGATGAGGGAAAGCGTGTATATATCTACACGGTGGTGGTAGTGGGTAAGACCGAGTTAAAAGACTTTAGGAAAGTGGGGCCTATATGTAGGTCAATAATTGATTTTGGTACTGATTTTTTTCTCAGAGTACGGATAGAAATTGGATTGTATGTATTGCGGCAAATTTTATTATCGGTAAATACAATAGATTTTTTTTTTAAAATTAATATTTGATAAACTAATAATCTCTTAATTAATACTCGATAAATCAATACTTTCTTTTAAATAATAAAATATTTTAGTCCTGACTTGGAACTTGTGTAAAAAATTAATAATCTCGATAAGATTATAAGATAATGCATTTATTATTATTTTTTTGTATTTTATAGACCTAAATATTTTACAAATTGATAATTTGATAAAAAGTACATAATAAATTAAGTATGAGGTTTTTTCAAAATATGAACCAAAAGTAGTTTATCTTTTGTTGAACTTCAAATCTAGTTGAATTTCATTTTTAATCTTTTTTTTTAAAAAAGCATATGTGTGGTAACATACTCATTTTTTTGTTGTATTTTAAAAATTCAGACAAACATCAAGAACTAATTGTATTTTGCTTTTGGTTACGAGGGGGTGTTTTCCTCAAGAATCACTAGTCCTTTATACTCTACGAGAAAGTACGAAACGTAGGTAGTTTTTTCTACATGTTAAGTAGATAGGAAAAGATAGGTAGTTAACATAAGAGAATAAAGAAAAGGGTACGGTATGATTCTCACTTTAGGTGCCAGAGATTCAGAGATCAATTCATGTGAAATATTGTAATTGATGTAAATTAGGTCTCCCTTAAGTCAAAAGAGAAAAAAAGAATAAAGAAAAGGGAAGGTAAGTCTCTTCATATGTTTTTTTTTTGGTCAAAGAAACAATAATTATATTGTTAAAAGATCAAGGGGTACATTATCCCACTCCGGTGGGCAGAGAGTCAGATAACAAAAAATTATACAATTGGATTGGAACATTGAAAACCCAATCAAAGGGCAAGCTATCCCTAAATTTACATTTCTATCTTCACATGTTAAATAGATAGAAAAGTAGGTAGTTAATATAATAGACGGGTGATTATAATTTTCTTCCAATCTTTATATTTATGCATTTTTTTAATCAAATTTTCCCATATCTTTATGCAGAAGAGTTTTTGTAAAGTCAAATTTGCTTTGCTATTGTGTCATTTACCTCCGATTATGTTGACTTCTCAAGAAGTCAAAGGCTCTTATTATATTGCTAAATCTCTTCATACTTTTGAATATTGTAATCGAGTAATATTATATACCATCTCTTTTTTCATCACCTTTTTATCACACCTTACATGGCATGCCAACTAATTTTTTTTCTTTCTCTTTCATCTTTTTTTTTTTCTCTCTCTCTTATTAATTTCTTTTTCTTTCCTTAATTAATATTTCCTAAATCTTGCCTTCTTTCTCCACGATATCAGACTCACTAAAACTCTCCTTCAACGCTTCTTCTTCTTCTTCTTGATTGGTCCTTATCTGCAAAAGCAATCCAAAAATAAAGCCACGTTCCATTGTGCATTATGGAAAGAAAAGGTTGTTCATCTCTCAATCCATCGTCTTCTCTATCTACACCTGCTTCGATATCGATCTTTCCCTTGGTGAACACCTCATCTCCAACAAACCCGTAAGTTTTTCATTCCTCTAACACGTATATAAAATTATATATGTGTGTGGGTATATGTGTGTATATATACATACATACATACATATATATATATATATAGATACATATATGTATATATATGTATACATATATATATGTATGTATATGTATACATACATGTATATATACATGTATATATATACATACATGTATGTATATATATACATATATATATATACATACATATATACATATATATATATATATATATGTATATATGTATGTATAATATGATTAATTCTTAAACTTTTACTAAGAGCAATTTTTATCAGTAGACTACTGTATGGCATAATTAGCGTTTCATATGTAGCTAGAGCAACTTTAAGTCTTTGAATGATAAAAGCGACGATTATTTTAAGGTTATCTTTCTCTACTAATGATATATAGATTATGTTCTATAGTAACCTTATGTTGGAATGTTTTATTAAGTAGATGAGGATAAATTAGTTGCATCATAGCGTTTCAGGAGTCAGACCCTCAGGCATGACTGGAAACGAGTAATAGATGATGGTAAAACAAAGGTTTTTTTTTCTGGATGACATGGGATATATTAATGTGTATATATCCAATTAAAGTTACATAGATTGAAATTCTTTTCCCTCTATTGACGGTTATTTAGTGTTAGATTTAAGCTATTTCTTAAATATCAGGAGAATTTACTTGACTAATGTGTAAAATTATGACAAATATAGGTAAAAGCATGAGAAAATATTATTTTGATCCATTATTTGAACTGCAAAGAAAAAGAAAAGAAATATTCTTTTAATTATTTTTATTTATGCTCAATTAATTGCAAAACTCAGATATCTTTTTTGAAGAGGTTGATGTAATTTGACAGGGATGGTGACATATCTATTAAGGACTCTGATAGTCAGAATGAAGATAAAACTTTTTTTTTTTAAACGGTGAAGATAAAACTTTAAATAGAGGTGAGTTTGAAGTTCCTAAAGTAGGAATGCTATTTGAGTCATATGAAGCTGTTTGTAGCTTTTATAATGAGTATACAAAAAGTATCGGATTTGGAACGATACAGAAGAGGTCAAATCCCAGAGATGATGGACAAACGAGATCATTCACCCTCGCATGCTCTAAATCTGCTAAGCCTAAGCACACTGCCCAAAATGATTTTCGAAGAAAACCATCAATTAAAACTGATTGTATGGCTAGGATAAGAGCAAAATTGATGAAGGATGGTTTGTACTGTTTAATGGTGGTTGCATTGGAGCACAACCACTGTGTAACTCCATTTGATGCATACATGCATCGAAATAACAAAAAGCTTGATACACCTACTAAAAGACTTCTTGATTTGAATGATAAAGTTAGTATCAAAATTAGTAAAAGCTATAGCTCTTTTGCTATCGAAGCAAGGGGATATGAAAATATGCATTTTGGAGAAAAAAATTATAAAAATTACATTACTAAACAAATGAGACTAAGGCTTGGTGAAGGTGATGCTGAGGCCCTACTCAGTTACTTTAAAAGAACGCAAAAAAGAAATTATGATTTTTTTCACATCATGGAAGTAGATGAAAAGAATACGATGAGGAATATCTTTTGGGCTGATGCAAGGTGTAGAGCAGCATATGAATCATTCGGTGATGTTGTTACATTTGATACAACTTACTTGACGAATAAATATGATATGCCATTTGCTCCATTTATTGGGGAAAACCATCATGGTCAATCGATATTATTGCGTTGTGGATTACTTTTCAATGAAACTACTGAAACATATGTTTGGTTATTCAAGGTGTGGATAGAATGCATGTCAAGAGTTGCACCAAAAGAAATCATTACCGACCAATGTAAGATAATTCAAAATGCTGTTGCACAAGTATTTCCAGATTCTCGTTATCGATTGTGCTTGTGGCATATAATGAAGAAAATTCCAGAAAAGCTAGGAAGATATGTGGGCTATCAAGAAATTAGGAGTATTTTACATATGGTTGTGTATGATTGTCTAAGAGTTGATGATTTCGAATTGAAGTGGGAAAAAATGGTCGAAGAATATGATTTGGAGGATAATGAATGGTTAAAAAATTTGTATGAAGATCGACATCGTTGGGTTCTAGTTTACGTAAAAGATACTTTTTGGGTGGGAATGTCAAGCAACCAAAAGAGTGAGAGCATGAATTCTTTCTTTGATGATTGTGTGCATAGTAGAACCAGTCTTAAGCAATTTGTTGAGAAACATGACATTACCATGTTAAGAAAGATCAAGAACGAACGGGATGAAGACTTCCGATCATGTAATGCAAGTGTTCCTCATATTACAGATCTTTTGATTGAAAAGCAAGTTGGGAAAGTTTATACAAATCGAATACTTCAAATGTTCTAGGATGAGATTAAGAACCTTATGTTTTGTAGTAGTGTTGCACTTCTTGAAAAAAATGGGTCTATGTCGACATTTGAAGTTAAAGATCATTCAAAGAGATTTGATGAATATGGAAAGGATCAGATTGAATATGACGTCACTCTTGATATGCAAAACTTAGATGTGAGATGCATTTGTCGACTATTTGAGTTTCGAGGGATTCTTTGTAGACACGCATTATGTGTACTCATGGATCAGAAAGTGGATATCATACCCAATAAATACATTTTATTACGTTGGCGAAAAGATATAAAGTAGCCTCATACAGATATAAAAATCTTTTATGATGAATTTGAATCTAATGAAAAGATTATCCTATATAATAAGTTGTACTCACGCCTAATTAGAATTGCACGAATTGGAGCAAAATCTGAAAGACAATATAATAGTGCAATGACATTCTTGGATGAGCTGGAAGAAAAACTTCTCAACAATGGCACTGTAGACGGTCAATGCACAAATCTACATGTTCAGGGAAACGGACTTGAACAACTTGATAATGTTGGACATCTTCAAGATTCTCATTCAGGTTCTAAAGCTCTAAGCCCTTTACAAGTATCAAGAAAAGGATGTCCTTGCTTTAAAAGAAAAGAGTCAAATCTAGAAAAACTATCGAAGGCAACCAAGAAAAAGGTATATATAATCTTCTATACATGTTTTCTTTTTCCTATTACCTGCTATCAGAGACATTCTCCACATTTCCCTGATTTGGTCTTGCAAATTTTGGTTTGAATTGTGTATTGTATAGAATTCTCAAAGAAGTAGTATGTAGAAAGAATCCCAATTTGATATGCCTACCCAAAGGAGACAAAAGATGAGGTGAAAGTTAATTCTTTTTGACTTTTTATTTGGATGAAAACCTTATTGTTTTACGCATTTATTGTTATAGGTGACAAGAAATATATCAAATATCCAACATCAAGCAACTCTGAATTTAAATGCTTAACATATTCTTCCAAATGACCTTACTGGAACATATCAAGTTGCAAACATTGGAACACAAGAAAGTACAAATTCAATTAGTTCATTGATGAATATTCAAGTAAGCATTATAGTTATATTAATCATTCATCTTAGTTAATTTGAACTACTTATCCTTGATCAGCTAATTCTTTTATTTCTCACTTCAGTTCATTTTTGTTTCTCTCAAACTAACATTTGTTCCTTTTTTCACTATTATTTACATGTTAGCAATGCGGATGATTTGTGACGGGAAATCCAAATTATGGAGAAAATGCAAAAAATGATGATCATTGATCACTTTTGTAAAAATCTAGTGGTTCAATTGATCTAGATATATGTTAACATTCTAGAAGTAAGTGTTGCTTACTTTTGAGAGTAACTTTCAATGTTTTTGGATTTATGTTAATGATCCAAATTTTGGATGAACGTTAAAATGTATGCCATTGGATTATTGCCGACATGAAAACCAGATTGAATTAATTCAGTTACACTAATATCTTTTGGCTTCTGCGTAATATTTGAAATGGAGTATTAAAAAAATGGGAATCTTGTTGCCACATGTTCTACAATATAGTTTTAATTGTCAGTTTGTTGGCTTCGACAGTCTAATTCTTCAAGCTGTTATGAAACATTTGATTTACTTAATGAAAACTAGAATCAATTGCATCAATTATTTATGTTTCGGGAATGAATTTTCTTTCTCGATATGTTCTTCCAGTGTTATTTATATCATACTATATTCAATAATACTCAATAGCTCAAATGAGACCTTACTCTCAACTAGAATGAAGGGCGTCGACAACAAGAGGATTGAGAAAAAGAAATGTGTATTCAAGACAAAATTGATTGTATCATTACAATTGTGCTGATGATAAATTGATAGTACATATCTCTCCTGATAAAGTGTCCATTTCTTCAAAATTGAAGAATGGGGCTATGCTTTTCATGAATGCAGCCATAGATGATCATGTAGCCGCTTAGCAAGAGCTTGTTTTTCGATTCAATTCCAGCTTTTTTGAAGATTCTTGGACCATGTAATATCACAGCTTTGAGGCCTGCGTGCTCGAAGAAATGAATACCAATGGCTGTGAGTAAATCCCAATGCACATGAGGTGCTGGCTTGAGGAAGAGCTCTTTCTATACACCTTCACCGTGTGTCTTTATTAAACTCCGCAACTTAACAATGTCGTTGTCCCAAGAGCCTTTTTTATGTCCATCAATCGAGATTCAGCTTCTTCGGCATCGTATGAAACTTTGTAACACTGGCACCTAACATTTCATCAATTCTTTCTCCATCTCTATATAAGTGAAAATATAACATCAAAAATCGTTTAGGTATTGCAACAAACACATGGTGCTCATTTATTTTTCACATCCAAAAACATAAAAACCCAGTTGAAGTGAGCCTCACTATGGCCTATTTCAAAAACAATTCTACTAATTTAGTGTAAAATTTGAACAAAAATACATTATATATACTATGAAGAAGCTATTAGCATACCAAGACACACCATAATTGATAACTACCTGTGAAATACCAAGAAACTGTTATGGCTAACATAAAGCGTAAACTTTACAACTTCAAAATTTTCAAGTTTCACATTCCAGCAAAAAAAAAAAAAAAATCTGAAAGTTCCTAGAGAAAAACAAAAATATGTATGAGAATCACATAAAATACTTGTCTAGACTCATGAACTCAAGTTACCTTGTTCACAAATGAACAGAAACAAATGAAAAAAAAAACAAAATACTCAAGTTATGAAGTGAACTTCTTGAATTAACTTGACCTATACCTATCTGTACTCCTTCCATTCAAATTATAGTTCTGACTAGGCACAAGAAATTGCTTATAAGAAGTTAATCAATAATATGCTCCTATTGGCGATGAAGAATGATCTTTAAATAATCACTATGATGCAACTAAGTTATCTTCATCTACTTAATAAAACATTGCAACTAATTTATCACGATAATGTTGTAAAATTCCCTGATAAAAAATCATACTAGAATTAACAAACTAGGCATAAAGATTCAAACCTTATTCAATTTACACAAATTTCACATAGTTTTACAATGATTCTCCAAAAATTTAATAAAAGCTTAAGAATTAATCATATTATATATACACATACACAAATCATATCATATTGTATATATATATATACACACACATACGTACACACATATATGATTCTATATACACGTTAGAGGAATGAAAAACTTACGGGTTTGTTGGAGATGAGGTGTTCCCCAAGGGGAAGACCGATATCGAAGCAGGTGTAGATAGAGAAGACGATGGATCGAGAGATGAACAACCTTTTCTTTCCATGATGCGCGATGCGACGTGGCTTGATTTTTGGATTGATTTTGCAGATAAGGACTGGTCAAGAAGAAGAAAAAGAAGTGTTGAAGGGGAGTTTTGGTGAGTCTGATATTGTGGAGAAAGAAGACAAGATTTAGGAAATATTAATTAAGGAAATAAAAAAAATTAATAAGAGAGAGAAAAATAAAAAAAGAGGAAGAAAGAGAAAAAAAAAACTAGTTGGCATGCGACGTAAGATGTCACGTAAGGAGTGATAAAAAGGTAATAGAAAAAGAGGTGATATATAACATTACTCATTGTAATCTATATGTTCTCCTAATATATATTTTCATCAAATTTTGTGGACGATAAATGTCAGCCAAAAAACATGATTAAAAAACATCTGTCTTATGAATACCCTTCTAATTCTCAAGTGGGAGAAACACATTGTAAGTATTCTCGCTTAATTAGTATTTGAGATGATATAGAAGATAGAAATTTTGGTCGAAAAAGAAAGATAGAAAGAGTCCCATCTTTCACATTGATAGCAGAAGGAATCATCATGGAGTAGAAAAAGCTACGTGGGAAAGACGAGATCAAATAGAGTAGCAATAGCCAAAGTTGTTCCGTGAAACAAATAAGAATTTTGAGGATGAAATTATTCTAAGGGGAGGATGATGTAAGGCCAATCATAAATTTTATGTGCATTTAACTGCTTTATTTATTATTGGTAGATAATATGAGAATTTAGATTGCATGTGTTTAGGATTTAAGTGGCATTTCATTAAAATACTAAAAGTTAGTAGTAATTAGTAAACTAGGACATACATGTCATTATCATAATTGTGCATATATTAGTTGTCATTTAGCATAAAGAGATATTTTAAGCTTCTAGAAAGTAGTCATTTGGCCACATTTTGGTGAAACAAAATAATAAAAAAAAAAGATAGAAAAATAGAGAGAGAGAGAGAAATAGAGAGAATCGGCCATATCAAGGAAAAGGGGAAGAAGTGAAGAGCTAGGGCAAGAAGAAAAATTGGAGAGGAAGAAGAAAAAATTGATCAAAGCCTTGCTATTTCTTGCCATTTCTTGCCATTTCTTGCCATTTCTTGCTATTTCTTGCATTCTCTATCTTCTAGGTGAAGGATTTTTTAAAGTTTTTAAAGTTTTTAAGCTTAATTTGGGTATGAAATCATGTATATGTGTTTTGAAACTTGAATGAGCATTAACTTCATGTATTGGCAAAAGTGTATTGTATGTTGGATTTGTGGCTAGATGTAAGGATAATCTTTGTTCTTAGCTTAAGTATGAAGTATATGCTATGTATATATATATATATATATATATATATATATATATAAGTTGGATACATGTTTTTAACCCTTGGAATCAAAATTGGTGAGAGTTTTGATGAATTGTTGTGGCTGTCTAGACTTTTCCAGCGGCAACGCCAATCTGCCGGTGACGGCCAGCCGGCGTTGCACCTGCTGGCGTGGTAGTCGGCCCTTGCCCCTTTCCCTTTGTGTCTTGCTTGCTAACCTTGTACTATGCTTGGCTATGTCGCTCTTATGCACTTGTATTTGCATTGTAAACTATGGCTAATATGTGATAAATACTATTTGTTAAGTGTTGTTGAGTTTATGTACTATTGAATTCTATTGAAGTTAATTCATGGAAGTCTTTGGGAACAATGCTAGGTACTATTGGAAATGGTTAAATGTTTAAAGGTGTATACAAAGGGTATGGTGACTTACTTTGTCACCTATGTTGTGAGACCCCAACATGCATCACATACATTTAAACTGCTCATTCAATTGCTTGAACTCATTTGTGCATTCAAATTTACATTCTATTGAATTTTGAGATTATTTCAACCATAAATTACTAGAGGGGTAAAATAGTCTTTTCACATTGGCCAATCTTCTAGAAAGGGTAGAAGGGTAATATGAGGGAAATATGAGGAGTTTATGGTAATTAGCATTTTAGGATATTTCATTAGGGGTAAAATGGCAATAAAGATGATTAAGTTATGTCATTTAGTCATTTTACACCTTAGGATAGTTGCCATGTTTGACTCACCCTTTGACCCTCTATATATAATTATATATACTCATAAAATGACCAAAAATGCTGAAGAAAACCTCCATTCAGTTGTGCCCTAAAAGAGAAGAGGAAGAATAGTATTTTCTTGCTTGCTTGAGCCATTTGAGGTGGTTAGAAGTTGAATCAAAGGCTAAGATTAGAGATTTGAGCTCTCCTCAACTTGTAGTAACTTTCTATCGGATTACTTTATCTTGTTTCAACATTTTCTAAGGTGAGGAAATTTCATGTTCTTGCATGTTTGTGTTCATTTGGTGATGTTAATGCTAGAGCATGTGTTCTTGAATGCTAGAGTAACATTTAAATGTGGGTATTACTCTTGAGGTGAAGTTGAATGAGTGAGAAAACCATTTGGAAAACAAGTCTTGAGCATTGATTGTTGGGTTTGTTGGGTTTGATGAGTCTTGTTGATTTGGGTATTATTGCAAGTTGGATTGATTCAAGGGTGTGATACCATGATTTGTGAACTTGATTATGTGTTTTAGTAGCCTTTTGAGTGCATTAAGTGTTTGGAAAGCATTGGTGGTTTGGCAAGCAAGTTAGGAGTCAAATGGAGTGAGTTTTCGGGTGGGTTTTGCCCAGGTCGGTCGACTAGTTGGTCGACTAGCCTATCGACTAAACTTGCTCGACATTTGACTAAAATCACTGGAAAAGTCGGTCGACCAGCCGGTCGACAAGCCAGGTGAGTAACTCGCCCGACTTGGTTTTTCAGCTTTGCATAATAATTTTTCGGATTCCATATCTCATTCATTTTAACTCCGAATTGAGTTTTGTTTGATTCTAGAATTATCAACTTTCGACGATATTTAATTTTATACCAAAATCAGATTATTTGGAGGTTGGAAAGATAGGTAGATGAATTGATTAAGTTGGGCCATTTTGTAGCTATGTGTTTATAGTGGTCACTTTAGGCCTAATGTGTTATGCACCCATCTTTACTTGTTTACCTATTGAATGTGATATTTAATTGCTTAATGTGTTAAAGAGACAACCTACTTTGTTGTTCTTCTGACGAGTATGCGTTATAAGATGTGTTGATGTATTGTGAGACGAGTGCATGATATATGTTACGTGTGTATGTTATGTGGTTGTGCACTGTACAATTGTAACTCGAGTCCACGATGATAGTGTCTTGGAACACTGGGCAGCATAGGGCTTGTCGGTGCTAACTTGACTATCATGTGCTAGTCTCTCTCGTGTGATCCGCGTATATCATATCGAGGGAGGTCGTAGAATCGTGTACATCATGAATACACAAGCGGGAGTAAGGTTGGCTATGTTATGTGTTCGTGATAAGATTCAAGCGTCGACATCAACAATGTTACTAAGCGTATCCTTGAATATGTGTTATTAAGCGAATGTGGTTATGCGTTTCTTTTCATGACTTGTTGTTGCTAACGTGCCAAAGAGTTTTCAGGTTCAAGTTTCCAAAACTCTGTGTCGTTCTTCACTGAGCCTGTTTAGCTCACCCTCTATTTTGTATGCTACAGGTGTTCACGATGTGGACTATGTGCACGATGATGCTGCTAATGAGTTAGAGAACGTGCAACATGATTGACGTGCTTGTTTGAGAAGAACATGATGTTATCTTTTGGAATTCTTGTTAACTTGACTATTGAAGTCTTTGTACTTGATGCTCAGTTTTAAGTCTAGCATTTTGTTGTTTATATGATTGGTCACGTGGCTCGTGATCACACTTAGCTAGACTTCTTTTGTTGAATCTTTCGAGCATATCTAACTTCATATGAAATGTCAAGTATGATCTTCTATAAATGAGTATTATGTTCATTTTGTTTATTGTTGTTTATATGCACGTTGCGAGCTTTCAAGATGCATGTGAGAGACTCGTGTGGTTGTATGTTCCTGTTTCTAGCATTTTCGCGAGTGCGTGTCGTAGTGCCCGGGTTCAGTTCCTATGGGACCAGGTCGGGGCATGACATATGTAATGCGCTATTGAATGGTATTGAATTGTTAATCGCATGTTAAAGTGTTTGAGGGGCAACCTACTTTGTTGTCCTCTCGAAGTGAAGTGAAGTGAAATGCTTGATTAATTGATTAAATGATTGTAAGGTTGCATCTTTTTATCGAGGCATGGTAGTATCGTGTCTCTTCGAGCAGCATTGGGTTTGTCGGGCAATGGCATGACTACCATGGTCCTAATAGGTGGCAGACATACGCTCCTTTCTCTGGTTAGTGGCGGTTGATTCCTAGTATGACATGGATCTTCCTTCTATCTTAGAGGTTGCGTATCTAGAAGATGGAGCCTAAACCCTGGGTTTGGTGCGCATGATGGAGTAATCTCTTCGTCTAATCACGAGGCCACATGGACTTTATTTGCGATTTCTTTTTTTCCGTTAGATGCATTGGTTGTTGCGCAGCTAACTACCGACCCCAAAATTTCATATAGAAAGAAAAAGAGATTCGTATTGCTTGATCATTGAATTGAGTGCGGTGCGCGGTAAGATTGAACCTCCCATTGTTCTATCTCCGATAGCATGCAGCCGATAATGAAGACAGATATATAGAAAGTGTACAGTGAGGGAACAAGCAAGGGGCGCGAAAGCCGTTGCGCTAACGCGCATCCGTTTTCTTGCTAGGTAGCCAGTCTTTACTTAACTCGGCCCAAGCAATGCCCAAAGACTCCCATGCCTTTCTTGGTCGGACCAACCCAACCAACGATTTTCGTCTTCCTGAATTGGGAGAGCAAGAACAAGTCTCTCTTTTTTTTGGGGGGAGCAGAGCAGTCAAAGAATGAACCAAAGCAAATGATTGTTCTAGAATGGCTATTCCTCACAATTGCTCCTTGTGATGCAGCGGAACCATGGCAATTAGGATCTCAAGACGCAGCAACACCTATGATGCAAGGAATAATAGACTTACATCACGATATCTTTTTCTTCCTCATTCTGATTTTGGTTTTCGTATCATGGATCTTGGTTCGCGCTTTATGGCATTTCCACTATAAAAAAAATCCAATCCCGCAAAGGATTGTTCATGGAACTACTATCGAGATTCTTCGGACCATATTTCCTAGTATCATCCCGATGTTCATTGCTATACCATCATTTGCTCTGTTATACTCAATGGACGAGGTAGTAGTAGATCCAGCCATTACTATCAAAGCTATTGGACATCAATGGTATCGGAGTGCGCCTCTTCACGAGGGTGATTTAAGTGCAACGAAATGCCTTAAAGTGGAATATGGTTCGCCAAGCATCTGGCTTACCGGTAATCTCCCATTCCCGGTTTCAAGAGACTTTAATAACTATAACATGCCAGAAATAGAGAGTTGAGGTGGTTAGACATGTACCCCAAAATGGTCCGAGCATAGGGGCCTATGGTTCCATTCTTGTTGTTCCTGGAGGTACACATCCCTCTTCTCGGTGTGGAACGATATACGAGAAATAGATGCTCAGCCTGCAATGTCCGATAACGGCGCTGAAGTAGTGAATCTATCGGCACCATAGCAGTGGCATACAACTTTGGACCTAAGGGCCGGCCTAGTAACCTTTCGGAATGGGGGATCCCCGTTGGCAACAACCACGGTAGTAGTTGCGGAACTACTGGGCCGGGAGAGGACAACCTGTTGTTCCTGCTCCTCTTTCTTCACTTCGGGGACGGAGGTCCTACGGTAGGTAACAGCAGGCACAAGCAACTTGACCGAAGAGGACCAGCGCTTCTACTCCTCCACCGAGGAGCCGTTCGCAGCGAGAAGCAAGGAATGTCGTGAACGGTGGGAGGTCACAGAGAATTTACCTATTCATAGAGTGATCCTATGATCGATACAGGATATAGACTATCTCTTTCTTTATTCTATTCTTTTTCTGAAAAAAAAAAGTACGTGAAACTCAAAAGCTAGGAAAAGCGTCCCGGCCGCTGGAATGAGCAGTAGTAGGATCTTATTGTTGGAAGCTCAGCTCACGTCCGAACAGGTCCAGGTCTGGAGCGCCTCGCAACTGACTTGCTGCAACGAAAAAAAAAGAAGGGTGACTCAACTTCTCAGCTAGAGTTGGGGGTGGGACCTCTTGGCATAATGCACGCTGGAACGTGGGAATTCGAGGTCTCATGAACTACTACTAAAAACCAACTTGGTTTTTGTTTGTGGACAAAGGATATCCGGTCAGGCCTATGGATGGATCCTTTTAGATCTACGGGCCCCGGTCGTTCACATGAGCATAGGGAATCTATACTCGAGCGTTCAACTAGGCCCCTGACAGGATAGGTGAGGAATCACTCTGGATCTGATTTATTGGGGCCTACAACTTCGCCAAGACGACTAGCATCCTTTTCCACTGCACATTTTTTGAACAAAGAATACGACTATAGGATCGAATATGCTTTCCGTGGTGAACCGGTCATCCCATATCTTCTGCCTGTCTCATATGTGTAGAACTATATCTTTTTTGGTTCCAGCCTCCCCCTCGAATACATAGGGTAGGTAGGGCTTGGTAAGAAACGGTTCCCTGTTGCCAATCTACTTTCCCCGGCCTTTGATTACCCTTACTCATAAAGGTCTTACGGTCGGAAGAACTACGTAACTAAAGAAAAATAGTGTTCTTCCTAAGAGTAGGAGTAGAGAGCTTTTTGCAAAGAAACTTGCAAGTTAAGTTTGGGGGAAGGAGGGTGTCGACCCAACCTTATGAGTATTTAGACTATAACAGTTCTGATGAATAGTCATTCACTTTTGATAGTTATACGATTCCAGAAGATGCTCCAAAATTGGGTCAATCACGTTTATTAGAAGTGGACAACATAGTGGTTGTACCAACAAAACTGCATTTATGTATTATTGTAACATCTGCTGATGTACTTCATAGTTGGGTTGTACCTTCCTTAGGTGTCAAATGTGATGTTGTACCTGGTCGGTTAAATCAGACCTCTATTTCGGTACAACGAGAAGGAGTTTACTATGGTCAGTGCAGTGAGATTTGTGGAACTAATCATGCCTTTATGCGTGCGCCCGGAAACATAGGCCGACTGTTGAGCCCACTCTGGCTCAGCCGCACCGCCCAGGGTGCGAGCCACCCGAGAAGCAAGCTATTACAGCGAGCGGCTGGAGCAGTATGGAGCCGAGGAGCAAGGCAGTAGATAAGATAGAAGAAGGGGCCAGGCTCCCGGTGGAGCAGAGGAGACGGTTAGGATAACGAACTTGAAACGCGGAGCCCGAGCAGCCGGCGAGCGAGTGGTTAGTGGCCAATAGCGCCCTAGTTGATGGCATTCCTCTCTGCGGCTGGCACTCGAGGAACCACGGGGCACTCCATACAGAGCAAGCAAGTCTTAGGGAAGAGACGCCCGCGCAAGGACCTCAATTCTCATTAGGAGGTCGAACCAAGGACCTATGGAAGTCGGGGCTACCCCGTCCCCATGGGCAACGCAAGAGTGTCCTGAGGGAGGAGTTTAGAGGCCTTATAGTAGCACGGACTTCTTTTTCTTTCTAGGTCATGCGAAGGGGGCCAGTCCAAGATCGTACTGTTCCTCTACAAAGACAAGAGATACTCTCAATGGCTAGGCGCCACTCTCTTTCTAAGTTATTCCAGCTTCTTTATGATTTTGTGCTGCGGTGAACAAACAAAAAGAAAAAAGAGGGCCGTCTCAGCAGAAGGAGAAGGACCTGCAACGGCAGAGACTACTGACCCTCTTCCCGGTCAAGATAGATGGGAAGGAGCTCTATCAAGGAAAGGCCATAACCAGTCTCTTTTTTTATGTACGTACACTTTTGTTTCAGAGTGGGGCCCCCCTTCCTCCTGCTAATCCGGCCATTTCCGAACCTGTCTTTTTCACCCTATTCAATTCAATGGAGGACTTTTCAATTCTTACAATTCCCAGCCCTCTTAGCTTATTCTTATATTCATAAAATACTCAAATTGAAGAATAATAAGAAAAAGCTCACCCTTTAATAAGGAAAAAGGTAAGGCTATGAAGCCCTTCCTTCAGCTAGTTTTGCCTTTTCCCTTGGATAGGTTGGAGCTATGAAACTTACCTTATTATTATTAAAATGGGACTTGGCTTTTTCAGCTTGTTGCTCGCTTTCTCGCTGCCGAGAGGCGAAGGGGGCCTGACTTACAGTTTCCAAGCCTGGCGCGAAGCGAAGGGACTGGGTTTCACCTATGATCAGATCAATGGGCAACCATAGTTGACTTTTTTCGTGGTGTTGTTGACATTTGTTGAAAGTGAATTTTGAAGTAGGCCTCACTTTTCGGAGCAGCTCCCAGCTTACACTATGGTGGAGGAGGCGCCGTGAAGATCTAGGAGTGTGAGTAGTACGAGCTGAAAGACTTGTATACTATTTGGAGGGTAAGGGGCATAGATGCCAAACAAACCTGACCCCTATCTATCGCCGTAGAAGTTGTTCCTAGGAAAGATTATGGTTCTCGGGTATCCAATCAATTAATCCCCTAACCTGGGGAAGCTTAAACGGAAATGAAAGAGTAGGGTGAGGGAAAAGGGAAAAAGCCATTAAATTGAAGGTTTCGTTCGCTCTAACACTTGTCGAGTAGACAGTGAGTGGAGTGCATAAGCCCCTTTAGAGATATGGGCGAGTACTACACGAGCTCGTAAGTAATGTATGGAACGAGCCTTGTCTACGAAGTAGAGCGACCTCATCTTGCTTATTTCTAGCACTAGATAATAGGCATTCTGTTATGGTAGGAATACTACTTTTTAGGTCGACCACTACATTGGAGCGATAGCGAAGCCCAACCGTAAAAAGGCGAGCAGCCTTTATAGAAATAGCAAACGACCTACTTATAGCCCTATTTTCCCCTTTATTCGGGCCTTACAAGCTCATAAAATGGCAATTCTTCACTTTTTCCTTAGACAGTGGGAATGAATTCTATTACTTGATCGACATTGACAGATATGTGTACCAGACCGAACAAAGAATATGTTGATATGCTTGATGTACCAGCCAAGCCAGCTTGATCGTATACAGTATGATGGATTCGCCTTTTCCTCAGATAGAAGACCTCAAAAGCGCACTCAGATTTGGTAGCAAGAAGCGGCAAAGTTGAAGACACTGGAGCAGAGGCGGATGAAAGAAGGAGGAATTGACAGCCAGACTGATGAGAGGAGCACAGGCTATAATATAAATAAGGTGACCAAAGGAGTTTTTTGCGCAGTACGCATCAGAACTAGTGGAATAGGGGATGAATTGCCTTATGTTGCTTGGAAAAGGAAGAAGCTAAAAGTCACCAATAGGAATGATCGCCCGCTGCACCTTTTTTCGGGCGGGCAAGTTTTCTCTGCCCGAAGTTCAAGCAAACCGTCATTGATGTTGACAATGTGTGGGAAGGATTCGTTGAGCTTAGTAGCTCAGGATCTGCATCTTCTCCAACAAGGTGCTCATGCAGTAAGTGACTATGTTATGTATTCCGGTCTGAGGCATGGTCAAAAATTCGAATTCTGATTCTGATTTTGCTTCTCCACCAATAGTAGACAGGGCTTTCGCAATCCCTTTTTAGGAAGATTTAGCAAAGTGGGAATCATTAACAAATTTTGTGGAATTTTACAATAGGGCTGGACGACTCGATTTGACTGATTCACCAGAGCCTGTATTGACTTCTTCTCACGATCAAGACCCAGATTCATTTTCGTCACTGCCAAAGAGAGAGTCAGCGGCTGGAGGAACTTCTCGCAATAGATAAAAACTTCTTTAGAAAGGGAAGCCTGACATAGATATTGATTTCAACAAAGGAACTTAAACTGGTAGCAGAAAGTAAACAAAAGATGGAATTCCAGATTGAACAGATGACTGACCTATAATAAGACGAAAATCAAATTTCGTCCTCCATTCTCTAAGACGAACTAAAGGGATGTCTCTAAGCAGCCAAGGCCAAGAGCAAGCAGGAGTAGTCCTATCTGCCTAAAAGGATTCGATAAAGTGAATGTGAGTGGGTAGGAGATCAATAGACAGAGAAAGAGAAGACCAAAATGAGCAGAAGGCACTCAATTGTTTATGTGAAATCAAGGAGCAACAGGTTACACTTTGACACTTTTCCGAAAAGAGCTCGAAGCAATAAGCTGAAAGATGGGATGAGATACTAGCCTTAGCGCAGAAGATCAATCATTGCATTGAGCCTTAGGCCACTACCGAGGAGCAATGGAGGATCATAACACTTGGGAGATGATCCCTACTTGAAAAGGCGGAGACAATACCTCTTGTTGCGACAAATCGAGTTTCAAAAGCCCATTTATCAATCACATTCTCAGACACACCAGACAAAGAGCAATCGAACCTGTGAAAGTCACATCTTTGACTAATATACACAAGAGGATTATTTAATCAACCAAAACCTACAACAGAGTCCAACATTTTGAATTTCTACCACTTACAAGTTGAGAGATGTTCCATTCCTAATGGCAAAAGAAGGATGCAAGCTGAAAGCACTTGGAAAATATATTCTTTACTTGGATAGGTGATACAGCGCACTTAGCATCGCTATACATGGGAGTGATATAAAACTAGGAGAAGAACAGAACTAAACGGATCAATTCATTTGATCGGTCGTTTCAAGCTTCCAGTTCTTCTGGATTGTTAACGTGGTTCGATGATGCCGATGGAAGGAACCACAGGAAATTCATCCAACTTCGATCCCCTAAAGGCAAGTGCGTAGGCTATACAATCCCAAATAAAGCTATTTCGGCTCTAAATAGCTATTGTGCTTATTTGGTCTCTCGGCTACTGCCAGCAACTGACCTAATTGGGAGCTTTTCAACCAAGGTCGTCGGATTTAGAGGTCCTTTCTTTTGCACGAGTCCAGATCATTCTATTGGGGAGAAAACAGGAGTGTTCCATATATAGATGAATAATACTAGTGGAGTCGGACGGTGCTAGTGTTGGATCGTAGGTTTCGGTGTACATCCAGAGTACACCTATCGGGAGTGATAAGTGGCAGAGCTCGTGATGGTGGTATAAGGTGACAACATCAACAATGGTTAGCGTATCCTTTCTTGAATGGTCATATAGTTATAATGTTTTCTTGAATCAATTGTGTTTAAGTGCCTAATATTTGTACATTGCTTTGAATGTACTAAAGGTTGAATAATAAGAAAAGAATATAATTTTCTCTAAATCAAATTCTAAGGATTGAAAAGCAAATTTAATGTGCGATAACAAAATAAGGTTAATATTCTCTATATTTATACTCTAAGAGGAAATAATGTAGCATTTCATGCAAAATTGTTGAATCTTTGCAAAAAATAGGTGCATGTATTTTTTGGAGATGGTTATATTTTTCATATTCTCAAAAGAATTTAATAAATAATAGTGAGTCAATTGAAGATATAAGATAGTAATAGAATTAATATACTATGCAAATATTATTAAGAGTAAATTGAAGATAAAAGATAGAAACATATTAATATTGTAATCGAATATCATTAAGATCCATATTACATCAAGGATACAATGAAGTACTACTAGTCTATTAGAGGAGGATTGAGGGCTTTTGCGTGCACAATAACAATGATCATTATAACAATATCCTTCTCCTTGGTGTAGTTCAGTATATTCGTGGCGGCAATATCCTAGGTGACACATTCTTGGGTCTAACTGTTATGTACAAGTATTTCCTCTGTCTACTTGAGCCACAATCAATGCCACTGCAAATTTTAGATGAGCATTAAAAGGCAAAAAAATTTAGCCTTCTTCACAAGTGTGTATACAAGTACTATGAAACTAGAAGATCCTTTTTGAACCTAAAATACCCCTTCAACAATGGCATCAAATAACCCTAAGGGTATAGTCCAGTAATAGTATGGTGAAATCACTTTTACAAGATCATAAATTCGACACTCGACACTACTCTGAAGTTTTATTTTTGACTGACCCAGTGCATGTATGAGAGCGACTGTTGCACCCGAGAGTTTACCAGTTAGTGGTCGAACTCCATCAACTGAGTTCTCATTTCATCCAAAAAACAATGGTAGCAAATAGGTTTTGATAAATATTGATTCTTAATATTTTCTACTATTACTTATAAAATTAATCTATTTGATTGAAGACCTTAAAGGTTTTAATGGCTTTTATCATTTAGATTTCAAAATTGGCAAGCAATATTTTCTATTATATTATTAGAATACTGTGAACTGCTATGAGAATTAAGCACACTCTTTGCAAGTATAAATTTAAAATTTCATTATGTTCTCATGAAAATCCAAATTGTTGCCAACTAAGAAAATGAGAATAAATCATAGTCTTCCCATCCCATAAAGTTTATCCAGTTTGACCTTTCTTGTCAAAATTAACTTTCTTTAAGATATTAATCAATATTGTTTTTTCTATATCTAGATAACAATATCGAAAAATAGAAAACTAGATAGGGTATACTATTTTTTGATATGACATGAATTTGAGAAACTAAAGTAATCATCCCCAAATATGACATGTAAAAACGTTGATTTTGGCTAGGAAAACTCAAAAAAAAACTAAATTAATAGACAGAGAGAATAATTGAATTTTGGTAAGAAGTGCCATCAAGAAACAATATACTAATACATATTACTATGGATGTAGATGATACTAAATGTTTTTTTTTTATTTCATTTCTACAACTTCTTTCTATGAGAGAAAATATGTGTATATATTTTTTTATGCAAAAGAGACAATAAGAATATATTTAAAAATAAAAAAAACTTGAAAAAAAAAAAAAACGTTGCAATTGGACTAACATGAAACCTTTTGCTTAATAAAAAAAAACTTGAAAATAAAAACATAAACATGGACAATAAATCCATTTCATAAAAAGGTTGGCAGACACACTTAGACAAGTGGAAGACATAGATCAATGTAAAAAAAAAAAAAAGGAAAACAAAGGAGCATGTTAGAAGAACAAATCATGCTAGTATTAATTTGTAATTCACTCACTTGAGAAAATAACTCCAATAACAAGGAAACCAAAAGGGTAAGAGAATTTACCATATGTAGCTATTCAACTTGCAGGTTTCTATTGTATTGGATTTGAGATGCACTTGTCATTCAAGTTTTGAGGGCTATATATAGGAAAAATTATAAGCATAGCAAATTTACTTGAAACAAAAGTTATGGTAATTGTAATGTGTAGATAACATTGCGAGGGCATTGCAGATAATGTGTCTATTACTCAAGATATTCTTCGGGGATATGGGAGGAAGAGAGGCACTCCTCGATGCACACTCAAGGTGGACCTTTGGAAGTAGTATGATTGCTTGGACTGGAGGTTCATTACCATTACTCTGAATACTCTTAATTTCCATCCCACTTTTATCTCTTGGATCTAAACTGTATTTCAACCCCAAGGTACTCAGTGGCTATTAATGGTGGTCTTTTTGGTTACTTCAAGGGTCTCAGCCAAGGAGATCCTATTTCACCTTATTAATTTGTTATTGGAATGCAAATATTATCGGGTATTCTGTATAAGGCAGCCACATCTCCTTCTTTCAAGTACCATCCTAAGTGTGCAACAACTAAATTTAATCATCTTTGTTTTGTTGATGATATTTTGATTTTCTCGAAAGCTAATATGGGCTCTATTGCTATTATTAAGCATAGTCCTGATTTGTTCCAAAAACTTTCGGGGTTGAATATTAACTTGGATAAAAGTGAGATTTTCTTCGGAAGTAGCAATGATGAAACTTCTACTAACATTATGAATACCTTAGGCTTTAAGCTGGGATCTCTACCTGTGAAGTATCTTGGAGTTCCATTGATTGACGGTCGCCTACATATTCATGACTGTAAAGAGTTCGTCAACAAGATCACTGACCGAATTAGCTGTTGGTCCTTAAGATGGCTTTCTTTTGCAAGTAGGAAGAAACTTATTGAGTCCATTTCGTACAATGTGCAAGCTTACTAGGCTCGAATGTTTCTACTACCTCAAGGTGTCACGCCCCGACCTGACCCAGCCTAGAACCAAGTTCGGACGTGACTGCACTCATTCAATATATTACATGTACCATTACTACATTTAACAATTAATGGAGTTTACACAAACAACCTGGAGTTCTGCTATTATACATGAGGTATAATAGATACATTGTTTCCAAAATACAACACCATCTAGTAACCAAGCCTTCTATGTTACAAAAAAAGACCATGATCCAACACTTAATACATATGAAAAGAGAGTTTTTCCATTACAACATGACCTATACAATCTACATTAAACAACATATACCACATCCATAGCCTGATAAGCATAGCATTCATTTTTTTTCTTCTTGTGGCTGGATCTTGGCCTCACCTGAAATGTTCATAAAACGGGGTAAGCTAACCTAGCTCGGTGAAGGGGGTACACGAGGAGGTTTTGGAAAAGCATTGACCTCTAATCCAGTTGAAAACATGCCACAACACCTCTTGAACCTTCTGATCTAAAACATGGATAGACCGCTCTTCATAAGACAAATTTTCTCTAAGCTGCAATGGCTCTAACTCCAGTACGTGAGAAGGATCAGGGTGATATTTTCTCAACATGGACACATAGAAAATATTATGAATCCTGGAAAGACTTGGTGGTAATTCCAAACGGTAAGCCAATTTTCCAATTCTTTCAACAATCTCAAAAGGCCATACATACCTTGGACTCAATTTCCCTCATTTACCATGTCGTACAAGGCCTTTGCAGGGAGATATCTTCAAGAAAATACGATCACCAACCTTGAATTCGAAATCCCGTCTCTGTTTGTTAGCATAACTTTTCTGTCTACTCTGGGCTACAAGCATTCTCTGCCGGATAAGTTGTATATTCTCAATCTTTTCTACAAGTTCTGGCAATAAGGCTGGATCAATAACTTTTATCTCTCCCACTTCGTCCCAATATAGAGGTAATCGACACTTACGCCCATATAAAGCTTCATACGGAGCCATGCCAATAGTAGATTGGTAACTATTGTTATATGCAAACTCTGCCAAAGGCAAATGCTTTTCCCAACTTTTCCTAAAATCTAGTACACAAGCCCTTAACATATCCTCCAATATCTGAATAGTTCTCTCTGATTGGCCATCAGTTTAAGGATGATATGCAATACTGAAATTCAATTTAGTACCCATTGCTATTTGCAAATGCTACCAGAATCGGGATGTAAATCCGAGATCTCTATTAGACACAATACTTACCTGCACTCTATGAAGTTTCACAATGTTAGTAACATATTGATCTGCCAACTTCTCGAGATTATCATGCTTATTAAACGGAATGACATGAGCAAGCTTTGTTAACCTATCCACTACTACCCATACCACATCAAACCCTCTCAGTGTCCTCTGCAAATCCATAACAAAATCTATCGTGACATGCTCCCATTTCCATTTAAGTATAACCAATGGTTGTAGTAATCATGTTGGTCGTTGGTGTTCTGCTTTAACCCGTTGGCAATTTAAACATTGAGACACAAATTCAGCAACATCATTTTTCATGTTATTCCACCAATAATGCTGCTTCAAATCTTGATACATTTTGTTTCCACCCAGATGTATGGTATATTTATAATTATAAGCCTCATCAAGAATCTATTTTCTCAATTTTGGATCATCAAGAACACATATCCTGCTTCGAAATCGTAATATACCATCATCATGCAATTTGAATTCAGACTCACCATTTTTGATTTGGTCTTTGATTTTCTGAAGTTGTTGATCCTGCTTTTGAGCTTCTCGAATTTGAGGTAATAACAATGGCTAGACTTGCAAATTTGTAAACAATATCCCGACTCAAGTTAATTCTAGTTTCCAGAAACTAACTTCCTCAAGTAATTCCCACTCCTTGACCATCAATCTTGCAATACTTGCTTTTTGACAAAGAGAATCAACTACCATATTAGCTTTCCCAAGCAAATAGTTGATAGTACAGTTATAATCATCGAGGAGTGATCAATTTTTTGGTGTATAGAAAATTAAGTACAAAACAAACCAAGTCAAACCCCACAATGCATGAGTCATGATAAAAAGTGGCAAGTGTAGGAATCGTATCCTCAAGGAGGCTCCTAAGTGATCTACTGTGTGTTCATGTGTAAAAGTAATCTAAGTACACAAAACGAAAGCAAAAATGGTTAGTTTATGATTGGATTAAA